>LNAC01000062.1:10486435-10604518 GCA_002007465.1 Ailurus styani
AAAAAAAGCATCCTTTTCTATTTTTATTACTGTGCCAGAGTGAAAATATTTTAGATGTGTTTTACTACAGAAATACTGTTTTAAACAGTAATAGAACTTTCTGATTATCCTGTTGCTTGCTTAAAACTAAATGCTCAAACAGTGGTTACACTCAGGTCTAATATATTATTCAAAGATTTCTATGATAAATGCATGAAGGGAAAATTTAGTTCCAGGAAGGTGATATGAATCAGATCAATGGATAGAATCACACTATATGCCATAAGAATTTTATGGGCTTAAATCTACATTTCAAATGTGCAAAGCAATATAAAATTCTAAATTGACAAAGCACTCTAGATAAAATACCAAAGAAACCTGGATCAGTCCTGAGCTCCAAGAATATTATGAACTTTCCTTTGTGTGCATATATCTCACCAGAGAGAGATAATTGGTTTGACTCCACAGTCCAGACACCCTAGGCAAATGGTGTTTGCATATTGAAGCTGGAGGTGGTACCTGCTATTGCTTATACCCTTAAACCCAATGCAAACCTGTTTTTTTTTACATAAAAATTTAATCCCCTCACTCTTCTGATTATAATTGTTCAATGCTTTATAAGTAATAAATGGAAACTACTTTGGTGGTATAGGAGGCTTTTCCAAAACTGGTTTCTACAACTGTCTAAAATCCTGTCTTGGCACCTTACACCTCACATGTTACGCTTCAGCTGTGCTCTGCTACTCAAAGGGCCACAACTCGCTGTGATTACAGGCCTCCCTGGGTTTACATGCTATCCTACCTGCCTGGCCTTTCTTCTCTACTCAGCAAATCAGAACTCCTATTGGTGTTCCCTTCCTGGTTTTGATGGAACCTCTTCCATTGTCCTTATTTTAAAACTCCATTCTAACAATTTGTCATTATTTGCATATATGTATATTAAAAAAAAATAAGCATCTACCCCCATGCTTCCTGCTATACTAGAAACAAGGGTAGAGTAATGAACAAATATTTATGGTCCCTGATCTCTGGATGCTTACAGACAAATAGGGAAGTCCATCAATACGAAAGCAGTGACAATACGGGATAGAGGAAGGTCCGCTATGAGATTGTAAGGCAGGGAGACCAAACCAAGTCAGAAATAGAGTAAGTCTTCTGTGTGGAAGTGTTCAAGTTGAGAACTAAAGGAAGAGTGGGAATAATACCTAGAGAGTCTTGGATTAATGAATAAAATTTCTGTTTTCCTCAATAACCTATGTATTATCTTTGTGAAGAAACTAATGTTCTATAATGTCATTCTTCTTAATTAGAAGTTGAAAAATGATCTTTTTAAACCTGGGAGTTTATGGTCCTGTAATGGTTGTGGTTCCACTGTGCTATAGGTTGACTGTGCCCTCCCCAAATTCTCATATTGAAACTTAATGCCCAAAGTGATGGTATTAGGAAGCAGGGGCTTTGGAAGAGGATTAGGTCATAAGGGTGCAGCCCTCAGGGATGGGATTAGTGCCCTTATAAAACTGGCCTCAGAGAGCTGTCTCACCCCTTCCACCTTGTGAGGACACAGTGACAAGGTGATTTAGGAGTCAGGAAGGAGAACCAGACACAGAACTTGACTATGCAGGCAGATCAGTCTTGGACTTCCAGCTTCCAGAACTCTGGGAAACAAAGTTCCACTGTTTGTATGTTACCTAGTCTGTGGTATTTTGTTCAAGCAGCCCAGATGGACTAAGACACAGTGTGTCACTATCCTACCTTCAGGACCCTTAATAATCCCAGATGAATATATGATACTTCAGGATATTCTCCACTTGGGTCACGTTTATGCTCATTACTAAAGCACTTTATTTTTAATTTTATTTTTTTGGAGGGTGTGGGGGGGTCCAGAGTGAAAGAGAAACAGAGAGAAAGAAAGAGAAAGAATCTTAAGCAGGTTCCGGGCCCCATGCAGAGCCCAATGTGGGACTCACAATCCTGATTTTACAACCTGAGCCCAAATCAAGAGTCAGACACTTAACAGACTGAGCCACCCAGGCACCCTCCGTAATAAAACTTTTTAATGGTTGTTCCCCATATAGTCAGTCACTAATGAAAGAAAAAGAAATTCGTTTTAAGCTACGTAAGGGGCAACTGCTTGCGGTGTCTGCTTTCTATACACCAAGACTAAACATAATCAACCTGAAAGACCAGTCATCCTTTTCATTCTGTTTGGCAGGACTTTTTAATTTTTTTTAAAGATTTTATTTATTTGAGAGAGAGCGAGCATGAGCAGTGGTGAGGGATAGAGGGAGGAGAAGCAGACTCCCTGTTGAGCAGGGAGCCCCATCTGGGACTCCATCACAGGACCCCGGGATCATGACCTGTGCCAAAGACAGGTACTAAACTAAGCCACCCAGATGTCCAGCAGGACTTTTTTTCGTTAGTGTTCTGTGACCACTAACTCTATTCTTTCAATTCATTTAGAGCAAAATGGACCTAACATTGTTTTAAACAGCTAAGTTGTAGACATTGGAGAGTGTGAATCAAATATTTTAATGTCATCAGTTTGTTCCGTGTCTACCATTCTTCTAAGAACTAATTCAGGAGGAGCTTGCAATAAGCAGGGACAAAAAAAAACATACTGATAAATCATTCACACATTCACAGAAATGAGCTGGAAGATGTGCCCACTGGACAAAATTTTTTTTCACAGCATACACCAAGCAACTCCTTGAAATGGCATAAAACACTTTAAGCAATTGTTACATATTCACTGTTTTCCTTTGCTTAGCCCATGCTGTATTGCACTCTGGAGCCAGAGAGGAAGGCTGCATTATATCACTAATTACCATGCATTTTATTTCTTTGCTGACAGCCTAGAGCTATTCCAGCTGATGTAAACTTGATTTTTTTTTAAGTTTTCTATTTATTTATTTGACAGAGAGAGACACAGCGAGAGAGGGAACACCAGTAAGGGGAGTAGGAGAGGGAGAAGCAGGCTTTCCCACAGAGCAGGGAGCCCTATGTGGGGCTCGATCCCAGGACCCTGAGATCATGACCTGAGCCGAAGGCAGACGCTCAAGGACTGAGCCACCCAGGCACCCCTAAACTTGAAAGTTTTCACTCACTTAATGGCAAGCCCAATTTTATCAATCTAAGATGACTTAGTCCAAAAAGTTACGGTAAGTTGGTCTTTCATTTTCCCAAACTAAACACTCTACTGTTTTTTAAACTTATAACACTTTTTCGCCCCCTTAAACATTTTTCCCTAAAAGTGAAGAAAATCAAGAAAGAAATAGGGATCTAATATAATCTTTGCTTGTAAAGTACCCTGGCCTGTGTAGGAAACCCCAGTGGAGATTATCTGGAAGAAGGCCAAGCACTGTCTTGAGTTCCTTTTAGCAACACAAGAAAGGAAAGGCATTTGGGGAAAGTCTGGAAGATAGTTGCTGTCCCAAGTATCAGCAGGTTTTAATAATAGTGGTGCTTTCAGCAGACACCTCAATTATGTGCCAATATTGTGTATTCTAGACTATGAGCATGGGAATATTCCATTTTTGGTGCAGTTTTTTGTTTGTTTGTTTTTAAGATTTTATTTATTTATTTGACAGATAGAGAGAGATCACAGGTAGGCTGAGACGAGAGAGAGAGAGAGAGGAGGAAGCAGGCTCCTTGCTGAGCATAGAGCCCAATGCAGGGCTTGATCTCAGGACCCTGAGATCGTGACCTGAGCTGAAGGCAGAGGCTTTAACCCACTGAGCCACCCAGGTACCCATTTTTGGTGCAGTTTGCAGAAAGTAATCTGTTCTGGGAGTTCAAATGTGGTCAATTAATTTTCTGTCAAACTTTCTATTGAGAGGAACAGCATGATATGGGCAATAGATTGAAGGTTTTGAGTCTAAGCAGTGAAAGTAAAATGTTTGTGTTATCTTGGACAAATCATTTACTTGTTCTAGGCCTCGGTTTTCTCCTATGTAAAATGGGAAACATAATACCTAACCCCCTTGAGTTACAAAGAGAATTATATATGACACAGTGAAAGTTACGTCATTTGTTAGTTGTTGATAGAGTTTAAATCCGTTACCTTTTGCGAAAAACAAAACAAAACAAAAACTATGATATCAGAAAAATGAGATCATTTGCAAATATTAGGCATTGTCTCTACAAGAGTTTTTGAATTAAATGAAGAATGGTGTGTGAATGGACACATTAAGATAATGATTTTTATACATCGAATGTTTGAAACTTGGTTCTGGATTCCAAAGAAGGAGATTTTTAATCAGTAGAGAAAGTTTGCAGAAAAGTATTTTTAAAAAAATATAAAGATCAACTTTAGGACTTTGAGATAGAGGAAAAAAACAGCTTGAGGAAACCTCATCTTTGACCTTTGTGGAGGAAAAGCATAACTGAAGAGGGATAGCAGTTTGAATATTTGAATATATATATAAAGGAAATGACCCCACAAAAGGTATAAACTCTGAATTTTGTATTTTTTTCTATTCCTTTTCCAATATTGAAAATGGTGCTTTCATTAAGGCAACTCTTCCATTGAAATATTAGTCATTCTAGATTGGCTGTAGCCATGAAAGCAAATATATCCAGATTTGCTATGACTGCAACACAATTAATGAACTTTGAATTTTAAAATATATTTAGTTTTATAACAATGTGTATTTTCCCAGTCTGCCAGAGATGCAATTCAGTCAGTGGTTAATTGAAATACCAATATTCTTAAATGCAGTCTTCTAAGGCAGTTTGAAAGTGTAGCAAGTAATTGCTTTGAGCAGGGCTACTTACATGGAAAGGCTCTCTACTTTCAACAAGGTCACGTAATTATAAGTCCTTGACTTGATACCTGGACTTGAGCACATAAGGGAATTCAGATTTTTATAAAAATGTATGAGGGCTTCTTATCCTGGGAGTGTGTAATGATGCATTACTAGAATCTGATTCTTTCTCTAATGAGTCCCTTTGTCTGTTTCTCTCCATGACCCTTGACTATAATCGATGAGAGTATTTTCCATCTCTTTTCTTTACCTTGCCATATCTGAATTAGATATTAGGATATATATCTTCCTTAAAAGATGGTGTGGTATTTTCAACCTATTTATTGCTTAAAGAAAATTGGGGACTCCAGTGTCTTAAAATGAGTCTCTAGAGTTTTTAGTCTAACAAGGTCTTTAGTACTTGAAACTTAGTTTCATTTTTTTTCCCTCTTCACCTTATGATTATCCTCTTTTCTCTCAGCAAGGGTTGGAGTACTATAAGACTATGCAACATCTGGTATATTGCCACACTTTTAACTTGATCTTTGCCCTCAGACACCTTAAATTTCGGTTCTGGAGGCCTGTTTCTCTCTCAGCTCAGGTCTTCTAAGGGGCTCTTGAGCATCCCTTGGCAAGGTGGCTAGCTTCTCCCAGAACAACCTTTCTAAGAAACAAAGGCAGAGCGTGCTAGCATTTATTTGGTCTGGTTTTGGGAAGTACACACATTACTTCTGCTGTTTGGCATTGGTGAGACAGAGCTACCTTTGATTTAATATGGGAGGAGGACCACACAAGTGTGAACATTAGGGGCAAAGAATATTGGAGGTCATCTTGGAGGGTCACTGTCATAGCACTGATTTTGAGTCCTTAACAAGGCTACTCCAGACATGACCGCTTTCTGGTCAGGTGGTTCTACTTCAGAAGCATTGGCTGAGAATGGCTAATTTAGAGTGAACTTGAATGCTAAGTGTGGGTGAGGGCTGTGGCTTATGCAGGAACATACACTAGCTTCTTTAGATTAGTAGTGAGGAGAGTATTAGTGTTAAGACATTGGACATACCCAACGTGCTTCAAGGTGGCAGAAAAGAATGTTGGCTGGAGTTTGCCATCAAAAACCTGGTATTTGGGGGCACCTGGGTGGCTCAGTGGGTTAAAGCCTCTGCTTTCAGCTCAGGTCATGATCCCAGGGTCCTGGGTTCGAGGTCCGCATCGGACTCTCTGCTCAGCGGGGAGCCTGCTTCCTCCTCTCCCTGTCTCTCTGCCTGCCTCTCTGCCTACTTGTAATCTCTCTCTGTGTCAAATAAATAAATAAAATCGTTAAAAAAAAAAAACACCTGGTATTTGGAGAAAGGGGAATAAAAAGAAGGATGGCACCCTACTGTTTACCTATAAGTAAGCTGATTGTTTAATGGCTTCATAGTATTTTAGTAAAGTTCCCNCACCTGGTATTTGGAGAAAGGGGAATAAAAAGAAGGATGGCACCTTACTGTTTACCTATAAGTAAGCTGATTGTTTAATGGCTTCATAGTATTTTAGTAAAGTTCCCAGAATGAATGTTTCAAAATACAGGAAGTAGAAGCTAACAATTTCTTAAGGTGTTTACCCAGAAACTACTGTAGTGTCAGTTTTACCACATTCTATTGGTCAAGTAGTCACAGATTGCAGATTGTGGGAGTGGAGATACAGACTTGGTTCACAATGAGGGCATTGGAAGCCTTAAGGCAAGGAAATAAGTAGTAACTGTAAAGATTGGAAGTTAATTTATAATAACTGAGGTCATGAAAGTCACAGGACACAAGTGAGTATATAAATCCAATTTCCTTTCTATATACTTACAACTGGTGAAAAAGAGAAACTTGGATTAGACACACCAAAGGAGCAATAAACTAATAAAGAGATATACTATCCTACCAAAGGAGCAATAAACTAGTAAAGAGATATACTATCTTCACTGATAAGAGGATACACTATTGTTGACATAATTTCTGCCCAAATCTATAGACCAATACTAATCAAATGGCCATCAAACTTTTATAGATATCAACAACCTAATTCAAAAGTTACTGTAAAATAGGAATTGAATGACAACAGACAAAATAAATTTGGAAAAAAACCCCAGAAGATTCACACTGTCTTCAAGGCTTTTCATAATGCTAAAGTTATCAATAAAATATGCTGTTGGCAAAATAATAAACATAGAGAAATGGAACAAAGTGTATAAATAGAATCACTCAAATCAGTTTAATTGATTTTTTGATGTAGGTGCAAAAGAAATTCCGTGAAAAAGAATGGTCTTTCAATAAAAAAGATCTTTAAACAAATGATGCTAGAAAATTTGAATATGCATATGTGTGTTTAAAAAACAACTCTACTCTTATTGTGTACCTAATAAAATATTAACTCAAAATGGATTATAAATATAAAAAATCTGTAATACTTCTTTAAAAAATGGGACAAACCTTTTGGCATTGGACAAAAAGCTTTTAAATAAAAGATCAAAATCACAGGACACCTGGGTGACTCAGTCGGTGAAGCATCTGCCTTTGGCTCAGGTCATGTTCCCAGGGTCCTGGGATTACATCCCACATCTATCTCCTTGCTCAGTGGGGAGCCTGCTTCTCCCTCTGCCCCCCGCTCCCCCTGCTTGTGCTCTTTCTGTTTCTCTCTCTGACAAATAAATCTTTAAAAAATAATAAGTAAGATAAATAAAAAAATAAATCCTGGCTGGCTTAGTCAGTTGAACATGAGACTTTTGATCTTGGGGTTGTAAGTTCAAGCCCCATGTTGGGCATAGAGCTCATTACAAAAATTTTTAAAAAATTAAATTTAAAAAAGATTAAGATCACAATAAAAATAAATTGGTAAGTTGACTGTCAAATGCTTCTAATTTTTGAAAATCACAGACATGCAACAGACTGGGACAAATATCTGTAAATGAAACATCTCACAGATTGGCATGCAGAGTATAAAAAGAACCTCAAAACTCAATGACAAGAAAACAAACTACCAAATCTGAAGATTTGACTACATACTTCAAAGAAGCTATACAGATGGCAAATAAACACATGACAAGATACCACTACATATGTATTAGAATGGTTAAAAAACACAAAACAAAAACTGACAAGTGTTGACAAGGACACATAGCATCTGGAACTCTGTTCTGTGTTGATGCTGGGAATGAAACATGGTTACAGCTCTTCTAGAAAACAGTTTGGTAGTTATGCAGTTTAACATATGCTTGCTACACTTCCAAACAATCTCATTCTGAGGTATTTATCTAATATAATTGAAAACTTATGTTCCTACAAAAAAAAATCTATGAAAGTTTATTCAGTGTGTATAGCAGTTCTATTCATCATCACCAAAAACTGGAAACTTGACAAATGCCATTACATTGGTGAATGGATAAACAAAATGTGATTCATCAATACAGTGGAATGTTTGAACTATTTGAAGTATCAGCAATCAACATTAGTAAAATGATGTATGTAATAATCTAGATGGATCTCAAATAGTGAAAAACCAGATTCAAAAAGCTATTCACCAGGTGTGTCCATTCATCTGAAATTTTTTTTAAAGATTTTATTTATTTATTTGAAAGAGATCGAATGAGAGGGGGGAGGGTCAGAGGGAGAAGCAGACTCCCTGCCAAGCAGGGAGCCCAACATGGGACTCTATTGTGAGACTCCAGGTTCATGACCTGAGCCGAACGCAGTCACCCAACCAACTGAGCCACCCATGCACCCCATTCATCTGAATTTTTGCAGAGGCAAATTGTAAACACAGTAATTCAATTTGTGGCTTCCCGGTTAGGTGTGGAGATGAGGAATTGGTAAAAAAAAAAAAAGGGGGGAAGCTAAAACGGGGAAGCATTTTGGGGTGACGGAACATTCTGTATCTTGTTAGTTGTGGTTATGTAACCATACACATTTGTGTAAATTCAAAGAACTATACATTTAAGACTGAATTATGCTCTATAAAACTTTTAAAAGTTGAAAAAATATTCCACGTACCTCTGGACATAATGGTAGCACAATACCCCCAACCTACATTCACTCAACAGCTTCCACACTCATCTGATCCAGAGCAGCAACAACAACCTGAAAACTGGTCAAGGGGAATGACTGCTTCAGATAACATTCTTGCTAAAGAATGATGGAGGGCGAAAAATAAAGATGGAGGAGAATGAATGGACCTGGATATCAAATATATGACATATAGAACTATGTATTAAAATTGACCATGAGATATTTCATGGGAAGGAGGAGACTTGAAGCCCTTAAATGACATCGTTTGGGCTTACATACAGATCTTCCAGAATTTCTCACACCTTACCTCTTGAGCTTATTACACCTCCCCTATATTCAGATCGTATCCTGAGTCATAAGCATCACAGCTGAGATAGGACACCTATTTACTCGATTCCTGGAAACATACTACATATTAATTTAAATACCCAGATTTCTCCCCTGTAATCTGACATTTTGAGGTTTCTCATTTCAAGTTTACATGGATAAGTTTAGGGGCTTTGTTCCAAACACAAGTCTCTCTTTTTTTTCTTTTTTTAAAAGATTTTATTTATTTGAGAGAGTGTGAACACATGCGTGTGGGGAGAGGGTCAGAGGGTGAGGAAAAGAATGTCAAGCAGACTCCATGTAGAGCATGGAGCCCCACATGGGGCTCAGTCTCAGGATTCTAGAACATGACCTGAACTGAAACCAAGAGTTGGATGCTTAACCGACTGAGCCACCAGGTGTCCCAAACACAAGTCATGTCTGCCTTTATTTGAGTACCACTAACCAGCTAGTGAAGTGGGTTATGGCCTCAACTCTCTACTTCACTTACTAATTTTATCCAGCCCAGTCAAGCTCATTCATGGATTTTCTTCTTCTTTTTTTAAAGATTTTATTTATTTATTTGACAGAAAGAGAGAGAGAGAGAATGCATAAGAATGCACAAACAAGGGAAGTGGCAGGCAGAGGGAGAAGCAGGCTCCTTGCACAGCAAGGAGCCCAATGGGGGTCTTAATCCCAGGACCCTGGGATCATGACCTGAGCTGAAGGCAGACCTTTAACCAACTGAGCCACCCAGGCACCCCTCATGTACTTTCTTCTAAATGTAATCATGCATGCATTTAGCCAGCCTCGCTCATTTTTGTCATTAATCCAAACAAGTGTCCTCAGTTTTGGGTGGCAGTTTCGGGCTGGCAGTTTTCTTGAGACAAAGGTACTTTTAGCTATCATCAGTGAGAGTGATCAGCAGGAGCTGGGGTCCTGCATGTCTCTGCTCTCTAATCACCGCAGAAGGGGCGTTCAGGAATCTCATCACCATCTAAAACAATCTCATTTGAGAAAAACTGCTTAGCAGGTCTTGTACTGCAGAGTCAGAAGGGGAAAAAATCAAGATATATTGTTAAAGTCAATAAAATATCAAATATATCTTTATAAATTAATCTTCTTACTATAAATTAGACCATGTTTTCACTTGACTTTGCTTACAAAAAAAAGATCGCTCGTTTTTTTAAAGCCGAGGAGATAAAAATTAGTATTTTTACCTCTTTAAGTTGTAAGTAAAAAGAAATCCAATAGAATATGGCTTCAGCAAAGGAGGGACTTAACTACCCTAAGCGACTTGAAATTTAGAAGTAGGTGACCATCAGCATTAGTTTGATCTAGCACCTTCAACTGGTGATTTCCAAGGACCCAGTTTCCTCCTTCTGTTCCTTTCTGCCTGCAAGTGTCCGTTTGCCCTCTTTTATTTCCACTAATGGCTAACATCAGCACAGAAACAACATGCTTCTGTTAATAACAGAGCATCGTTGGAAGAAAGGCAGTCAGGGACAAGGTGCTCCACCCCTTCCAAGAAGAAACCACCCTTGAAAGAATTTTCTACCACCCTGGAAGGACCACCCCCCCTTTCCCACGTGATAGGTAGATGACAAAAACCTGACTGGGGGACAGGTGCAGGAAGGTTAATCAGATTAAAACAGCCTGCCCACAAGCCCATAAAAACCCCCAGTCTTAGAAACTCCAGTGGCAATCCTCTCTGGTCCCCTCCCTCCTTGAGAGCTTTGTTCTGTCGCTCAATAAACTTTGCTTTGCTGCCCACCACTCTTCCTCTGGTCTCCCTCTTCATTCTTCCAAGCGGTGTAACCAAGAACTGCAGGCACTGAAGGAAAAGAAATCCTGTAACATTGATTTATATTCAGAGAGATTGAAAGAGTATCTTCCTCAAACATCAAATGAAAACTGCATGGGTCTAAACATGATTGAAAAGCCTAGGTGGCTACTCCTGAGTCAATTATTGTGGGCATTCATGGACAGGAGCCAGGGTTATAAGTCATTCCCTGAAATGCTAACAGTTGTGAAGGAGATGGGATTTTATTAATTGGAAAGGCCCATGCAGTTCCAGTCCCTTTCACGTAGGCAGGCGTAGGTTCAGCCCCTCTGTCGTTTGCTGTAAAATGAGAGAGGCTAGATAAGTGGAAGTTCACCATATCCAAAAGTACATATAGTGAGTGGTAGGCAAAATGGTGTTGAATTTATTGATTAAAGACCATTATAGGCTTGCCAGTTAGGAGCAGTATGGGCAAAACTCTTCAGTATCCAGTTTATATGGCATCATCTTTAAAATGAACATAATAACTTCTAGAGTTACTTTGATACTAGGAAAAGATAATACATATAAAAGTCCTTTGCCAACTGAAATAAACTATTTTTGAAATAAAAATTTTAAAATATCCAGACACCATCTTGTAAAATCATTTACAGCAAAGCTTCAAATTTTGTTAAAATTTAAACGTTCCATCAAATGTATTTTAACAAGAGAACTTTCAATTAGGAGCACAAGAAAGCCACTGAAGTAAAACAGAACAGAGCATACAAATTCATTTTGAGGAGATTTTCTCCCTAAGTGGTGAGTGCACCAAAAATTCGAGAAATTATCATTGGGATGAAAACTGCGCTTTCCATTTTTAAAAAATTTTTTTAAAGATTTTACTTATTTTAGAGAGAGAGGACAGCATGAGTGGGAGGGGCAGAGGGAGAAGGAAAGAGAATCTCAGGCAGACTCCACGCTGAGCACAGAGCCTGATGTGAAGTGAGGTCCCAGGACCCTGGTATCATGACCTGAGCTGAAACCAAGAGTTGGATGCTTAACCAAAAATAAAAAAAAGGTGCCCTTATTTTTTATTTTTTAAGGTTTTTATTTAAATTCCAGTTAATATACTAGTTTCATGTGTACAACATAGTGATTCAACACTTCCATACAATGCCCAGTGCTCATCACAAGTGCATTCCTTAATCCCCATAACCTATTTAACTCATCCTCCCACCCACCACCCACCCCTGGTAACTAACAGTTCTTTATAGTTAAGAGTCTGTTTCTTGGTCTGCCCCTCTTTTTTTTCCTCTTTGCACATTTGTTTTGTTTCTTAAACTCCACATATGAGAGAAATCTTACGGTATTTGTCTTCCTCTGGCTGACTTACTTCTTTTGGTATGATACTTTCTTGCTTCATCCCTGTCATTGCAAATGGCAATATTTCATCCTTTTTTAAGGATGAGTAATATTCTATTGTATGCATATACCACTCTTTCATTCATCAGTTGATTACATAATTTGGCTATTGTAGACATTACTGCTATAAACATAGGGATGCACTAACTCCTTTTCAATTAATATTTTTGTATTCTTTGGGTAAATACCTAGTAATCCAATCACTGGATCATAGGGTAGTTCTGTTTTTAATTTTTTGAGGAATCTCCATATTATTTCTCCGGGGCTACACCAGTTTGCATTCCCACCAACAGTGCAAGATTCTTGCCAACATTCTTGCCAACACCCACTGTTTCTTCTGACAGGTGTGAGACGATAGCTCATTGTAGTTTTAATTTACATTTCCCTGATGACGAGTGATGTTGAGCATCATTTCATGTGTCTGTTGGCCATCTATATGTCTTTAGAAAAATTTCTATTTAGGTCTGCTAACATTTTAGTTATGTTTTTGGTGTTCAGTTTTACAAGTTCTTTTTATATTTTGGATACTAACCCTTTATCAGATATGTAATTTGAAAATATCTTCCCCCATTCCATAGGTTGCCTTTTAGATTTGTTGATTATTTCCTTCACTGTGCAGAAGCTTTTTATTTTGTATGGAATCACAGAAGACCCCAAATAGCCAAAGAAACCTTGAAAAAAACCCCGAATAGCCAAAGCAACCTTGAAAAAGCAAAGCTGGAGGTAATCACAATTCAGAACTTCAAACTGTATTACAAGGTGGTAGTGATCAACACAGTATGATACTGGCACAAAAATAGACACATAGATCTATAGAACAGAATAAAAAAAAAACAAACCCAAAAAGAAATGAACCCACAACTGCATGGTCAATTACTCTTTGACAAAGCAGAAAAGAATATCCAATGGGAAAAGATTGTCTCTTCAGCAACTGGTGTTGGGAAAACTGCAACATGCAAAAGAATGAAATTGGACCACTTTTTTACACCAAATAAAAAAAAAATTCAAAGTAGATTGAAGACCTAAATGTGACAACCCAAAACCGTAAAAATCTTTGAGGAAAACATAGAGTAACCTCTTTGACATTAACCATGGCAACTTCCTTCTAGATATGTCTCCTGAGACAAGGGAAACAAAAGCAAAAATAAAGTATTAGGACTTTTTATTTAGAAATAATTAATTGTAAAGAAGCATACAGTGATCAAATAGATAATTACTTTAGAAAAACATTTATGGAGGGATGCCTGGGTGGCTCATTCGGTTAAGTTTCTGCCTTCGACTCAGGTCATGATCCCAGGGTCCTGGGATAAAGTCCTACATTGGGCTCCCTGCTTATCCAAGGAATCTGGTTCTGTCTCTGCCTGCTGCTCCCCCTGCCTGTGCTCTCTTGCTCGCTCTCTCTAAGAAATAAAATCTTTAAAAAAAATTTATAGAAACTTAATAAAATGAGTCTACCTATATTTTTAAGTGTTCTGTTTTACCTTTGTCTTTTTGGGGGGACCAAATTTAATTTCTAAATTCCAGATCTTTACTAAATCTTCAAGGAAAAAAATTCCTAGAAAAAGTTTCTCTCCAAGGATAGGCAAATTATAATTTTTAACAGTTTAAATAATCCTTAACTGAAAAGCCTTAATGCCAAAACTATGTAAAATTTACCTTTATATGCTCTGCATATATATTTGAGCTAATATATATGTAAAATAGGGGTTAATGTGTTATATCATTGAGTTTTATATTTGTAGGTAGATATATATACTTATACATGTATAAAGTTAAATAATCTGATCTTTAGTAAGTAAATAGCCCTTTAATCTTCCTTTTTAAAGAATTATGCATTTTAATTTAGGATTCCAAAGAATAAGAATAAAGTTGCACTGTATTTGAATCCTATTTCAGAACAAATAGAATTTATTAGTCTGCTTATCCAGATAGGTTTTCCTGAAGCCAAAACAAAGAATACATTTTGTAAGTATACACAGAATATATAATAGCTGAATACATGTTCACTTTCATTTTTCATAATTAGAATTTTTAATTTCAGAAAACTTATTAAGAATAAGAATTAAGAATGATTTTGAGAGTAAACATGATGAGAGGGGGCAATTTTGGGAACAGAGAGCTTGATTAACCCGAGAAAGAGGAAGTTGGGTTTTTTTGTTGTTTTTGCCTGTTTGTTTTCCTTTGGCCTACAATGATGCCTGTGATGCTTGAAGCCACTAAATATAATAACAAAAATAAGCCTTAAGAGTTCAGGAGGCAACAATGCATGAAGCTTAAGGTGGCAAATGTCGAGAAACTCACAGCTCAGGAAATCAGCATTTTTGCCTTTTTAAAACTTAAAATACTTTGTCAGATATATAGTATAGGAAACA
The DNA here is from genome assembly GCA_002007465.1 of Ailurus styani. Classification (NCBI taxonomy): domain Eukaryota; kingdom Metazoa; phylum Chordata; class Mammalia; order Carnivora; family Ailuridae; genus Ailurus; species Ailurus styani. The sequence continues at coordinate 10,501,050 of LNAC01000062.1, forward strand.
TAACAGCATTACTGAGAACCCTTCTATTGGGCATGGTGGTCATCATTGAAACATAAAGGAAAGGTTTGAATATCAGCCCTAACTCTTACTATCTATATGAATTCGGTAACTTACTACTTAACCTACCTATACTTCTGTTTTCTCACCAAAACCTGAAAAATATTATCTACCTCATAGGTTGCCATGAAAATTACATGATATAGCATAATCTAATTTGGGCCATAGGTGCTTACATAACTAGTAAAGTTTTGTGTTAGATTTTATTTTATTTTTCTAAGATTTTATTTATTTATTTGACACAGAGAGAGTACAAGTAGGCAGAGCAGCAGGCAGAGAGCTGCTCTGAAGAGCAGCGAGTCCAATGTGGGATTCGATTCCAGGATGCTGGGGTCATTCATGACTTGAGCCGAAGGCAGCTGCTTAACCCACTGAGCCACTCTGGCGCCCCTTGTGTTAGATTTTAAAAATAAGTAAAAATAAGTAAAAATTTTAATATTATTGTGCTGGACAGCCAGAAGTTTAAAGAAAAAAGACAAAAGAGAAAGACCTTGGGATATCTATATCCCCAAATATTTTTCTTTATTATGCATTTAGGCAAGCAATTTATATTTTTTGAACTTGTCTTACATTAGAGCTTCGAGCAATTATGGGAGATCTAAAAAGTGGTTAAGAAAACAAATCTCTTCCCTCAAGGAGTTCACAATCCAATCTGTAAGCTAGATATTTTTTTAAACATTATATTCTCATTGAAGACCTTGCTCTAATAGAGTTACTGGGTTAGGAAATACTAATTTTGACTGGACTATTTGGTATAAAAATGCTTCTCACAGCTCTTAACCAACCAGTTGATGGATTTCTGTGATTAAACCACTCTGGTCCTGTTTACAGGGGAAATAAATAAAGGAGGGCTACTGTGTTTTCAAGAGTCCTAAAAGTTTCAATCATCCTATTCTCTAATAAGGGTTTTTTGTGGTATCTTTGAATACATTTCCTGTTCAAAGGGAGCAAAATGCTAAAACATAGAGGACAGCTTGCAACTGGTGACTTTTAGCATGATCCAAATCTCATTTGTATTATAATAAATTATTAGAGCTAATTGTGCTTCGAAGATTTCCTGTGTGGTTCTATAGCTCTTACCAATGCTGTTATGAGGCATTTTATGCTGATGCTATCAAACCTGAAATTGTTCAATGAAGTTACAATGCTGTTTTATTCCAAATGTAGAAGACGTCGATCTTGCAGGAACAAAATATTATTTTAAAATGTGTGTTTTAAAATGAAATCCACTCTCAAACCTAGATGATAATTGTAGTGCTATCCAATACCAGAATGTATGAGGGCTGACACTTTTTCTGCATCCTTAACATGGGGTGCATTTCTAAGATTTATAACTACTAAATCCTTTATTTCCCTCACTATAAGCTATGTATGGCTTTGGACAAATACTAATCTCCTTTCTCTGCCTTGGTTTCTCACCTGTAAAATGTGGAAAATATTGTCCTCTCTTCCTCATGAAATTCTGTAGAAATCTGATGAATCTTTGCATTAAACTAAAGTTTTCTCATCCAATGCTTGTGTTCTTTTGACCCCTAAGGGCTGTGCAGGTTATCCAGAATCTTTTTTTTCCCCTTTACTGTTTGTGCCATTCCAATATCATCAAAACATTCACTAATGATTTCTTCCAAAAATTTAAAAGTTTTGTTTATCTTTGGTGCCTATAAATCCAAGCCTATAAATCTTTATATAGGTATACAGAATGTATCTTTGAATAATATGAGACATCTAATTTTACCTTATATTCCATATTGTTATTTTACTACAATTCATTTTTTTCCTGCTGATTTATAATACTGCAGCTTTCAAATACAAGTCCCCTGACACAGACAGGTCTTTTTCTGGGTTCCTTCTTTAGTTTTATCATTTTGTTTGTCTGTCCTTGTGTCTACAGCACACTATTTTAACTATTCTAGCTTTGTTAGAACTCCAAATGTCAATAGCTAAGTCCTTCTGTTTATCTTCTTTAAAAATGGCTTAGCCGAAAAAAAATGGCTTAGCTAGCTTGAACTTTTTTTTTTTAAAGATTTTATTTATTCATTTGACACAGAGAGAGAGATTACAAGTAGGCAGAGAGGCAGGCAGAGAGAGAGGAGGAAGCAGGCTCCCTGCTGAGCAGAGAGCCCGATGTGGGCCTCGATCCCAGGACCCTGGGATCATGACCTGAGCCGAAGGCAGCAGCTTTTACCCACTGAGCCACCCAGGCGCCCTAGCTTGAACTTTTATACTCCTATAAATGCTAGGAGCAACTAGGTAGGAATTTTAATTGGAATTACAGTGAGTTCTGGATTAATCTGGAGAAAACTGGATGCTTTGCCACATTGAATCGACACATATATGAACATTGTGTCTCCATTTGTTCAGATCGTCTATGTCCTCTATTCATATTTGTACTTTTCCCCAGTAAAGTGGCTTTTAACTTTTATTGTCGAGGGCACGTTTGTTTCTTGGATAACAAATAATAGTATATAGTCAGTTCAACATTATATAGTGGATTTACCAGGAATTCCATTTTTCACTTTTCACATTGTATTTTTTACTGTTCAGGAGTATTTGTTTTTAGATTTTATCTACTGTTAACACATTGCAAAATTGCTGAGATAAAATCATGACATTTAGCTCCTATGAAGTATTTTAAAGAATATCTGCAAATGGTAAAATAACAAAAGTTATTAAAAACATGCAATTAAAAAAAATAATTTCCTCCTATTGGTTTGTAACCCTCCTGGGACTCCCCAGGTGTAATGTGAAACTGGCCCCTGTCATTAGAGGGCAGGAGGAGACTGGAGAAAAGAGGCAAGCCATTCTAGGTTGATAGGTGGCAATTTTAATAAGAGCAAAGGGAACTTACATATGAGGCTTACCTTGGGCAGCAGCAAGATGAAATGGATCCCCATAGTTGGCCTCCGAATCTTAGAAGTCTCTATGGAGACCCTAACTGGGCTCAGTCACATATACCACGCGGGTGCTTTCAACAAGGTATCACCATCTCTAGGCTGTGTCCTTAGAGCAGGCTCTGGGAACTGGAAAAGCCATCAGAACCCATGTTTCAAGGACAGAGGAGGGGGTGAGGGTCTTCTGATTGCCGAGGTCCAGTTCCCAGGTCAATCAGTGGTCACATCTTTTTGATGATACTCCCCAACACCTTTGCTGCTTTACAATGCAAGTTTTATTATTGAAGTCTGGTAAGGCCAACAGATCAGGAGAATGTGGACATTAAAATGATAGTTTGTTACTCAAGAGGAGGCCATGTTACTTCTCACATGGCCACATGGGGAAGCCCCAAGAGTGGCCAGGGGGAAATGGGGATGAGGGGAAAAGATACACAAGAGCCTTTAATGTGGTTTCACATTAGGAGGAGCAGGGTACAGGACGAACAGGAGGAAGACAGGAGAGGCAGGATAAACAGATTTAGAACTGGCTAGTTTGCATAATGTTAGGGGGTTCTGGAGTAAAGGGGTATCCCTAGTTGCATGGTACTTTGTACTGAGGTAATTAGAACAAAGGGATATCGGTCCAGAATTTTTTTTTAAGATTTTATTTATTTATTTGACAGAGAGAGATCACAAGTAGGCAGAGAGGCAGGCAGAGAGAGGGGGGGGAAGCAGGCTCCCTGCTGAGCAGAGAGCCTGATTCGGGGCTCGATCTCAGGACCCTGAGATCATGACCTGAGCTGAAGGCAGAGGCTTAACCCACTGAGCCACCCAGGCACCCCTCAGTCCAGAATTTAAAAGTCTGATAAAGTAGATGGTTAGGGTAGACTTCTGGCTTGGTTGGTTTGCATATGAAAGGACTGCTCATAAGTGAGTCATTTACTGTCTCTAGGGCTAGCACTTTAAGGGGCAGTCTGTAGAGTTTGCAAGGTCCAGATGTCAAAGCATCAGAAATGCAGAAAATAAAAAGGCATGATACTCCATCTCCTTTCTATAATTGCATAGGTCTTCTCCCAGGAAACAAACAGTATTAATAATTTTATTTACAAAGATATTCTGTTTTTAATATCTGTTTTCAGATATTCTGTTTACCTTCTACTGTAATGCATTTTGCTTTCAGTTTACAATATATAGAGAAATTTTTTCATATCTGTGCATCTAATTTTTCTTTGATTCATTGTACTAGTTTTGTAGAATTCTATTAGATGCATTATGATTTACTTGACCATTCTTTTACAGAAAGACATTTAGTGTGGTTCAGTCTTGTGCTATCACAGGTAATGCTGCAATGGTTATGATTATTCATAGATAATTTTCAGGGAGGAAGACCTTCCTCTGCCCTATGGTCCTAATAGCTGGACTTAGAATTAAATTGATATGAAACATATTAGCAGGAGAAAATCAAATTTAATAGGCACACCCAAGAGTAATCCACAGAGACATAAGATTGCAAAGTGAGGGAACTTGAAGCTTATATGCACTAAAGAGAGGGGAGGGGTCTGAGGACACAAAAGGGAGAAAGACCATTAGCAAGAAGGTGAATGGAAAAACAAAGTTTGTGCAATTATGCAGGTAAGTCCCTTAGGTAAAGGGGAACCTGTTAACAGCTCTCTTCCTGGCACAGACCCTCCTTTCCAATGTAAATTCAAGCAGTTAGGAGAGAGGCAGAGAGCTTTTACTGCATCTGCTGGATTTTGATTCCTTTTACTGAAAATAATCTTTATGCCAAAGTCGCACATTCTGAGACATCTCACCCTGTACCCCTTCATAATCAACATATGCATGATGATAAGAAAAGAGAAAAACTGAAAGGGTAATGCATTTAGAATTACATATTGACAAATCTTGCTCCATAGATAGTACCAGTTTATACTACCACCAACAGTGATTGAGAAAGCCTGCTTCCCTCACTCTCAAGGTCACTAACCACCTATTTACTAAAGGCTTTTTATCGTGACATCATGAAACAAAATTCAACCTAGTAAATTTGAAGATGTGATTGGCTTTAAGCGATTCAAGAATTGGGCAGCATCCCATCCAACAAGTAGAGGGGAGCTTTAGCAGTTGTAGGATCCTGAAGGTTTCTGTAAGAAGGAGGGTGGGAGCAGATGTTACACTAAGGAAAAAGGATTGTTTCAGGCAAGGTCACCTTCCCTTAGGGGAAAGGCAGAGGTCTTATTGGGTAGATTACCTCAGCTTCCTTTGAGTGAAGGAGAACTCCTGTGACAGATTACCTCATTCGTGCTGGATCACAAAGTTCCACTCCCAGAGAGTCTGAAACTGCAGTTAGGTTGTGGTTAGGGCCAAGTGACTCCACCTTGGGTCTGTGGCTTTTTTAAAAAAACAATGTAAACCATAAGGCATCTGGGTGGCCCAGTCAGTTCAGCATCTGCCTTCAGCTCAGGTTGTGATCCCAGAGTCCTGAGATGGAGCCCCAAGTCAGGCTCTCTGCTCAGTGGGGAGCCTTCTTCTCCCGCTGCCTGCCTCTCTGCCTGTTTGTGCTCTGTCAAATAAATAAAATAAAATCTTTACCAATAAAACCATAGTTTTTGTGGGTATATGTGTATAAGCACATATAAACCCCATATATACATGTATTAATATAGAGGTTGATATTAGAATTTTTATAGTTATGCTCAAAATATTTGCCTATAATATTCCTTTCTCATGTTCTCCTTCTATAGTTTTAATATCAGTGCCCTACTAGTTTTGTAAAATACTTTTGGTAATCTTCCCTCTCTTTAACATTTTTTAGAATATATGTATATAAAGGATTATCTGTTTCTTGCATACATTGGAACTTGCCTTAAAAATTGTTGTGCTTGGGCGCCTGGGTGGCTCAGTGGGTTAAAGCCTCTGCTTTCGGCTCAGGTCATGATCTCAGGGTCCTGGGATCGAGGCCCACATCGGGCTCTCTGCTCAGCAGGGAGCCTGCTTCCTCCTCTCTCTCTGCCTGCCTCTCTGCCTCCTTGTAATCTCTCTCTCTCTGTGTCAAATAAATAAATAAAATCTTTAAAAAAAAAAATTGTTGTGCTTGTTTCTTTAACATGTAAGTCAGGATTCATGAATCTCACCCATGATTTTTATCTAGTTTCTGTTTTGGAATTCTGCCTGTGGTTAAAGTTTTAATGACGTTGAAAGTAAAAGTTCAGCATTATCAGAGTTGTCCATTTATTTCATTCACAAATAAAAAAAAATGGTGGCTCAAATTAGAGAAATGACTTGCCCAAAAAGAAGTTATAATTCTCTTAAACCCACAATCCCTGCATTGTGTATGCGCACACAGTGCCATGAGAGCTCTCCTGGTGGCACTAAGTTCCAACTGCTAAGTATAGTTTCCTTGGAATTTCATTTTTTCCTCCTTTTTTTGTTGACTTATTGGTCTCTGGGAGATAGGCGACACAACTGGGGTAGCCTGGCCCTGTCGGAAATATTTTAACCAGATATCAAAGAACCCAATATGTCACAAATAGGTATATTCTAACTAACACATTAAGACTAGGTTTATGGGGCGCGTGGGTGGCTCAGTGTGTTAATAAGCATCTGCCCTCGGCTCAGGTCATGATCCCAGAGTCCTGGGATCAAGCCCCAAGTCCGGGCTCCCTGCTCACCGGGAAGCCTGCTTCTCCCTCTCCCACTCCCCCTGCTTGTGTTCTCTCTCTCACTGTGTCTCTCTCTGTCAAATAAATAAATAAAATCTTTAAAAAAAAAATCTTAAAAAAAAAAAAGACTAGGTTTATAATCATCCCTAGCTAGATTTGGTCACTGATCTTTTCCCATTTTAGATTTTACAGGGTCTCAAAACGAGGAAAACCCTCACCCATGAGATGTACTCCTCACCTCCACTATTTTGTTAAGTTTGAGTTCTTAATTGTGTTTTTAAGTGTGGAAATAAAACCTTTTCTACAGAATGATTAATGTTACCCTTTACATAACATCCCCTTCCCGAGTCGACCCTCTCTTCAGTACAGATTCATTACCATAGTAACTTAACCTAACAAAATTGTTACAGAGCCTAAAGAAATTGTGCACATTTCAAACCAGTTTTCCCAGTCACCAAGTTTCACAAACTGAAGCAAAAAGTCATTCTAATAATAATAATAATAACAATAACAATAATAAAACAGCATTTACACTCCTCATATCTTAGCAATAGTATGGTGCCATAAGGATGTAAATTATTTTGCTTTCATTCTAGTTTTTATGAATAAGGAAGTGAGACTCCTAGAGGTTTGCAGAAACGCCATTTGGTGAAAGACTGCATTTTTTGACCTCCTAGTTGGGCATTCTTCTGAGTTCACTGCAGTTGTATTGTTATTGAGCATTTTCCCATGTGCAAGAAAACAGGGTTGTTGGTTGCATTTATAATGAAACATCAACTGAGAAAATTCTTCCCCTTTCTGACAGTTCCATCATAAATATTACCTTTACAACAAGAGAGAAGCCAAAAGAATAGTGAGGATACATCAGATATGATTAAGTTCTAAATCTGAATACCTTCACGTCTCAAGACTCATTCCAGAGCATGACACTGTATTTGTGGAAAGTTAATAGATACAAATTTATATTTAATGTGACATGTCATAATTTATTTATTTTTTGATGCTGAAATTATTTTCCCCAGACAGTGTGAATTCAGTAAACTATAAAAAGCAAACATTGTCCATCTTTGGAATTTCAAAAGACTGTGTGGTTAAACAGTGAGTTAATTATTAAGGATGCCAGAGATCATTAATGAATGTATTTCTAGTGGGAGGATTAACAAACTTTACACTAGTGACAGTGAAATCCACTCACTCAGTTTGATTTTAAGAGCTGAGCTTTAAGAAAACAACCAAATATTGCCTTTGTGAGGACACATTTCTGCCTACAATCATTTTGAGATGCCAAATTTCAAGGGCTGTTTTTAGGCTCCATTTAAGGGACAAGTACTTAATACCCGGATTGGTTAATTGCACCCATTAATACTAAGCAAATATACACAAAGCCGAAAATGTGTCCTCCATTACTTTCTCTAGGACCTCCTACACTGAAAATGGCATTGTTATTTTAGTAAGTGGGAATTAGAATCATTCTTTCCACCTCATTTCCAGCTGGACACAGTTTTTCTTTTGCAGGACTCACAACTAAGAGAACCACTTGGCTCCAACTCCAGTACCAAGGGATACCACTTCAGTGACTTTTAACAAAGAAGAATTGGCTAGACTAGATGAGTGAAAATATCTTGGGCTGTTCAGACCAAATGAGCCATGAAGCCAAATGTGGTGCCGCTTTGCTATTAGATTACAAAAAAGTCTTTTTTTGTTGTTGTTTCTTTCAAAAGTTGTCCTGTTTGATGAAAACATGTTTGTAAATTATGTAATAGTTCAAATGAGTTAAAGCAAGTATTGAGAGATGCATGCTTTCTAACCTAATTGAACTGTGCATGTATTATAAAATAGTGTAATTTTTTTTAACTGGAAGGTATTTTTATAATTAGCCAGTCTAAATCCCTTGTTTTAGAGAAACAGAAATTGAGGCTCCGAGATAAAAAGGGACTTGCTCCAAGTCAAACAACCGAAATTTACAATCCTGCTAAGAACTGCTCTGTCTTGTTCCCTGACTGTACAGGTGTTTTAGTTCCCCCTAAGGTTGATACAGGGTTGCGTACATCTCGGGTACTCCCTGTCCCCCAGGGCTTTACAGTGTAGAGCATTTCAAATGTCCTTTTAAAGGAGGCTTTATCTTTTAAAGGAAGCCCTTCAAATTATAGTGACATATGATCCCTACTGCTGTGTCCCCATCTTTCTTATTTAACTTTAAGGGTCTTAGATGAATTCACTCTTAGTATTATTTGCTTGCCTTAATTTCCATTTCCCCCACCCCCACATAAGTTACAAGTTTCTTGAGGACAATTATTTATTTTTGATATTCTCTATTCTATCTAGTAGAGCATCTGACATTGGAAACAATAAAACATTTTGGAAACTTTTTATTTGCAGCTATATTTTAAACCTGGTTGTTGACTTCCAAGTCTCAAAGCAATTTAGCTTTTTTTTTTTTCCCCTACTGCATTGCATCATATGAAACACCACTAGACAAGTTATATAGGCAAGAAAGACTTTATTTAAGTCTTTATTGCATTAGGAGAGATTAAATTCCTCCCTTGAACAAAAGGTGGGATAGTTATTAAACCCAGGAAATAGCTAGCAGAAACTAGAATATTAGTGAGGATTTGAGTAAATGTGATTGAATCATCTGTATCTGCTAAATAGCTGTTGTCCATCTTTGGTTTCTGCATTCCTCCAGAGACTGGAAGATAGGGGTGTTACCTTTTTTGATGATCACATTACAAAGGACGGCTCCTAGGTCCTTGAGAGAGATTTTCCTGGGATGTAAAACTAGCAAGAGACTGGGAGAAGATTTATATAGCAAAGGGGCAGAGAAAGAATTTATAACTTTAAGTTTTCTAAATTCAATACAGAAAAGGAGGTCTGTGAGCTATAGTGAGGAAAAACCCGTCTAAAGTTGAGTCAAGCTGGAGAGAACATTAAGGCCATCTTGGTGGTAATCCAGTCAGTTTCATTTACTCCAACACTATACAACTTAATGATATAAGTAATAGAAAACTAATACCTAAATGGATTAATAAGCGTAACTAATATAAGCAAAAGTTCAAGGCAGTGTGGTTCCAGGGTTGGTTAATTGAGCATACTCTTCCTACTCTAGTATAAACCCCATGCTGGCTCAATTTCCTCATAGTGAAATAGTTAGAAGTAAATTTTCATGCTCTCGGTAAAAGGAAACTACTTGCCAGATACAGAGTCTCTTAGGAAAGATCCTCTTATATCTCATTGGCTAGAATCTTACCACATGCTCCTTCCTGCTCTGAACCTGGAAGGATGAAATCAGAATCTCCTAATTAGCCGAGCATTACCACGATTTACCCCCGAGTTCCTTGAGGAAAGAGTGGATTGAAAAAACAAAGGATTCTTTTTTGCAGAAAGAGTGTAGAAATTAATATTGGGTAAACAATCCAAAATAATAGAAGACACTACAAAAGCTATTAAGAGTTGGGACTTACTGGGATATTCACATTTTTGAACTACTAAATAATTGGATTAGGATAATAGAATGAGTTCTGTAAATAATCTTAAAACCTATGTTCTTCCTAAACTTACTGGTCTTTCCAAATATATGTCCAATCTAATTTCTATATATGGTGACAGACTAGGCAATTAAGGACTAAGTCAACTACCTTCCCCAGCAGCCACTTACCTTTCTGTCCCATGCCATTTCTTTATAACTTTGCTGTTTATGTGTGTATCTCTATACAATTATTTTGCAGGAATCAAGTTTTATATTATATGGCACATATTTTTACAGTCTGTTTTAATTATTGTCTCAGTTTAATCATGATGTTGATACAGTTTATCCACGTAAATCATGTTAATATGTGATGCCTAAAAGGATAACATTATTTTTACAATTAGATAAGTGAATTTCTCAAAACCATTTATTGAATGTTTTTATAAACTTACTCACTTTCCAGTGATATATATCATCCGTACAATATATAACACCTCCCATATGTTAAATTCATCTATATGTGAATATTTTTCTGAACTCCCTGTTGTATTGATATCTCTATGTCAGAGATAAGTATTCTCAGTTCATATAGTTTTAGAGTAATTCTTTTTTTTTTTTTGAAGATTTTATTCATTTGTGAGAGAGTGAGCTAGAGGGAGCACAAGTAGGAAGGAGAGGCAGAGGGAGAAGCAGACTCCCTGCTGAGCCAGAAGTTTGATTGGGGCTGGATCCCAAGACCCTGGGATCACCACCTGAGCTGAAGGCAGATGCCTAACCAGGTGCCCCTAGAGTAATTCTTGATATTTGGAAATTTATTTGGAAGCACTCACCTTGTTTTTTCTTCAGAACTATCTTAAATTTTTATGGACCATTATTCCTCTATAAAAGTGAGTAGAGAGCCTGAGTGGGTGAGAGGCAGACTCCCCACTGGGCAGGGAACCCAACTCAGGGCTCCATCCCAGGACCCTAGGATCATGACCTGAGTCGAAGGCAGGTGTTTAACCGACTGAGCCACTCAGGAACCCCTTTATGTTGATTTTAAATCTAGCACCTTGAAGAATTCATTGCTTCTAACAATTTTCTATTTGTCTTCTTGATTTTTGTATGTAGGCTATCATCATAAATTCTCCAAGTACCCCCTCCAAGTTATGTCTTTTTTCTGGATCCTTATATATTTTGTCCTTATATTATTGCCTCAGTTATATCTTTGGTTCAGTATTAAGTAGGACTGATGATGCCAGGTTTTCTCTCTTTGTAATCTCAAGGTGAAAGTTTTGACTTTGAAGTTTGCATCATTTTTGTTAAATATTTTTAATGAGGTAAGGTAGTTTTCTTTTTATCTACTAAGAATCTTTATTGAGAAATTGAGTTGATTTAAAATGTTTTTTAGGACTTATTTATTAGTTTACAAAATACATGTAGGAAAGTGACTACATTCATGTAATTATTACCTTGATCAAGAAATAGAATATTAACAGCATGCAAAAATAACCCCTTTGTACTCTCTGCTAGTCACTCTGTCTTCTCTTTCTCTCCCACCCAATAATGATGACAACTGTCTCTCTCTAAAATCATAGATGAGTATTGACTGACTTTAAAACTTTGTGATGATTTTAAACTTTTTATTTATTTATTTATTTATTTATTTATTTATTTATTTATTTATTTATTTAAATTTTAAACTTTAAATGAATGGGAACATGCCAGGGATGCTCTTGCTTTAGGCCTCCTTGCTCAGATTACATTTATGATATCCATGTTATTACATGTAGTAATGTCCCTGATATATAGTATTCAAAATGTCAAATACCATTTATGCATTTCTTTGCTGATGGAAATTTGTCCAGTTTTTGCATATTATGAATAGCATAGCTCTGAATACTTGTGCACGAGTATTGTGGAGAACTCATGCATGCACTTCAATTGGATACATATCTGCGAATGGAATTGTTGAAACACAAAACATGCACCTGTTCACAATTAGTAGATATTACCAAATAGTTTCCAAAGTGGTTATATCAAATTACACATTCGTCAGCTGTATGTTTTCACAAAAGTGAATATCTATCAGTCATTCAGTTTAGTCCTTCTGATGACCATGTAATAGTCTTGAATTGTGGCTTTAATTTGCACTTCTCTGATGACTAATGTTTATTGACAAATTTGTCATCATCTGTAAAGTATTTTGGAATGTAAATTAATATGACTGTGGAAAACAGTATGGAAGCGCCTCAAAAAAATTTAAAAGCACATATAAAATTTTTCCAGCAAGTCCATCTCTGAGTATATACCAAAAATGAAATCTTGAAGAGGAGCTTGGAGAAATATCTGCACTCCCATGTTCATTGCAGCATTATTTGCGTTAGCAAAGATATGGAAGCAACCTAAATGTCCATCAACAAATGAATGGATAATGTGGTCTATACATATAATGAAATACTAATCAGCCTTTACAAAGGAAGAAATCTTGCTATTTGCTACAATATGGATGAACTTAGAAGACATTATGCTAAGTAAAATAGCCAGACACAGGATAAATTCTATAGGATTCTGCTTATGTAGAAATCTAAAATAGTTGAATTCATAGAAGCAGGGAGGAGAGTGGTGGTTACCAGTGGCTGGGGAAAAGGAAATCAGGGAAGTTTTGGTCAAAGGGTGGATAGTTTCACCTATGTAATATGAATGAGTCCTAGAGATCTGCTATAAGGCATAGTGTATATAATTAATAATAGTGTGCTATATACTGAAATTTGCTAAAAGGACAGAACTTACGTTAAATATTCTTGTAAAAGGAAAGAAGAAACTTCTGGACAGGGTAAGTAAGGCACTACGTAGTAATAGTTTCATAGGTGTATGCTTCAAATTTATCAAAGTGTGTATATTAAATATGTATAGGTTTTTTATGTCAATCTGAACCTCAATAAAAATAAAAAATATTTTAACCATTTTTCTGTGGGGTTGTTTGTATCTTTTTAACGTAGAAGATCATTATATATTCCATGTCAAGTCCTTAGAATATATATACCACAAAATATCTTCATCCAATCTATGGTTTACCTTTTATTTTTGATGGCATTTAAAACAATGACCATAATGTTTACATATTTATACTTATTATGTTTCTCTCTATTAATCAGTGCCTTTCTAATTTTAAGAAACTTGTGCCTACATCCAGATTTTGAAGATACTCTATTTTGTATTCTAAAAGTTAGTTGTTTTGTTTTGTTTTCCATGTTCTACCTTTGACATTTAGGTTTAGATTTACAATTCCTCTACTATTGATTTTTGCTTGTGGCTTTGTATTAGTTTTGTGTGACTGATGTAACAGATTGCCAAAATTTAGTGACTACGGTATACAAATTTATTATCTTATAGTCTTTAGGTCAGAAGTCGGACTCCTGTCTCCCTCAACTATAAACAAAGTGTTTTGGGGGGCTGCCTGCCTTTCTGGAGGCTGCAGGGGAGGATGTTTCCCTTTTCCCCCCTGCTTCTAAAGTCTGTCTTCACTTACTGGCTCATGACCCCCTTCCATCTTCAAAGCCAACAAAGACATCTTTAGAGCCCCTCATATTATATCACTCTGACATATTCTCTCTCTCCTCCCACTTTAAAAACTTTATGATTACATTAGGCCCACTCAGATTCCGCAGGGTAATTTATCTATTTTAAGGTTAGCTAATTAGCAACCTTAATTTCATCTGCAACCTTAATTCCTCTTTACCAGGTCGGGTGAAATACTCAGTTTCCAGGGATTAGGACATGAGCTTCTGAAGGGGGTTGGGGTGGCATTTTCTGCTTTTCATAGATATGAAGTAGAGTTTTTTCATGTTTGTTTGTTTGTTTCCTATGTTGGTATCGAATTAGACCACTATTAGTTCTTAAAGATACACTGCACAGTAGTATCAAGTCAGGTGCTGGTTCTTTTTCTGTAGCTTTTCTGCTCCATTTGTCTCTTCTTGTGTTGATACCATGTTGTCTTAGTTCCTTCTCTCGTTTTTTTCTTTTTAAGATTTTGTTTTAAGTAATCTCTGGGGCTCAAACTCCTTTTTATCTATTAATTTATACATTGTTAAAATTTTTCTTAGCATAGTTAAGAATAAATACTCTAAATTTGGCATATATATTGTTTAAATTTTCTATATCCTATTGTTTGTTACTCCTTACATTGACTGGTTTTTCTGCCTCAGATATTTTCTTTTTAAAATTTGGTTTGTGAGTTTATGTTCCTCATGACTTTAACTGTGGGAATTTTGTAAATGTAAGGTCTGTCTGTCCTAAACATTTGTCTTTCCACACAGGCTTTGGACTGGCTTCTGCCAGAATCTGAAGTTATACTATCACCTAGCCTCAGGTTTTCAGTTAAATTCTTCATGAGACTGCATTTTCTTTTTCTCTGTGCCAAATCACCTTCGATCTTAGAGGCTTAAAATGATAAAAATTTATTGTAACATTCTGAGATACCTGTTGTTGGTCGGGATTTCAGGAGAGGTTTAGCCAGATTCAGGATCTCTCATGAAGTTACAGTCAAAATATTGGTCAAAATTCAGTCATCTAAAGACATGAGTAAGGCTACAGGATCTACTTTCACGGTGGCTCACTCATGGGATGTTGGCAGAAGGCCTCCAATTCTTGCTTGTTATTGGCAGGATGTTTCTGTTTGTTTTCACATGAACCTCCTCATAAGACAGTTTGTGTCTCTACAACATGGCAGATTCCCCCACAGTGACTGACTCAAAAGAGAGAACAAGGAGGAGGCTGCATTGCATTTCATGGTGTAGTTTCAGAAACCACACATTGCCCTTTTGTCATATTCTGTTTGTTATGAGTAAGTCATTAAGTCCAGCCTATGTGCAAGGAAAGGGGATTAACTCCACCTTCTGAAGGAGGAAGTACCCACAATTTTCTATACATATTTCAAAGCCACCATGGCAGTTTTTATAGAATTTGCAGGGAATGTAAATTCAACACTAGTGACTAATTAGAGAAAATATTTAATACTTTTTAGGAGAAACATTTTTTTTCCTACTTGGTTTTAAGATCAATTGTCTTTTTCTTGTAGTAGAAGATGTATTGTGTTTTGTTTAACCTTGTCATTGAGACCTTCAAGGATGAGGCTATACAAAAGGGTATCAGTTCCAAATCTGCTTTTTTTTTTTTTTTTTTTTTTTTTTTTTTTTTTTTTTTTTTTAAATTTTTTTTTTAAGATTTTATTTATTTATTTGACACAGAGAGAGATCACAAGTAGGCAGAGAGGCAGGCAGAGGGAGAGGAGGAAGCAGGCTCCCTGCTGAGCAGAGAGCCCGATGCGGGCCTCGATCCCAGGACCCTGAGATCATGACCTGAGCCGAAGGCAGAGGCTTTAACCCACTGAGCCACCCAGGCGCCCCCAAATCTGCTTTACAGAAGTCTAAGACTCTGACTTGTTACCGCCACATAGCCAAGAAACCTGAAGCTGTTTGGTCACTAAGATTGCCACACAAGTTTAGGCTACTTAATGCAGTCTTGCTCTGTGCTATAGCCTCTTCTTTGATTTTAGGCCCTGAAGATTTCCTTTGCTTTCTTGAAAATACAACAGGCTTAGAAATATATTTACTATATATTATCCTGAATTTTTATGATTTTTCAGGGTAATCACTCTACATCACTCCCAGAAATGAAAAATCTCTGAAGAGAGATTTACAGTACAGACATGCTCTAAACCTTAATTTGGAATACTAGGTACTACCAATCCATAATAAGCTTTTGGATACCCCTCTGGTAGTAGCTTTCACTGACTGGTTCCGTCTATCCATCTTTCTAAGATTGTCTTTCTCTTCTCTCATCTAATTCTTCTACATTTGATGATGCATCTCTCTTTCTGGTTTCATACTTTCGGAAGGTGGCTGATAACCAAGTCCTTTTTATACTACCTTGTAGTCACAAAACATTTCAAGTTTCTTTTTTTTTTTTTTTTTTACCAAACTTTATCTCTTCGGCATCTGACTTCAGCTCAGGTCCTGATCTCAGTATCCTGGGATCTAGCCCCACGTTGGGCTCCCTGCTCAGCAAGGATTCTGCTTCTTCTTCCCCCTCCTCTGTCTCTCTTTCTCACTTTCTCTCTCCCTCTCAAATAAATAAATAAAATCTTTATTTTTTATTTTTATTTTTTAAAGATTTTATTTATTTATTTGACAGAGAGAGAGAGAGAGAGAGAGAGAGAGAGAGCATGAGAGAGGAGAAAGAGAGAAGGTCAGAGGAAGAAGCAGTCTCCCCGTGGAGCTGGGAGCCCGATGCGGGACTTGATCCCAGGACTCCAGGATCATGACCTGAGCCGAAGGCAGTTGCTTAACCAACTGAGCCATCCAGGATCCCATAAATAAAATCTTTAAAAAGAATTTAAAAAAATAATGAAAAGCCTGTAAGTTTGGCTGCCAACTGGAATACACTGAGATCTCTCTCAGCAAGGTTAGTTTTCTAAACTTGAGATAAAGGACCTGAAATATATGTTACACCTGTATCAACCTGTGAAATAATACAGTCCTATAAGATATAAACTTTAATATGGATAATGTCCTCAGAGTGACTTTCCTGAGGATGCCACTACTCCACTACTCTTTTTTTTTTTTTTAAGATGTCATTTACTTATCTGTCAGAGAGAGAGAGAGAGAGAACATTCACACAAACTGGAGGAATGGCAGAGGGAGAGTGGGAAACAGGTTCCCTCAGCTTGATCCCAGGACCCTGGAGTCATGACCCAAGCGGAAGGCAGATGCTTAACCACCCACTGGGCCACCCAGACTGTCCTTCCCTCTGTCTTCTTTATAAGATTGTGGTTTTCCATCCCAAGTCTGACATTAGGTGTGAGACCTCAGAAACTCACTGAACCTCTCTCAGTGTCTTTATCCATTACTAACCTGTCAAACTTGATGACTAATTCTTTCCTGATAAAACGTTGTTTGGATGTGAAATAAAACAGTATCAATGAATAACACTTTGAGACGTTACATTTAATATTTAGAGATAAGGGATCATTATAATAGTTGAAAAGTGTTTTGTTTTGTTTTCTCACCATTTCATTTTTAAAAAGCTAACAACTCAGTCAGTGACTGGAAACAAATTGAAGAAACGTTGTAATGTCATATAACTTGATTCTATCTGGTTATGAGATTAACAATGTATTTCAATAATATATAAATTATTGATGCTCTATAAGTAGTTATGATTAAAGCTATTTGGTGAGAAATAAAAATGACTAAAAATAGGTATATCTTAGGGAAATCCACAGATGCTACTTTTGCTGGATTCAGGAAATTCTGTCTTTTCAAAGTGAGGTGTGTTACCATGCTTTCAAATCCAGCCAAACTCTTCATCTATTTCAAAGTTCTATTTACATGAGAGATTCTTTTTTTTTTTTTTAAGATTTTAAAGATTTTATTTATTTATTTATTTGATAGAGAGCACTAGTAAGCTGAGCGGCAGGCAGTGGGAGAGAGAGAAGCAGGCTCTCTGCTGAGCAGGGAGCCTGATGCGGGGCTCGATCATGACCTGAGCCGAAGGCAGCCACTTAACCAACTGAGCCACCCAGGCACCCCTACAGGATAGATTCTTACCATCTTGGTTTTTTTGTTTTTTTTATAATTAAAGTAGAGTTGACACTCAATTTTACATTAGTTTCAGGTGCACAATACAGTTATTCCACGAGTCTGTACATTATTATGCTATGCTTACCACAAATACAGCAGCCGTCTGTCACCACACAACACTGTTACGTGAGTGTTAGCTATATCCCCTATGCTGGACATTCTATCCCCATTTAACATTTCTTTTCAAAACCTTATATATGCATGTTTGAAGAACTGTTCCTCACCCATTGTGCTAAAAAAAAAAAAAAAGGTCCTCTAGCATTAAAAAAAAAATCTAGTTGCCACAATGAGGGAGGCTCTAGAGATGAATTAATTGAGTAGTACTGGCAGTCGGTGAGAAAGTAAGATTTGTTTTGTCACAAGAAAGTTCCAATTATACCCACAGACTTAATACTTGCAGGGCCTATAAAAGTCTTAAGATAAAATGATAAGGACCATATGTGGTTATAAGTATTACTGAATGAGACTGTCAGAAAAGATCTGGGATTTTGAGAATTTTCTGGAAGGTGAATGAGCTGTTGAAGGACTCATTTGCTAAGTGATTAATTAGACTTTGAAAGGGCAGTGATATGTAGTACTGGAATTCCATCACCTGACTTGGTGAATCCTGGCAGAAAAATAAGCTATCAACTCTATTTTGAATTACTTAATTTTATTTATTTTTTAAAAGATTTTATTTATTTAATTGACACAGAGAGAGAGAGACAGTGAGAGAGGGAACACAAGCAGGGGGAGTGGGAGAGGGAGAAGCAGGTTTCCCACTGAGCAGGGAGCCCAATGCAGGACTTCATCCCAGGACCTCGGGATCATGACCCAAGCCAAAGGCAGACACCTAATGACTGAGTCACCCAGGTGCCCCTGAATTACTTAATTTTATGATCTAATCTGCCAGTCATTGACACTCATGGATCCAGTACCCTATGCCACCAGTCACATGTGTCTCTATTTCCATGTTTTAGCCAGTTGTGTTACTCTACCTGGAATGTATTTCATTTTTCCTTCTCTTTTTTTAAAGTTACTAATTCAGGACTCTGTGTAGGTCTCTACTTTTTGTGGGTCACTAAAGAACAGTCTGTCTACATTAGGTCACATATTCAATCTTTGCATTTATGTTGCATTTATTTGATAATTGTTTTACTCCTTATATGACTCTTGATAATTTTATTGGTGTTTATTTAAAAAAATTAATTTTAAGATAACTGTAGATTCACGTGCAGGTATAGTAATCTAGAGATCCTATGTACCATTTGCCTAGTTTTTCCCAAAGTTAACATTGTGGAAAACTTCAGCATAATATCAAGACCAAAATACTGACATCGCTATAGTCAAGACTCAATATTTTGTGGCCACAAAGATCCCTCATTTTTCTCTTTGATAGCCACACCCACCTTAACCCCCAGCAAACACTATTTTCCATTTCTATAATTTCTTCATTTCAGGAATATTATATAAATGGAATCATATACTATGTAACCTTTTGGGATTTGCCTTTTTCACCCAGAATAATTTTTTTAGAAATCTGTCCAATAAACATGTATGGATTTTTTTTTCTTTTTATTTCTGAGCAGTCTTCCATGTCATAAGCCTATCAAAGTTTATTTAACCATTTGTCTATTGAACATCTGGACTACTGCCAGTTTGGGGCTATTAAGAATAAAACTCTAAACTTTTGTGCAGAGATTTTCCCATGATCATAAGTCTTTATCTGGGATAAATGTCCAGGAGTGTAATGGTGGTTCATATGTTAGTTGCATATTTAGTTTAGTTTTTTTTTTAAATAAATTGCCAAACCATTATCCAACATGGCTGTACCATTCACGTTCTCATCAGTGATGTATGAATGATGTACTTGCTCTACTTCTGGCTGGCATTAGTTTTTTGTCTTTTTTTTTTTTTTTAAGTTTCAACAATTCTGATAGGTATATAGTAGTTTCCTATGTTTTTCATTTGTATTTACCTACTGGCTAATAATATTGACCATTTTCTCATATGGTTACTTACAATCTGTGTATCATTGTAGGTAAAATGTCTCTCGTCTTTTGTCCATTTTCAGATGTTTTTTGATTTTTGAAAATTCAGTATTCTAGATACTGTTCTTCTGTATACAAAATTTGCAAATGTTTTCTCACAGTCTGTTGCATGCCTTTTCATCCTCTTAATGGGATTTTACAGAGAAATAGTTGTTAATTGGGACGCCTGGGTGGCTCAGTTGGTTGAACAGCTGCCTTCGGCTCAGGTCATGATACCAGGGTCCTGGGATCGAGTCCTGCATCCTGCATCGAGTCCTGCCGAGCAAGGAGCCCGTTTCTCCCTTTGCCTCTGCCTGCCACTCTGCCTGCTTGTGCTCTCTCTCTCTCTCTCTGACAAATAAGTAAATAAAATCTTTAAAAAAACCCCAAAGAAATAATTGTTAAAATATTTATAAAGTTAAACTCATCAATTGTTCTCCTTTTATGTATCATGCTGTTAGTGTCAGATCTCGAAACACTTTGCCTATCCCAAATGCTGAAGATTTTATTTTATTTTTTACCAAGTTTTATAGATTATATTACATTTCAGCTTACTATTTATATGTAAGGGGAGCATTCTGTACCTCCTTTGTGTAATAAATGTCCTGGCTCCCTATTTGGTCTTCTCTGACACCATGCTAGTGGGTGTTTTGGGTACTTCCTAATAGAATGAAACTCTAACTGTCCAGTCAACTTTGCTGGCATAGGTGGATGTGGGACATCATTTTTTTTATCTTGTGGTATTTGACTGGATTAGAGCAGTTATCGTCCAAACATTTTTTCTTTTGCTAGGTTGTGTCTTTCCTGGTCTTGGCTAGAGAGAGTGTGTTTTTGCTGGGCTTTTTGGTTTTGGTAACTGTTGACATTTCTGGGTTGCTGGCTTTTTCAGCTCTCAGTATAGGATATTGGAGGCAAAAATTCTGTGCGCTCCCAGTCTTTTTCCCTTGGGTCAGAATGTTCTAGCTCACCTTTTTTTCTCTACTTTTTATAGTCTTCTTAACATTTGTTTCATGTAATGTCCAAGGTGTTTTAGTTGGCGGGAAGAATAAGGAGGTACATATCTTGGTCATTTTTCTAGGATCTTTCAGTGGTATTTTAACTTATTTATATATAGTCTGTCTCCCAGGTAGGTCTTAGGTCTCTGAAACATGTGTTGTTTATGGTTTAGCAGGCATAGTATAGCTTCTGAGGTCATGATTGTGATGGAGATGCTATTGGTTTGATCACCTAGCCTTGCCATTTGGCAACTATCAGCAAAGGTGGTCCTCTGCAGTCACATCTTTGCTACTAGACACTATTCTGCAGGCCACGAATAGAACTTTGATGCAGTCTAGCCCATTTCAAGTTCAGTATCTAAGTGATTTCAATAAAAGGCAAAGGCATGTGAAGAGAGGATGAGTGCAGAGACTGATGGATGGGTTGAGAAAGATAACAAGATTGTTTCCATTTCTTTATGTAATTAGAGAACTTTAGAACTGAGGGTGGCTGTATTCTTCCATGTGGGCTTAGGAGGCTAGTTTCTAGCAAGAAAGAGAATGAAGCCAAAATGTACAGGAAAATACAGATGTGGGACACAGAGCACACTGCCTGGGTTGCATGGTGTGCCTAGGTCCTTAAACTAGATCCTTCCTACAGCAGGCACCATTTCTACCTAATTGTTCATGTCCCATGCTCCATTCTTTTCACTATAATTAAATTTGGTTTCTTCTGTTAGTCACCAAATAATGGTAAGTCATTCAATCACTTATACATATGGTATACTTTTTTTTTTAAACTCTGGAAATATATTTTATAGCTTCTCTCATTTTCACTTTGATTTACTTTCCCTTTTTCCTGGTTCTCTTAATTTGTGTTGACAATAGAAGAGTAACAGCATTGCAGGTGCAGGACTAGTTGAGTATTTTAGCTTTTTTCCCACAGTTTCCGTCCTTAAGAGCCAAAAAATACATAGTACTTATAAAAGCTCATACATCTGGGAGTGACTAACAGGTAATAGTACATGAAAAAGCATCCATTACTTAGAAGCAATGGAAGATTGATGTTCATTCTGTTTGACAATGCATATCTAATTGCCCACTTATGAGTGCAGTAACATTATAGACACTTTAGAGCTATGAAATATTTATATGGAAAGGCCTCTGACTCATACTGTTAAATCGTTGTGCCAAGTGTATTTTAAGGACCTTCTGAAATTTGGAGTTCATCATTATTTACTTCGTTCAGAGGAAATACATTAAAGGTGTCTATTGAAAGTTGCAAGAAAGGGTGCCTATTTCTGTAAGCATGAGAGTTCATAAACTAGTGGGGAATTTCTCTTCTGATACAACACTTGGTGGAATTATCAATAACAAGGACCTGAAGTCCTATGTAAGCTCTGGGATCTTTGTTAATGTGAACCTAAGGTGTTTCCTTAAATAGGAAAATTCATTAAACAGAGCTACCTCCAAAGTCTGTTTAGAAAATTGTTTTTTATTGTTTAAGGGAATCTTGTATCAGGAGCATAACCTCATTGGATCTCTAATATATTTGTGACTATAAATTGGTTTCCTTCTGGAAATCACTTATATTTTAGGATGCATTAAGAATGGCAGAATGTTTGGGGAAAAGGCTGAAACAATGCCTTACCTAGAAATGAAGATGAGGGGCATTGTCATTTTAATTCTAAACATGATAACATGGCAAGTCTCTTCTTTAAGTTAGTCTAGGTCTTAAAGGCAAAGACACACACACGTACAACTAATCACATGAAACTAATTTGTAGGGGCGCCTGGGTGGCTCAGTGGGTTAAAGCCTCTGCCTTTGGCTCAGGTCATGATCTCAGGGTCCTGGGATCAAGCCCCGCATGCATCCAGCTCTCTGCTCAGCAGGGAGCCTGCTTCCTCCTCTCTCTGCCTGTCTCTCTGCCTACTTAGGATCTCTCTCTGTCAAATAAATAAATAAAATCTTAAAAAAAAAAAAAAAAAAAGAAACTAATTTGTAGAGCCGCAGCTATGTGCCCTGCATGGTGAAATTAATTCTCTGTATTCATTGTCTTCCCTAATTCTCACACTCCAGTGAAAAAAGATGTACTGGCCATTTCACATATGAAAAATTTGAGAGTTTTTTTTTTTTCTTTTTAAAGATTTTATTTATTCATTTGACACAGAGAGAGAGATTACAAGCAGGCAGAGAGGAGAGAGGAGGAAGCAGGCTCCCCGCTGAGCAGAGAGCCCGACGTGGGCCTCGATCCCAGGACCCTGGGATCATGACCTGAGCCGAAGGCAGCGGCTTTAACCCACTGAGCCACCCAGGTGCCCGAGAGTTTTTTTTTTTTAAGATTTTATTTATTTGACACAGAGAGAGAGATCACAAGTAGGTGGAGAGGCAGGCAGAGAGAGAGGAAGAAGCAGGCTCCCCGCTGAGCAGGGAGCCCGATGTGGGTCTTGATCCCAGTACCCTGGGATCATGACCTGAGCCGAGGGCAGAGGCTTTAACCCACTGAGCCACCCAGGTGCCCCAAATTTGAGAGTTTTAAGGAGGGTAAGCTGCTTGTCCACATTCACATATATAGAAAGTGGCACAGCCAGGATTTGAACTCCTATCTAACTCCTATCTAACTACAAAATCTCCTGTTATTGATCAAATTCCTACATTGTTTCTCCATGAGTGTGGCAAAAATTCTTTTTTTCCTACCTAGTCTTAGATCATTTCTACTCTCAACAAAGAATTTTGGCAGGAGTTAATTGGTGGCTCAAATGTTCCAGTGTTTTTCTTTAATTCACAGTATGCTTCTGGAATACCCTACTTTCCTTTGGGGGTGAGGGGAGGACAGGGAAGATCTGCAAATAATAAGAATGTGTCTAGTTTATTTTAAGACCTGATCAAGAATTGAATTTCCTCATAACATTTAAACCACCATGTAATTTAAATAACTGAATTTATTTATCTCTTCCTCACTTGACCTATAATTTTCATTCATAAATGCTGAGCTTTAAAATATGTATTCTTGGGGCACCTGGGTGGCTCAATCGGTTCACCAACCAATTCTTGCTTTTGGCTCATTCAGGTCATGCTCTCGTGGGTCATGAGATCGAGTCCCACTTCTGGTTCTACACTCAGTGGGGAGTCTGCTTGAAATTCTCTCTCTCGCTCTCCCCATCCTCAACTCATGAGTTCTCTCTCTCAAATAAATAAATCTTTTTTTTTTTAAGATTTTATTTATCTGGCAGAGAGAGAGAGAGAGAGACAGCAAGAGAGGGAACGCAAGCAGGAAGAGTGGGAGAAGGAGAAGCAGGAGTCCTGCTGAGCAGAGAGCCTGATGCGAGGCTCAATCTCAGGACCCTGGGATCATGACCTGAGCTGAAGGCAGATGCTTAACAACTGAGCCACCCAGGCCCTCGAATAAATAAATCTTAAAAGAGAGAGAGAGAGAGAGAGAGAGAGAGAGAGAGAGAGAGAGAGAGAGAGAGAAAGATGCATTCTTTATAAACCTTGTATTTTACATGGCTACACAAGGTATGGTAATAAATTTAGTCCTGTTGATTAGAATATTAAGAGCAGAGACTTCACTACTTTGTTCTAGGGAAAGAATTTTAATAAAGACAGTAAGAACACATGTAATTCAATTGAACATGTGTAACATTTGCAAACAATACAGGTATAGTCCAGAAAAGAGCAGGAGCCAGAGCCTGTCCTTCAAAACGGAAAAAATATATAGTTGATTGGGATGACAATTATCCATTATTACAAATAAGAAACTTCAGATTTCAAATGTGAAATCACATCTAATTGAGAGGAAGCAGGGAGTCTCCACAGAAGAGATATTTGAGGTGGGATTTGAAGGATGGCTTAATTTTGGCCATAATGAAAAGAGAAAATAAGATGCTCTTGGAAGTAGAATAAACATGAGGAAAGACATAGGAGAAGCCATGGAATGAGGCATCAGGTACAGTAAGTCTAGAGTGGGTGACAAAGGAGATGTTGAATGTCAGACTAACGCTTTTGTATTTACTTTTATGGGAAGTCTTGAGGAATCTTTTTGAATTTGTTTTGTTCAGAGGTGGGGTAGTCCAACATTCCAGGAGAAAGTTGTCACTTGTATGTAGGATAGTTAAACCAAGCTGGGGTGATGAAGCATTCCCTAGCCCATAAAGCCTATCACCTGACCTTTATTTAGGGGGAACAGAAAACCAGGAAGAGCCAATGCTAATTGTCTGGGCAGCAGAGAATGAGTATCTACATGAAGGTTTACCAGGAATAGAAAAGGAAAAATCCCTTCTGGAGAGGTTATGAATTTAGAGCCTTAGGTCTTGGCAAATGATTATATGGAAGGGACAGAGAAAACACATACAGTCATAAATATTCTAAGAAGACAATGAAAGGAAAACAACTGTGTGAAACTTATTCTTGCAGAATTGTTCCTATAATAGGGATTTATAATAATGGATATGGTGGTAAAGGAGTATGGAATCTAATAGGACTCCAGAAACTGTCACACTGCCAGGTTCCTAAAGGCTAGATGATTGACAGTGCAAGGCTGTGCTAGAGGTCAGATTGCCTTGTGGTACCTGCTGCAACAGGAGTGTGTTGATATTTAATTTAGGACTCTGCCTTATCATTTGGGCACTGTTCCTGTATGTCTTGGTACAACTTTTTTTTTTCTTTTCTTTGTACTTCTACTACAAGCCAATGATCCTCTCTCCAAATCTGCATCCCGAATTTCAAAGGGAGAAAGTATAATGGACTTATTTTGTACTTCTTCCTGCTTGCTGTCACTTTTCACAGGCCACCAGCAAATGATCTCTTAGAATCCTTTTGAGAATAGGAAAGCCTCAAAAATCAATAAACTTAAATAAAGTAAAAGTTTATTTTCTTCACATTAAAGAAGTTTGGAGGTGGTAAAGCCTGAAAGGTGTGTTAGGAAAGCAGTATCCTTTGTAATGTAACTTCTATTTCCAAGGTAACATTATGGCTGCAACACTTCAGCCATTGTGTTCACTTTCCAGGCATCAGAAAAGAAAATGAAAGGGAGAATCTTCCCATAACTAGAAGAATTTCCATGCATATCTTGCTCATTCATCTTATTGATAGAATTTAGTTACAATTCTAAGCAGCAAAAGAAATATAATCATTTGGTGGCATAGCCATGTTCCTCGTTAAAAATTGGGGTTGGTTTACTAGAAGGGAACACAGTTATGGATATTGGGAGACAAATATCTGGTCCGGTTTTACAATAGATTGCCATTGAGTTAAATGCCTACCATGGGTCCAAGGTGCTATGGTTGATGGAAGAGTTAAATCAGCCGGAGACCTGTCTATGCTGCTCTCTCACTAAGGGGTATAGCTGGGCAGTTTTCTTTAGATAAAGACCATGAGCAGAACAGACATCATGATTGGCCCGCCCAGAATGACAAAGTTGAGTAAAGAGCAGATTTGGGGTAGAGTAAGCTTGGCAGTGACAGAGAATTGATGAGATCAATTTTGTTCTCATTAAGCTTTTATTGATGGCGGGCACAACGGCCCATAACTCTGTTTCTGCAGGCCAAATAAAATTATTGAAAACTAGGATATAATAAATATTATAATAGTAACTTTGAGTCTTTGCAATCATTGTGTATTTCCCAAAGGGGACAGATGGCCTCTTACAGGGTGTGTAGACACAGAATTGCTCTCACTTTCATTCTAGCCATGGGCTTTTCCTGCACTTTCACCTCTGGAATCATGCTTAATGAGAGCTCTACATTTACTAGTAAATGGGAAATGGTATTTTGTGTGGTTTCAGTCTTGCTGCTTGCCAATGCATACTTTTACTTCACAAATAATATGACAGAAATCAGGACCATGGCTCATCTGTGCCCTCAAATGAGCTAAAAAGGACAGTGAGTTTTCTAGAAAATTGAGGAATCTTTTTTTTTTTTTTTTAATCAAGGGCCCCCTCCCTGTCAGGCCAAATAATCAAGACAGAGTGGGATGGAGAGGTACCAGCACCTCCCATATGTTGCAACTTGGAAACTTCATCTCCTACAAATGAGTTACACAGGAGGCTACCCCCAGAAGGACACAGGTGCACTTGAAAGAAACTTCAGGGTATCTTGGCAGATTCACAATTGAAGATTCTTGTTCATAGCCTGTCTTTTAATCAGAATTTTGCACTGTTTTTCTACATGTGCACACACACACACACACACACACACACACACATATAAGTATACATATTCATTGTGCCTTCCAAACTCTCACTCTTTCTGAAAAACTGTCCACTGTGGTTGAGGTGTCCCATTTTTTACCAAAACTGTCAAACCCTTTGTGCTTATATTTAGATACATGTTTATACATACAATGAACATCTCAGCCTAAGAATGTCCTTAACAAAAAGTTTGGGTTTATACAAACGTTGTAATTTAGATTTGTTTCATGTGATGTTCTGTGACTAGGATCCACTGGGTCAGGTCGACAGACGAGTGTATCGTTGCTTGAAACTGTTAACATCCTTCTTATAGAGCATATATCTGTAGTGTTTGGAGGTGAAGATTTTATTATACTTCAAGAATCATCTGAAAAGTGGTATAAATTTTTAAGAGCCCTTATGGAGAAAGTTGTCAGATGAGGTCAGTTGGTCACGTATCTGCTTTTAATATAGTTCCATGTGTTGAATAAACAGTGGTCCCCACCTCAATTGCCTTTCTGTCTCTCCTGTTTCTTTCTTTCTTTTCTTTTTTTTTTTAAGATTTATTTATTTTGAGCGGCACCTGGGTGGCTCAGTCCTTGAGCGTCTGCCTTCAGCTCAGGTCATAATCCCAAAGTCCTGGGATCGAGCCCTCCTTGGGCTCCCTGCTCAGCAGAGAGCCTGCTTCTCCCTCTCCCACTCCCCCTGCCTGTGTTCCCTCTCTTGCTGTGTCTCTCTCTGTCAAATAAATAAATAAAATCTTTAAAAAATTATTTATTTAGAGAGAAAGAGTGTGTACACATGAGCGGGGTGTTGGGGTGGGCGAGGGAGAGGGAGAGAGAATCTCAAGCAGACTCCATGCCTAGGCAGAGCCCAATGGAGGGCTCAATCTCAGGACCCTGAGATCATGACCTGAGCTGACATCAAGAGTCAGAGGCTGAACAGACTGAGCCACCTAGGAGTCCCACTCCTATTTCTTTTAAATTAGACTCCCCAGCAACAACAAAATAGCATATAAGCTTTTGTCTTAGGCTCCATTTTCTGAGAACTAGGATAGTTATCTTCCAAGGGCAATGTGGGTAAAGGAAAAGGCATAACTAGAAAGGTGTCCTCTGGGCTTTCCCTTCTCTGAGGTCCCTGGCCTCTTCTTCCTCATTCATAAATCACTGGAGACACAGGTGATTGAGTTTTTATTGGACTCAACAACTGTTTCCCTCTTTGTCCTGTGGCTTGAGATTTATAATGCCATGTGACCCTAATTAAATATTATCTCTGTTTTATTTTTAACTCTCCTTATAGTTAACCTCCTTTATTTTACCTGGCAAGGAGCAAATGGGAGTTGGCCCCACCTGACTTCATTCATTCTCAATCATAACTAACATAGAAAAATGGTGTTTCTGTGAGTTAGTCTTCGTACTGGTTGTTCAGAATTTTATTTGGTGGGGTCCACTCCATTGTAATCAACTATGAAGGAGAGGATTTAAAGATGCAGAACAAAAGCCTATGCCCTCTGAAGCTATGGGCAGACCTAGGGAGGATGTATGGAGACAAGAAAGAAAAGATTAGAATTTATTCATTCAGCATTTTTTTTAAGTGCATCCTATTTGCTAGGCTTTTGAACATTTGTAATTCAATAGATGCATAAAGTCTGTACTACATATATATAATCATAGTGGTAGCTACAAAAGCTCTGGACTAGCAATAAAAAGGCACACTGCTTTTAGGTTAAATTCTGCCATTGAAAAGTGCTGTGACCTTGAGCAAGTCAACTGTCCACTCAGGGACTCATTTGTCTCATCTATAAAATAAGAACGTTAAGCTGAATAAAACCCGTAAGTCTCTTCTCCATCTAAAATTCAGTGATACTAGCTCCTTTGTGTGACATTTTATTATTCATTTGCAAAATGAGAAGGTTTGCAGGGTGGCTTACTTCAGTGATGGTAAAAATATGTTTTTCAAATATATTGAGTGCTATATAAATGCAAAGTAGTTGCAGGCAAGTTTAGATATGTTTAATGCTTTGCTGTTAGCTTTCATGAAACCACTACAACATTTGAGCATCTGTTATATTTCTAGCTCTATATTTATATATTATGGGTGAAAAAAAGAACATGGCTTATAAACATGTGTTTCCTAGAACAGGTCCAAAGCATTTGTTTGGTCGTCCTGGAGAAGATTGAAAAATGGAAATTAAAACTTGCTAAGTTTGGTGGGATTGTTTTTTGTTGTTGTTGTTGTTGTTCTTATTTCTTATGATTTTACTTTTGCTATCTCACTGTGGCCTTGGAGTGATATAAGGAGTCCTTTTTTCTTTTTTCTTTTCTTTTCTTTTTTTTTTTTAACATCCTTTTGTACTAGGTGACTTGCTTACTGTCCAGAGGCTTACTTTAGCTGTTGCTGTTGAAAAAGTTTATATCTTGCTTCCTTTACATCTACCTCTTGAGTGAATTGATTGGTGCTATTGGAGGTTCTGAGCTGACCTTGAAGGAAATAGCAAAATGGACTAAAAATCCATGTGAAAGCTGAATTGCAACAGTTGAAGGGTCTTTTGAAGTGTCCTTGGTTTTTTTTCTAAGAGTACCTATTTTTGATTGCCACCTCTGCTACTAGATTATGATGTACTTAGTTTAACATTTGAGTCTCCAAGGTCTTACTAGAATAATAACAATTTTTTTAAAAACTACCTCTTTCGTTATTTGTAATGTTAAAAAAAATATAGTGAGTACCTAGCAGATCGCTTGGTTTGTTATAGATGATTGATCTGTAGTTTGCATTTCATTACTCTTGAACCCTTTCCATATATATATATATATATGTGTGTGTGTGTGTGTGTGTGTGTATTTAATTATCAACTATAAAGCAAAAACTAAATATGTATCAAATACATATTTATTGACTTGTGTGTTGTCTGTTTCTTCCACTAAGTTTTCAGAAAGGTGGATACGTCTTGACCATGTTTGTAGTTCCAATATCTGTGACAGTGTGTAGAACAAAGTAGGTTCTGAGTTCACATTTGTTCAACAAATGAACTATATGTATGTTACGGTTATTATCAAGATTATTATAGACAGTATGAAGAAGTTAGAGTTTATGTCTACCTGGACCTGAAATAAACAATAGCGAGAACCACAAAAAGGCACTGTCAGCTGTATTTGTCCTTGTAAAGTTTGTGCCCTTAGGGGTATGTTCAAAAATTCCTTTACCATGTTTTCACTGTGTATCTACAAGGCTTTTGGAGGCCAGACATCTTGCTCTATGTTTGAGACAAAAGAGATAAAACAAATGATCATTATATGCAAAGAACTC
Source organism: Ailurus styani (assembly GCA_002007465.1). NCBI lineage: Eukaryota > Metazoa > Chordata > Mammalia > Carnivora > Ailuridae > Ailurus > Ailurus styani. Next base: position 10,531,186 of record LNAC01000062.1, read on the forward strand.
ACAGTCTTGAGGTAAGGTCAAACAACTAAACCAATACTTATTACGTAAAATAATATAAACAATCCTGAAGTTGTATATAAAATAACAGACAGGAATATGGGGTGTGATGATCAGCAATGGCATAGTAGATTATGTAATACATGAGTGAACCTTAAAATACATGTAAGATTTAATTAGATATGGAAAGAGGAAAGAGTGATCAGTCAGAAAAACCAGCATGTTAAAAGACGGGAAGGTGAGACAAAGCATGTTTGGTGATCTTCAGGTGACTCTGTGGGCATAACAGGTGGGTCATTGTGGGAAGCCACAGGTCATGAAGCTGAAGTGGACAGAATTAGTAGCTTAAAACATATGGTGTGTCAGGCTGAATTTCAACTTTATATTTCAGGCTCTAAGGGCAGGTAGGATGGTGACATGATAAAGTGGTATGAAAAATGGAGAACAGGAAGATATGTTATTGAGTTAAACTTCTGAAAGAATAAGCAGATGAGGGGCACCTGGGTGGCTCAGTGGTTTAAAGTCTCTGCCTTTAGCTCAGGTCATGATCTCAGGGTCCTGGGATCGAGTCCCGCATCGGGCTCTCTGCTCGGCAGGGAGCCTGCTTCCTCCTCTCTCTCTGCCTGCCTCTCTGCCTACTTATAATCTCTCTTTGTCAAATAAATAAATAAAATCTTAAAAAAAAAGAATAAGCAGATGATTCAAAGACAAAATAGACATTTTAGAATAGGATAGATGATTCATAGACAAAATAGCACTTGGAATTAAATATACAAAATTTAAAGGTTACATATTGGAAGTAGAAAATGAAACATGGTAGATGGTAGGATACATTGCTAAGATCCACCTTCCAGAAGGAAGATGTGTTATCCCAGCTTCTGGAAGTTCTGCTGGCTGACAACTTCTTTGGGGGCTGCCTCTAGGTCTGAAGTGAGGTTAACTTGCCCAAGATCAAGCTCCCTACTCTAAGTCTTCCGCATCCAAAGATTGGTTGAAGTTGGAGTGTAAAGGTCAAACCCTCTTAACCCAGTACTGAAAAACTCTGAAAGGTCGTACCACTGTCAAAACTCCCCATAAGGTCAATTGAACTACATCCCAACTCCAGTTCTCCCTTTGCTGAAACCTGTTTACTCCCCTCTCCTTCCAAAATGTTAATTCTGAACACTTCCTTGAATCAATCTCCTGCACACAGACTTTCTTTCTTTCTTTCTTTTTCTAAGATTTTACTTATTTAATTGACAGAGAGAGAGAGAGGTCACAAGTAGGCAGAGAGGCAGTCAGAGAGAGGAGGAAGCAGGCTCCCTGCCAAGCAGAGAGCCTGATGTGGGGCTCGATCCTAGGACCCTGAGATCATGACCTGAGCAGAAGGCAGAGGCTTAACCCACTGAGCCACCCAGGTGCACCTGCACACAGACTTTCAATACAGAGTCTGCCTGCCAGTTCCAAACAAGGGGCATGAAACTTTATTTTCCATATTTTACCTTTTGTGAACAGCTTTTTTTTCCTTCCACTAAATTCAGTTTAATTCCAGAGTCAAATATTTCTCTGACTGATTATAACCTCACTCAACTTTATAAGTACTCACATCAGCTATCCAGCAAGAAAATTTAAAATGATGATGCAATCACATTTTTGTATAATTGCCTCATAGAGTGAAAGAGTGTTTCTTGCACTGCATAGGAGTTGTGGAAATTCCCATATTTAGATATTTTAGCTTCAGGAACATCACCTATTTTAAAAAATTCGGGTCTGAAGAGTCAGGCTAGAAAGCAATGATAAAAACCCAGAGACTAGTGGATGATAGAGTTCTGACAGGATCTATGGCCTTTGGTAGAAGAGCACTGTCAACCCTTGGGAGGGGGCGGTACCACAAAGTGGTACTTCTTCTTCAGGATATAGTTTACTGATTCTTCCATTAGTTGACTCTAACCAGACGCAAGGTGACAAGGAAGACTGTTGGCCAGAGCACGATGAAGCAAAAATGGAACAGAACTTTGAAGGACTATATAAAACATCAAGCGCAAGTCACAAAAAGCTAAAGTCGTCACGAGCGATGGGTCTTGTTAGGAAAGAGCTGTAGTGATTATGAAGATGACAAAAAGTTGCTTAGTGTTTATATCTCTTCCTTAGCTTGACCACTCATTAGTGCTATAATGAAGTACCTATTAAATATTTGATGAATGAATAAATTAATGATTATATTTTGTTTTATCCTATGGCTCCAGGCCCCATTTCTTATTTATGGTTCTGTACTTAAAACTCAAACTTGGTTTTGGTCTGTATATCTTGTAGTTATGACATCTAGCTATAGGTGGGCACTGATTGATATCTCTGTCTCTCCTGCTCACGACTGAGTTCATTTGTCCTTTAACATTTCCATTCAATTTCTATGATTTGTATTTGGTAATTTATTTTTTTTTAATTTTTTAAAGATTGTATTTATTAGAGAGAGAGTGAGCAAGAGAGAGCATAAGCCAGGGGGAGAGACAGAGAGAGAGGAAGAAGCAGACTCCCTGCTGAGCAGGGAACCTGAATTGGGATTCTATCCCAGGACCCTGGCATCATGACCTGAGCCAAAGGCAGACGCTTAACCTACTGAGCCACCCAAGTGCCCTGTATTTGGAATTTTAAATAGATCTTTAACCTGTCCACCTCTCTAAAAATCCCACCTGTCACAGCCCTATTTCATACCCCCATGATGTTTTTCCTGGCCTACTAGTACAGACTCTGTTTGACTCTTGCAAACAGTTTAACTCTGCTCCAATCTGTTCTCTACACTATAAGCCTCATGATTTTCCAAACTTTAAAATTGACCCTAATATTTTCAACTTAAGTATCTTTCAGTGGATTCCGTTAGGATGATAAAGCACTTGTATAGCCCTCTGTAATCTGGGTTTTGTTTCATTCTTAAGTCACTTAGCTCATCATTCTCCATTATATTCTGATTCTCTGTGATCCCGCCAAACTGAACTTATTTGAGTTCTTCAACAAAGCATATTCTCTCTTAGCTCTGCTGCATGTGAACATCTTTCTTCCTGGAACAAGCCCCACTCTGACCTCCATTCGATCAGAGCTTCAGTATAAATTTCTTAGTGTCTATATAATTTCCATGTTTTCTTTCTTTTTTTTTTAAGATTTTATTTATTCGTTTGACAGAGAGAGAGATCACAAGTAGGCAGAGAGGCAGGCAGAGAGAGAGGAGGAAGCAGACTTCCCACTGAGCAGAGAGCCCGATGCAGGGCTTGATCCCAGGACCCTGAGATCATGACCTGAGCTGAAGGCAGAGGCTTAACCCACTGAGCCACCCAGGTGCCCCAATGTCCATGTTTTCTAAGAGATTTTAAGTTCCATGGTGTCTCTTTGTCTCTTTATCTGCTGTCTTACTCCTATTTCCCAGATATTAGCACAGTACCTGGCATATAGTTTTTAGTTACATATCTATGGAATAAATAATGTCTTCCTAGAGTGATCCATATTATAGAGTGATCCATATTATTTTTTAGAAATGTATTGAAATATATTTTAGTTTAAAGAAATTAATAACAAAAATATAGATAGAAATTAATTAGCAAAATCGACTAATTTCATTGATAGTAAATGTTATTCAGAAGCATCAAGTGCTTGAACTTATTTCCAGATATTGAGATCTGCAAAAATATAAAATATATACCCACAACAGAAACAAATTTTATCTATTAGAAAAACACGATCTTAAAAATCTTGTGAATAACACAAGTACTATATTTTATACTATACATTCAAAGTTCTTATCAGAACTTCTGTCATTCTATACAACTATAAAATAGTAGATATTTTATTTCTCCTTTCAAAAATTTGTTATTTCAACTAATTTTCATTGAGTATAGAACTCAATATCCCAGATATAGTAGATCATGGAGATAAAGTTTTGATCAAAAGAAACAAAGACCCTACTTTTGTGAAGCTTACATATTAGAGATATGATCAGGAAATTCAGAAACCAAATGCGTTGCTGAAATGCAGATAAATAGCAGGGGAAAAAGAAATCAGAACAAATAGATCCAAATGAAAGAAATCACATCAGTTATGTAAAAAAGGAAATATAAAGAATTACTAGGCAAAATATAAACTAGTGAAAGAGGTAAAAATCAAATTCTAAAATGTGTGAGGGTAGTAACTATGAAAACACCTGCTTGAGGTGTTCGAGGGAAAATTGAACAAGGAAGGAAGCAACTTAGAGGAAGGACCTCACAAGACTGATATTAAGACTTCTAAAGTGCTGGTCTACCTGCTGCCAAATTACCTTCCTGCTGCCACAGTAAAAGGGGGAACTTTCCTGAGGTCACCCATAAACTGGGAGAGAAGCCCACCACCATGGGAAATGCCAGAAAGACCATCCTGAATTTGCCACCGCAAAAAAACCCAAAATGATGAAGAAAAAGTAATCCTTTTTTTCCTCCATCCTTGCCTTGTCACTCCAGTGCCTCCTATTGACAGAGCTTGACAGAGAGCTAGCTGTCAAAGGGAAAATAGTTTTCAGAGACTAGCTTCCATAGCAAAAAGTAGGCCATAAAAAGATGGATGTGGAGTTAGGAGGTAATAAATTAATAACTAGCACAAATCCCTGATAATATGGAATTTCATAAGAGGTCTAAATGAAGTAAGGAATCCAGTTACATTTTTCTCTGAAGAAAAAAACAATTTCAGAAAATGTGGAGCTGGGGCGCCTGGGTGGCTCAGTGGGTTAAAGCCGCTGCCTTCGGCTCAGGTCATGATCTCAGGGTCCTGGGATCGAGGCCCGCATCGGACTCTCTGCTCAGCAGGGAGCCTGCTTCCCCCCTCTCTCTGCCTGCCTCTCTGCCTCCTTGTGATCTCTCTCCCTCTGTGAAATAAATAAATAAAATCTTTAAAAAAAAAAAAAAGAAAGAAAGAAAATGTGGAGCTGGATCACAGTTGGTAGGTTTGATCGAGAGCAGGGAAGTCCCCAGTGCTGGAAGGGACATCAAGGAGTTCAGAGAGGTAGCAACAGAATAGATCAAGGACTGATTTTTCCTTTAAGTGACTGGAAAATTGACTGGAGGGTTCAGATCAGTGAAAGGATGTGATCTTAATTCATTTTAAAAGAATCACTTTGACCATGATGTTGAGAAATGACAGTGGGTGGTCATGAGAGGAACCCGAACCTAAATTCAGTGTGAGAAAAGAGGATGGTGTCGGCTGAGGTGGTGAGAAAGGAGTATGGTGTCGGTGAGGTGGTTGTAGGGAGGTAATGTGAAGCTATTGAATTGAGGATAGAAGGAAAAGCTGGCAGAGTTCACTGACAAACTGTAAAGGAACTATGTGAGAGGAAGAGAGAAATCAAGAAAATGATGCCAAAGTGTTTTTCTTAACCATCCTTCCTCCTGGAAGGATGGAAATGCCATGGAACTCTGATGAAGAAGCCAGGGAGGGTTGCAGTTTAGGGGTATGGCGCAATTGGGAGGCCGTTTTTAGATATCTTAGTTTGCTATGCCTGTTGGACACCCGCATGATAATGTCGAGTAGTCCCTAGGATATACCATGTGCAGAGGACAATCCTAGCTAGAGTTGTATACTTAGTCATTGGCTTACTGATGTGGAGACATTATGTAATCTATGAGATTGGTTAATATCACCTAGGGATCGAGTGCACATAAACGAGAGAAAAGGCTGGAGAGTCAGCTCATAGTTGGGGATATGTGGAAAAGCCAACAAAGCATTTGAGTTTGGCTAGTGAAACACTGGTATTACAGAAGTCAAGTGAAACAGACATTAAGGAAAGTGATCACTGGCTGATGTATGAAATTGTTGAAACACTATATTATACAACTGAAAGTCATATAACACTATGCTAACTGGAATTAAAATTTTTTAATTTAAAATTTAAAGGAAGAAAGCATTAAAATATAAATAAAAGGACAAAAAAATACAAAGTGATCATTTTGTTCAAAAGTGACTAGTAGGGAGGGGCCCCTGGGCGGTTGTGTCAGTTAAGTTTCCGACTCTTGGTTTTGGCTCAGGTCATGATCTTAGGGTTGTGAGATCGATCTCCGGGGTTGTGCTCTGTGCTCAGTGGGTAGTCTGAGGTACTTTCCTTCTCCCTCTGCCTCTCCTCCCCTCTCAAATAAATAAACTTCTTTTTAAAAGGTGCCTGGTAAGGAAATAAGATAAGGATTAAATTTTACCACTTTATTAATTCTCTTCTACAACTCACATTGCCTCCTCTCTTTAGTTGCAATTTGTACCTCCCCTATATTCAAGTAACAGCCACCTGATGTAATTTTTTCTTCAGTAATGCAACTGGACCCCAAACTTAAATTTTATTTTTTTAAGTTTTATTTTAATTCCAGTTAGTTAATATACACTGATATATGACTTAGGTGTACAATATAGTAATTCAGTTCTATACATCACTTGGTGCTCATCATGATATATACACTTCTCTCTTTTTTAAGATTTTTATTTATTTATTTGACAGAGAGAGAGATCACAAGTAGGCAGAGGCAGTCAGAGAGAGAGAGAGAGAGGAGGAAGCAGGCTCCCTGCTGAGCAGAGAGCCCGATGCAGGGCTCAATCCCAGGACCCTGAGATCATGACCTGAGTGGAAAGCAGAGGCTTTAACCCACTGAGCCACCCAGGTGCCCCATGATATATACACTTCTTATGTATATTTCCATCACCTATTTAACCCATTCCCTCACCTAAACTCAAATTTTAATTGATTAGCTAGAGATTAGGATGGCATTTTCCAACCTCCTTTGCTTTGTGACTTACATTACAACCCATTGGCTGTACATAGTGACAAGTTCTTGTTGCAGGATTCTTTCATCCATCTTTCCTGCTATTTTAGGAATCATGATGACTGGAGCAATATTGGGATCTTTGGTCATGTCATTCCAATAGATTAGCAATATCTCATCTAAATCAGGGTTTGACCTAAAGATGCTTAAAATCTTAAAGAACAACAAGTCACTATTCAAGTGGCCACCAAAGGAAGGCCAGAAATAGTTTATTGAAAAAAACTTTGAAGAAGGGTCTAAAATGAGATCAGGGTCTATCCTAACACCCTCTGAGTGAGGTCACCCACTGGTTCTCTTTTTCTCTCTCTCTTTTTTTAAGTAGGCTCCATGCCCAACATGGGGCTGGAACTCATGATCCTGGGATCAAGAGTTGAATGTTCTACAGACTGAGCCAGCCAAGTGCCCCTCTACTGGTTCTCTCAAAGTTTTCAATCATCAAAGGTACCTACTGATAGTCTGGCATTCTAATTTATTATAGGGAGAATGAATATAATTTAATGTCATTATACTTAGCTCTCAGAGGAAACGTTCTATAATCAAACTCCTACCGTCTTCTTAATCTCTTTCCTTTCATTCGTGTATTCAGTGTTAATATGATTTTAATATATGTGACTGAGTGATTTACGATAAATTGGGGTAATGCTATGGCTTAAGATAATAGCTCACTGCTTTTGCTTTCTTTAGGAAAAAAAACTTAATTTGCTGAAGGATTTGGGGAATAGTTCCCATTTGCTTCTGGACTTACCACAATTTTCTAATACAATTTCCTCTGGGATATGTGTATTTGTTTTAGAAGAGATAGCTACCATACCAGAAGGAGTCCTGGTCTTGTCTAGAATGAGAAGATCTAGTTTTGTGAAAAGCTAAGAAGTAACATGGTGGTTCCAGGTGATAGGAAAGGTTCTGCTCTAGACCATGGCTCTGCACCAACCACTGATTGCATTATTTGGGTTCAGTTCATGGGTCCCTCTGATATGGTTTAAAGTAGGGTCCATGAGCCAAGGGCCAATAAATAATTATTGAGGCCATTCTGATGCAAAAATATGTTTTTATTATAGCACAGGGACAGGACCAGGGTACAGAAAGAGCTGCATTCTAAGTGTGAGGGTGATTGGTTGTATACTTTGGATGTGGGGGAGTAAAGACCAGGGAACTTTCCAAAAGGACTTTCATGTGCTAAAGAAAACTTAGAGGATCCTGGAGGCCTGGTGATGGACAACCTAAGGTTGTTTTTCCCTCTAGCAAGGTACTAATATGAAGATTGGGAACTCCTGGAGGAAGGTCCCACTCTGCCTGCTTCAAGTATTCAATGGGCTGCAAGTCATAAGGAGATTTACTTTTATCTACATTTCTTTTGCCTTTGTTCTCCACCTCACCTCATTTGACTGTGACTTACAGATCTCACTTAGGGAGACTCTTCATGAAGGAAAGATTGGCTTTCACAATACGGAATCTTGACTTTGTTGCAATATTGCGCAAGCCTCTTCTATCTTGCAAATATTGTGCTATTTGACTCAAAATGCTGTTGCAGGGTTTCAGGATTCTTGTCTTGTGGAGTCAGTGAATGAATCTCCTGGACATAAAAGGTTGAAATGATAGTTTATTAAGTGAAGGTGAGAACAGAAAGAAAACTCGCTAGAGTGAGAGGGTTGCCACTGAGGGCTTTTATGGTCATTCTTTTATAGAAAACTGACCAGGGAACTTAAATTTTCTTGATGTCACCACTCATACACTGTGATTACTTATCCTTTGAATATCTCCTCTCTGATGTTGAAAACAGACTGAGGTGGTCTGGTTACATTCCCTTATCTCTGGTTTCATAAAGCCTCAGTGTTTCTGGGATTTTTGGGGGAGCCTGATCTCATAGCCTCCTACTTACCTCTCCCTATGTATCCCCGCCTGTCCCTTACTCAGAGCTACTTGACTTTTTTCAAATTTGAGATCCCATTAGGGTATGTGTAATAGCAATCTAACCTACCGAGAGTGATTCTTATATGTCAGATACTGTTTTAATTACTCACTTAATCCTCACAACTCTATCAAGTATACCCTGTTCTCATTTTACAGATAAAGTAACTGAGGTAAGGAGAGGAAGGTGAGTAATTTACTCAAGGTTATAAAGCAAATACCTTTCAGAGCCAGGTTTCATAGTAGTTGGCATCAAATCCTGGGATTTTGACCCCAACTTGCTATTTAAGATTATTTTATCATTTTAAGTCTATATACTTGTAGGTTACACAGGTGCTTAGTCAAGATTGCCCTTTAAAACTTTGAGAAAAGGTGAAGAATTCCGTTCCCTGACTTTAAAAGTCTGGGGAATTAATGCAACACCTTGGTTTTATTTGCCTTCGTTAGGTGTTTTGACTGAAAAGTCACTGTATGCCTCTTTTCCCCAGGTAGATAACAGTGAGATAATGTATTTTGTTGTTGTGGCATCTTTCACCTAAGAATCTTAAAGGACTCTACAAATGTTATCTCATTAACCATCTCATCTCTTTATTATATATTCTCTCTGGAGTAGATAGCAAATAATTGAAGCTCAGAAGTATTACATGACTTATTCAAGGTCACAGACTCAAACCTTTATAAACAACAAAGAAAAAAATGTGTGGGTTACTTTTTTTCATTTCTCTTGCCATATTTTTGTATACCAACCAAGATCGTTCTTCAATTACAGTCTTGAAGCAGAATTTCACCCTTATTTTGGTTATTGCTCAGATTAAAAAGTTAGATCTTAGGTTGGCAATCTTGCCCTTTGGGACAGTAGTAATAGGAAAAAAATGCTTTATGTTTGTATGGTTATTAATAAGTTTGATCACTTATTGCCTCATTTAACCTCCCAGATATCCTGGCAGGGATAGAGGGTAAGTATAATTATCTTCACCTGTTGAAGGGAAATACTGAGACTTCGAATAATGATTACAAGCCTTATTTTTTACTACATGCAGAATATTTTATAAGTTGTATCTAGATTTCGTTAAAAAAGGTCACATGTTAGGTACTAAAAACATACCTATTCTGTAGGTGAAGAAACTAGAAACTGGGACTCAAGTAAGTTACATAGTTTCTCGCTATTGCAACAGGCTGTATTTTTCAGTACTGTTTATTTAGCCCCTACGCTGTAGGACCTGAGGTCCCAGCTAGTCCTCAGAGGACATGTTACTGGTAGATGCCATGACCACATCACACACACTTTGCTATTGTCATCCGTTTCCAACTCTCAGATTTGGATTCCTGGAAACAGATGAGACAGAGTACTGCGTGCAGGTTCATTGAGGAGAACTCTCAGGAGCTCTGCCTGAGAGGAAAGAGAAAGGCAGATAGGACAAGAGAAGAAGGTGGCCTGCAGTGAAGGCTCAGCATATCCTCCGAGGAGCTTTGTTGTTGAGAGATAGCCCTTCCGAGTCTTCCCAAATGGAGCGAGGGAGTTGAGCCTTTGTATCCACAAAGTTGTCATTAGCCGGAAGACAACACTTAGAATGTAAAATAACCCTGGGCAAGGTAGTTGTGACCCATCTGCAACAGACGTTTCCAGCAAAGAGGGTGGGTCCGTAGGCCTTGAAGTGTTGTGAGCAAAGCAGTGTAGTGTCCACAACAGTCAGTAATATTCATTAGGCAGGTACCTGTGTCGGGTACTGCACTGAGGTCTTTATATGCATGATCTCATTCCATCTTTACAACTTTGAGAGATGACTACTACTCTCGTTTTATAGTTAAGAATGTTTGTCCAAAACTACATGCATGCTGCCTTTTGCACTTAACCACTTTTATGGACTGTCTCCCTGTATTCAAGGAACTCTTGCCAAGATGAGTAAAGTTTTATGGGTGTTTTAATTTTGCTGAAATTTCACAGGTATATTCTCATTTCGAATTTGGCTGTTGGGTAGATTAAATGAAATTAAGGAAGACGACAATTATAGAACTATTTTAGCTGTTAACAATGAACACACAGGGCACCTGGGTGGCTCAGTGGGTTAAAGCCTCTGCTTTCGGCTCGGGTCATGATCTCAGCGTCCTGGGATCGAGGCCCACATCGGGCTCTCTGCTCGGCAGGGAGCCTGCTTCCTCCTTTCTCTCTGCCTGCCTCTCTGCCTACTTGTAATCTCTCTCTCTGTGTCAAATAAATAAATAAAATCTTAAAAAAAAAAAAAACAATGAACACACAAACATAAAACATTTTTTTCTATTACTGGTACATGGAATGTATTCAACAAATGGTCATTTATTTTCATACCCATCTATCTCAGAGAGATTGGTTTTCCTTGTGCCTATTTAGCGCATAGCACCTTCCCCTCAGAATAATATGAAATGATGATTTCCAATCAATTTAAATAGAAAAAAATTCTATTTTACCATTTGAGTGACTTAGTCTGTACTACTTGCTGCCTGAAACTCCCAGATCACTTCACATCTCCTCCTGTACCCTCCCCACACAGTACGATACCTAAATAATCTGTGCAGCAAACCTTAACTTGATCCTTCAGTCCCTCCTAGTCTTCATTAAGAGCTTTCACTGTCGCCTTGAGAAAAGGCATTTCTAAGTCATGATCAGAAGATTCTGAAATCCATGGCAAGAAGGGATATAGCATTTCCAAGGTAGAAGTAGAGGATGGGGAGATCCCTGTAGACTAATTAAGGAAGTTTATTTTTTAAGTGATTATATGGTACTTGGTCCACATAAAATCAGGAAAGGAAAAGAAATAAGAAATTTTAAGTTGCATCTCAGATGTGAGATGCCACTCTCCTCACCGTACCTGACAAAATGCCTAGCATAGCTGGTACTCAATTTAAAATGATTATAGAGTAATAATGGTAATTAGGACAGTAAAGGGATATTCTTTGTTCTATACCAAAATCCCAAATACCTTTTCAGCATCCAGGGTCACCTTAGATGTCTCTTCCCTTTGTGTTGTATTTTTCTACCCACTATAATAGTACTACTTTTTTTTTTATTTCCCACATACTTTGAAAATTCCAGAGTGCTGTAAAGACCAAGTTTTATTATCCAATTACATTTTTATGCAATTGTAACCAAAAACTTGTGCAATCGGTTTCTTTCAAACAGGTACATTTTCTATTTGAATCTGATTGATTTTGCAGTGAATGGCTGAGGTCTCAGCATAAATCCGTGTAGTTGGTTAGGGCAGCCTGATTTCTATAGACACCATGAAAATGGAATGCAGTGAGTGTAAACTTAAGATAAATTATCAAATGAAAGAGAGACCTGAACTAAATACAGACTTAAATATTACATAGATTTTACAGTTACTTTCACATTCCGATGCTGAAGTGCTAAAACACAATGAAGGAATATCTGCCTGAGACAATTCCCATGAAGCAATGCATGAAAATAATAGAAGTCTCTGTGTTACTATCCACAAAACAAAAAACAAGAAAACATAACCAGAAGTTTAGGAGATAGCAAGGAAAAAATAAATTTTGGGGGAGCTGTTTAAAGTAGATGTAATATCTGCCATAAAAGAGGTAATCACGAGTTGCTAACAGTGGAGGGAAAAACAAAATGGAATTGGCAGGAAGACATCAATTTTGAATATCACAGGAGTCACAAGAATCAAATAAAATGGAAGTTCACATGCGGTTTGGAAAGGCTTAACAACTGATGTGATGTTTGAGGTAGACTGATAGGTTGTGGATTTAAGACATGGTTGCTCTAGAAGCGACTGGGTGGCTCATTTGGTTAAGTGTCCAGCTCTTGGTTTGGGCTCAGGTCATGATCTCAGAGTCTTGAGATCAAGCCCCACATCCAGGCTCTGTGCTCAGCTGGGAGTCTGCTTCCCCTCTGCCTCTGCCCTTCTCCACCCTCCCTTGTGCACTCTTTGTCTCTCTGTCTCTCTGAAATAAATCTTAAAAAAAAAAAAGTCATGATCGCTTTATACTCACAATCACCCATCCTTAAGCCAGTATGGTGACTCTAGAGTACAGAATGTGATGATTAGCCAAACGTTAGGTGTCTATTCACTTCTGAAACCAGGACGTTGTGTCAGCCCCATTCAAATTACAAATGAGGGAAGACAGAGGTATTGTGTCAAAAGAAAATCACTGTTTATTTTCAGAATTAGGATAATGGAGGCAGAACAAGCAAACAAAACAGTAAGTAAGACTGAACATTCTCCAAAGCTTTACATGTGAACTTATGTGCTTTTTAAAATATGAATTATATAGGTATCTAGACATATATACTACTTATAGATACATGAACATAAGCATGTATACTACATAATTATGTGTATAATATAAATATAGACTTATTTACATAAATTATATGTATAGCATAAATATACTGATTTACTCCTTTCCTACTCAGAAAAATTAATGGAAGATGAAATATTTAGTGGCCCTGATCTTTATACAAGGTCACTTTCAGTTGGGTTTTATAACATTTTCAGCTTTGATTTCAGCACACAGGCATACTTGAGATCTGATTTGATGAGATGTAAAACGTTGCCAGTGTGATTGAGAGTGATTATGTTTCTTGGTGTGGCTCTTTGGAATAAATGCCATAGACACAAAATGTATGGTTCAATTTTGGGGTTTTGTGGAAAAAAGGAAATACTAAGACAAGTGTATAATTCTTTTTAGCATTGGGAAAATAACATATCAATAGTTTCTTCAGTACTATTTTATTACTATGCTTTTCCTCTAAAAAGTCTGTGTTTAAATAAAACCAAAGTAGTGCATTGTAATAAATAGGCAGTTTTAACTACAGGGAAAGTAGGGAAAATTACTGTATAAACATATTTCACAGTAAAAACTTAAATATGGAAAAGCTTAAGTAAGAGAACTTGTATATTGGTTGTATATAACAGGTATTACAACTTTATTTGGCACTTACTATGTTTGGGTAACATTAAAAAGAGTGAAAAAAATGCATGTAGATCTCATAATGTTTACTCGTTTACATGATGCTATATTTATAATCAAGTGTGCAGAGAAGGTAAAAGAAACTAATTTGCTTAAGATGGGATAACTATGCAGAGGAAAAAATTATTTTTAAATAAAACCAGTAAAGAACCAGATTGGAAATAAGAGAACCCAAGCTCACACCCTCCAGGGATATTAGTAAACTATGTTGACTTTGGACTAGTTACAAGGGCTCAGTTTTCCTGTTTGTAAAGTAGATAAATTGATTTCAAATCCAGGCCCTGATTCTTGTTAACTGTATGATTGTGGACAAGTTATATAATTTCCCAAGCTAAGCTTTTATATCTATACACTGGAGATAAGAATTTCTACTCCACAGAATTATAGTGAGGATTAAATTCCTAGTCTTAAAAAGCACTGTGTAAATATTAAAACATTATGTGGAAGTTAATATTCCTTGCTAAAGAATATAATGTGTCTTTGGAAACAAAATTTAATCAATGAAATTTCAAAGTATTATGCAGGTCTAAAAAGCCAAAAATTTAGTAGGAGTTATGAAGTAATAAATTAAATTATTACCAAAATAATAATAGAACACTTTTTAACACATATCTGGTCATATTATAGATTGATATTATCTACTGGTTAATCTATTGGAGCATAAGAAGTTACTGTGAAGCATAGCAGTGTAAAACAAAACAAAAAAAAACCCTTTATTATCTGATTATGTGTTTCTGTTGTGAGGAATCTAAGAGCAATTACCTGAATAGTTCTGGAATTTGCCTTTTGGAATGCTGTAAATTATTAATTAAATTACTTAGTAGGACTCTGTACATTCTCTTTTGGTAAAATATTTTTTTTCATAAAGGTGTCCATTTTTTCCAAGTTGTCAAATGTGTCAGAATAATATATCTCATCATCCATTTAATATCTGTAATTCCTGTAATAGTGGCCCTTTTATTCATAATGTTGATAGTATACATTGTTATTTTCTGTATATTGATTTCTGCTCTTATTATTTTCTATGTGATTACTTTAAGTTTAATTTGCTCTTTTTCTACTTTTTTATGGTGAACATTAGATCACTCTACAAATATTTTATCTTTCTAGTATAAGCATTTGTCTTTTATACATTGCTTTAATTGTATCACACAGTATTGATATGTTATACTTTCATTTTCAAAATCTTTTCCAATTTTTCTGTGATTTCTTCTTTGATTTACTGGTTACTTAAAATATCTGGAAATTTTGGCATTGCATTTTTAATTTAATTCTCTCTGGTCAGAGTATACGTTCTGGAAATGTCAATTTTTTTTTAAATGCATAGAGAATTACATTATGCCCTGCTCTGTTGTCTGTCATGGTTAATGTTCCACATACACTTAGAGAAAGGTGTTTTCTGCATTTTGGGTGAGGTGTTCTATGAATGTTAATTAGGTAAGGTGGGTAAATCATATTCTTCAAATATTTTATATATTACCTGATATTTTGTATAGTTGCTTATCAGTTATGAGAACGGTGAGTTGAAATCTCCATATATAACTATATTTGTTTCTCCCTTGAGTCTCTTTTAAAGTTTTAAGTACATACAGTTAACTTTGTTGCATATTTCTGGTGATTTTATCTTTTTATTATGAAATATACCTCTTTATCTTTAGTAATATTCTACATCATGAAATCATTTTTCTGTCACTATAACCACTCAAGATTTCTTATGCAAAGTAAGTTTTTTTGCCTTTATATTTAAAATACATTTTGGGGTATTTTGGGGGCTCAGTCAGCTAAGTGTCTGATTTTTAGCTCAGTCTAGATCTCAGGGTCGTGAGTTCAAACCCATGCCCAGCATGGCGCCTACTAAAACAACAACAACAACAACAAAGCAGACACACTTCTTCTAGACTGTTTTAGTTGCATATTTACCCAACTAGACATTTTTAATCAGTACTCTAATTGTTTACATTCATTTACTCTAATTTACTGACGTAGTTTACTTTATATCTGTTATTTCACTATTTGCTTTCTGTTCCTACCATTTGAGCTATTGTTCCTCTGTCCGTTCATTCTTGCCTCTTTTTGGCTTCATTGTTGTTTTTTATCATTTTTTTCCCCTCTACTTTGTAATATCTTCTGTATGTATTTGAACTTGTTCTGTGGTTACTCCAGTGACTATATTATCTAGTCATACTTTTCATATTGTGCTTAAAGTTAGTGTTTACAACTTCATGTAACAGAACAAAAGACCTTTTCAATAGTATAGTTCATTTGCCATAGCTATCCTTTGTGCTGCTGTTGTCATGTATTATTTCTACATATTCAAGTCATAGAATATAATATTACTATTTTTTGTCTTTTAAAAAATAAGGAAAAAGAGAAAGCCTTTCACATATATCAAAATATGTATTATTTCTGGACCTCCTCATTCTTACCTGTAAATTTGCATTTTCATATTTTATCATTTCCCTTTAGCCTGAACAGTCTCTTTTATCATCTGTGCTAAAGCAGATTCTCTGTTAAGGATTCTTTTAAGTTTTACTTATTTGAAAGTATCTTTATTAAAAAAGAGAGGGATGGGCACCTGAGTGGCTCAGTCGATTTGGTGTCTGCCTTCAGCTCAGGTCATGTTCCTGAAGTCCTGGGATAGAGTCCCACATCAGGCTCCCTATTCAGCAGGGAGTCTGATTCTCCCCCTACCCCTGCTCCTCCCCACTTGTGCTCTCTCTCAAATAAATAAAATCTTTTAAAAAATTAAAAAAATATAAAGAGAGGGAATCAAACCATAAGAGACTTTTAACTGTAGAGAACAAACTGAGGGTTGCTGGAAGGGAGGTGTGTGGGGGTGATGAGCTAAATGGGTGATGGGCATGCAGAGAGGAACCACGAGAGACTATGGACTCCCGGAAACAAACTTAGGGTTTCAGAGGAGGCAGGGGGATGGGCTAGCCCGCTGATGGGTATTAAAGAGGGCACAGATTGCATGGAACACTGGGCGTTACATGCAAACGATGAATCATGGAACACATCAAAAACTAGTGATGTACTGTATGGTGACTGACATAATAAAATAAAATAAAAAATGGGTGATGGGCACTAAGGAAAGCATTTGTTGTGATGAGCACTAGGTGTTATATGTAAGTGATGAATCACTAAATTATACTCCTGAAACCAATACTACACCATTTATTAACTAACTAGAATTAAAAATTATATGTCTTTATTTTGCCCTTATTTGTAAAGGATATTTTGCTAAATACAACTTTGGATCAACAGTTTTACATTTTAAAGATATTCTTCCATTGTCTCCACTCTATTGTTTCTGTTGAGAATCTGTCATTATTGAGATTCCCTTGTTCATCATGTTCCTATTTAAGATTTACTTTTCATTTCAGCAGTTTGACTAGGATATATCTAAATGTGGTTATTTTGTATTTATCCTGCTTAAATTTGGTGGAATTTCTCAAAAATGAGGATCTGCTTTTATTTATTTATTTATTTATTTATTTATTTATTTATTTATTTATTATTTATATTTTATTTTTTCAGTGGTCCAAGATTCATTGTTTATGTACCACACCCAGTGTTCCATGCAATACATGCCCTTCTTAATACCCACCACCCAGCTCACCCATCCCCTCCTCTCCCTCCCCTCCAAAACCCTCAGTTTGGGGTAATTCGGAGGGGGAGATGAACCAGGAGAGACTGTGGACTCTGAGAATTTGCTTTTTAAACATATTTGCATTTTGCCATTGTTTTTTTTTGTTGTTGTTGCTGTTAATATAATTTGTGTCCTAATATTTTCCCCTTATTTCTTTGGAACTCTAAATATGTTTGTTAGACAACTTGCTATGATATCACAGTTCACTAAATCCTTGTTCATATATTTCTTCAATTATTTTATTTCCCTCAGGATTATTTCTATTTATGTGTCTTGAGGTTTACTAACCATTCACTCTTTAGTATTCAGAATTGTGCATTTTTATTTCATATTGTCAGTTCTAGAATTTACATTTATTTTTTTGTAGTTTAAAGTTCTCTGTAGTTATTTTCTAGTGATCTCAAGATCTTTGTTGCTTTGAGTTCTGTTTCCACTGTTTGCTTTTGTTCTTGATTATGAGTAAATATGTTTCTGTCCTTCTTTATGTTTCTGATAATTATATGCTTGACATTGTGCTGGATACACTGTAGAGATTCTAAATTGTGTCGTCTTCCTTTAATGGATGCTGAATTTTCCTCTGTAGATAGTTAAGTTAGTGATGGTTCTTTTCAATACTGGCAGGCCTTAATTTTTTTAGTGGTCAATCTGTATCTGTTTTGTTCATAGAACTAAGGTACATCTCTTATTATAAGGCATGGTTGTTACTCCAAAAGCCTGGCTTTTGTGAGTCTCAACTAAATATTTGAGGTGTGCATAAAGTGCTGTTGGGGTTTCTCCATTCTGGCCCAATAGTAGTTAAAAAAAATTCTGGTATCTCTATTCCAGACTCACTGCAACTGCAAGTTAGCAGAACTAGGCCTTTCAGAGTCTGGTCTGTGTTTATGCAACTCATCCTTTGGCCAAGGACCTATGGCAAACCACCGTGCAGTATTTTGGGGATTTTTTTTGCAAAGTATCTACTTCTCTGGTACTATTTTCTACAAATCCTAGAAACTTTAGGAAATCAAAACTCTGAGTTCTGCCTCCTGTACTCAGTAGGATTGTTTTCCTTGTAATATACCTCCTTGTATCGTGGTAGTTAAGATGTCCCTCTTGAGAAAGCTGGTGTGAGCATGGACTTACTTTCTGGAACTCTGCTTTTCCTATTTTTCAATGAAAATAGTCCTCATTTTTTTTTCTAATTTCATACTTTTTTACAGTAAGGAGGACAAGTCTGATACCAATTGTTCCTTCCTGCCTAGAAGCAGAATTCTCATGATTAATTATATTGAGTTAAATATAATGTTGGATGAGAAGATGTCTTTGAAAACCATATGTCTAATGTTACATACATACAGTGAGCAAGGAGAAGCTATGCCTTAGATATTTTGGTTTAGCAATGGTTTTATAATGAGAGATAGTCATAAAAGAGGAACTAAATTGGGCCTTAAATGTATCTGAAGAAATTCACAGAGACAACTGTGTATGGCAAAAGGAAGCACATACTTACTCCCAGAAAATAAGAAATGCCATTGATTTAAAAAGTTAGAAGGAATTTAACTATGTGAATTGGTTGGGAAGACCAGATTCCTTTGTAAATATATAGAAAAATGTGAAAATAGTTTTTTGGTTTTTTTTTTAAGATTTTATTTATTTATTTGAGAGAGAGAATGAGAGAGAACAAGCATGAGACGGGGAAGGTTGGAGGGAGAAGCAGACCACTTGCCGAGCAGGGAGACTGATACGGACTCTGTCCTAGGACTCCAGGATCATGACCTGACCTGAAGGCTGTCGCTCAACCAACTGAGCCACCCAGGCACCCTAAAAATACTTTTTAAAAGACTTAAAAATTTATGCATTAAAGAATTGCTCTGCTCATTATGAAAGATTACTTCACTTTACAAGAGGATTATTTGAGGTCTCAGTACCCTGGTGAATTCCCAATGTAATTGCTTTCCAAAAGCAGATTTACAGTGTATCTCCTGCATTTGAGTAAAGGGAAGCAGGGAAACTGTTCTGCTACTGCTTTTTCTATTTTTTTTTCTTCAAGTAAATAGACCTAGTCCCAGGACAACTCACACAGAGAGTGATGCTAGCAAAGAGGGGGATATAGCATTATTTCCAGGAAAACTAATATAGGGTAGAAGAGATCCCTGGGTGCTGTCTTGTTCTTGAAGTCCCAATCTAGAGATCTTGCACTGACTTCTCACCATTCATCTGAACTAGAGGGATGACTTATCAAGAAGGTGGGGAGTTCTGTAGTTTAAAATCACTTAATACATATGACTCAGCTCAAAAGTACTGGAGAGTATACGGTCTGGTCTTTTTTCGCTTTTGTTTTTCTTGTTTGGTTGGTTGGTTGGTTTGGTATGGGGCACAAACACTTATATTCTTATATCCCTCTTCTCTTTCTTAGGGTGTATTTGGCAAAAATAAATAGACTTATTAGAGGAAATTTCTTTGTAGTCAGTTTTCATTAGCAACAGTAAAACAGCGAGTATGAAAATAGGAAACACATTTTTGATGAACCATGTAAGACACCTTGTTTTGTTTTTAGGTCTTCAACTCTCGGGCCTAGAGATGTCTGAAAAAAAATTAGTGATTGACTTAGAATATACATACATAAAAAATACAGTTATTACAGTATCTCCTACCTTCTTTCATAGAGAGTAAAGTGAGAAATGTCCCTCTGATTCTTCATGTTATTTGTAGTGTAGTGAGGAACAGAAACTATAATGACAAAGTAATAGCGTAAGTGCACCATCAAGGCAATTTTTTTTTAAGATTTTATTTATTTATTTGACAGAGAGAAGAGAGATCACAAGTAGGCAGAAAGCCAGGCGGAGAGAGAGGGAAGCAGGCTCCCCTCTGAGCAGAGAGTCCGACAGAGGGCTTGATCCCAGGACCCGGAGATTGTGATCTTGAACCAAAGGCAGAGGCTTAACCCACTGAGCCACCCAGGCGCCCTGCATCAAGGCACTCTAACACATGTCCTAGACTCATAAAGGAAGACTGCACCAAGCTCGTGGCAGCTCATGGGCTAGGGAAAGAGTTCTAGAAAGAAATGATGGCCTTGATGAGTCTTAAGTGAGTAAAGTAAGTTACAGGTGAGTGAGTGAGGGAATACTTCAGGAAAGGGAGCAACATGAAGCATTATAAAGTCACATCAAGTAAAACATCTGTTACTCTGAGTACAGTATGGAAGTTAAGCACAGAGAACAGACATGTATTGAAAAATATTACTGAGCATAGTTTCCTGGGAGTTTTAAGATACTATAGACATTTGCAGCTAAGGAAGGTCATATTGAGGGAATGGATTTGAGGAAAATGTACCTGAGAGCAAGGAATATATTTCAGAATCAAGATGATAAACCCTAAATAGAGCTCTGGTGACTCTGTTTAATTTAGGTTCAATATGAGGGGGGGAGGGTAATCAATATAGAGAAATACGTAGGAAGTGAAATCTATAGGACTTGGTGATTGACTCCGTGTGGGTAGGAGAAAGCAGTTAAAAGTAACTGATGATTCCCAGGGTTGTAACTTCGGTGACTGAGTTGATGGAAGTAGGAGGAAATATACAGAAGGCTGATCAGGGAGGAGGAACAGAAGTTGAGTGTGATTGACTTTGACGTACCCAAAGGAAACTGAGGTGAGAACTCGGTGAAGAAGTCTATGCTGGAGATATATTTTTTAGAGTCATAACCATATTAGTGATGATAAAAGTCATAAAAATGCTAAGTTTACCTCGAGAAGAAAAATACAGAATTTTAAAAGAGAAGGATCAAGGGTGAAACTCTAGAGGATATCAGAGTTTAGTATATAAGAGCACAAAAGGAAATGCAGAAATGATGAAAACATAGCGCTTTGAAAGAGAATAAATGGCAGGATATTTACATAGGGGAAATTAAGTGGACTTCATGAAAACTAAAAACTTTTTGCTGCAAATGACACCATCAAGAAAGTGAAAAGATAACCCATGGATTGGAATAAAACATTTGTAATCAGATATCTAATAGAGGAATCGTATCCAGAATGTATAAAGAACACTTAAAATTCAGAAGTCACAAATAACTCAATTAAAATAGGCAAATAATTTGAATAAATAAATCTCCTGAAATTGTACACGAATGGCCAATAGGTGCATGAAAATATGCTCAATATGATTAATCATCAGATAAATACAAATCCAAACCACAGTGAGATACCTTTTTACACCCCCAACAAAGGCTATAATAATAAACTGAAAACACCAAGTGTTGACAAGGCTATACAGAAACTAACATATTCATCTATTGCTGGTAGGAGTGAACAATGGTGTAGCTCTTTTGGTAAAGTTTAGCAGTGGTTTCTCAAAAAAATTAAACAGTGTTATCATATAATCCAGCAATTCGTCTCCTGGGAATATACCCAAACAGATGTTCACATGGGAACTTTCACGTGAAGTTTCATAGCATTATGTAAATAGCCAAAACATGGAAACAGTCCTAATAATGAATGGATAAACACAATGTGGCACATTTCTACAATGAAACATTATTCAGCAATTACAAGGAATGAAGTACTGATACATGCTACAACATAGATAAACCGTGAAACAGGAAAGAAACGAGCCACATAAGACCACTTATGCTAGGATTCAATTTATATGAAATGCCAAGAATTAGGCACATCTGTAGAGACCGTAATTACACTGTCAAGGGTTGGGAGAACAAGAAAAAGCAGGGGAATAGTGAGTGACTAGTGGCTATAGAGTTTATTTTGGCGAGATGATGAAAATGTTCTGGAGTTAGATAATGGTGATTCCATAACCTTGTTAAGTATATTTTAAAAACACTGAGTTACACACTTTAAAATAGTGATGTTTTGGTAACTCAATGCTCTTTAAAAAATAGCTTCTATATCTCCCAGTCCCAGCATTTTATGGAGACTAGCCTCTTGCTGTAACTGCATTGACTTTTGTGATGTCCTTTATCCAGACTTGGGTATAGTTACTGCAAACAACTTTTGCTGAGCTGTGTTGGAATTCAGCATAGGACAAGTGGTTTCAGCTAAGTGAAACATTGTCTGCGCTGCTGCATCTTTAAAATTCATATACCAATTCTCTGAAGCCATAAAATCAATTCTGGATTTGAGTTTTCCTGTGACAGTGTGGACAGAGTGTCATGGGTGATGGAGACTTACAGTCTTGTAATTCCCCAAGAAGAAAAGACTTCTGCTGAGCAACAGATCTATATTTGAATTCAGAATATAATACCTCAATCCTCTAAATCTGCAGGAGTTTCCAAAATCTCACTTAGGCTCACCTTCCAAATGTGCTTCTCTGATGCTTGCATGCCCTTCTAAGTTCGAGGTCTTTTTTCCTGCTTGCAGAAAATGCACAGAGGCCAACAAGCCTTGAGGTTCTTTACTGGTATCCAATACAGGGGCACAGCTTAATTGTGAGACACAGTCTGAACAAAGTTCTAAAGTTCATTCTGATACTCTCCTTTCTTGGTTGACAATCTATAGTCGTCTATTTTATGTTGTACAGCTAATAAAAAGTAATACAGTTTAGGTTGGAGAATGTCACTTCTTACATAGGTGTGTTAAAAAAATGTTCCCTCAAAAAAATATTATGAAGTGATACAGACTGAATTTGAATGATATCCACTATCTAAGTAATGGAGTGACCTTGGGCAAGTTGCTTAACCACTCTGAATCTGTCACCTGATCTGCAAAAGAGGAGGATAATAGAAATCACTAGTACATTTGATTTGTGGTCTATAATTAAGACCACAAGATAACACAAACTTGTTATGTAAGCAAATAGGTGCTCTAAAAGTATGAGTGTTATTTCCTAGTATATGTATTTTTTTATTATCAAGTAGTCATATGTTTTTGTTGAGTACGTAACTCAAATGATCACCTTCCAAACTGAGCAGGAAATCTATTGTTAAATAATTTTGACAGGAGGAAACTGAAATAACATAATTCCTTTGGAGTCAGAGTTCTGTTTTAGCAGAGTGTAATGCAGTTTTTCTTTATAAGTGACATGCAATTCACACGCGAGTTCATTTTTATATATGTCTTGTTCTATCTATTGTGGATCCTATTGTCCAAGGGGCTGGTATCCAGTTGTGAAAGTCATTACTCCTCTGTTTTAGTAGTCTGGGGTTTTAAAGCGGTATCTGTTTTGTAAACTTCAATCCCATTAAAAGCAAAAACAAAAATCAATAAATTAGATGGTTAATTTTTTAAACTTATATCCTTTTTAAAATAAAGCTTTATAAAATTTTTTTCCTACAAATCATGTTTTAAAAATTAGATTAAAGGGAATGTTTCATCAAAATTTTACAGTGTCTTGCCTCTGAAAAAATGGAATGTGAGCTGAATCCTCTGAATAGGAATTCCTGTTGACCACCTGACCTTTGCCCCCCAGGGTCTTTGGTACACTTCAGCCTTTATTGAACATCAGCTTTGTGTTAGTCACTGGACTTATTTGTACTAGGCATAATGTTCCAGGCAATGGTAGACTCTGCTTAAGATTTAAAAGAATCCAGTTCTTCGTTTAAAAAAAAAAAAAATCCAGCCTAGATTTTCATGGTCTTCAGTTACCTCCGTTCTGTAATAGGGACAGTATTAATTTATATCTCTCTAGGATGGCTCTGATGAAGATCAGTGTAATAATGTATGAAGAAGTACCTTATAAACATTTAACCAAGAAATACTGCTGGAAGATCAAAAGTAAACCATGCTGTAAGGACCCTAGAACTGAACATCTCAGTAAGCGAAGTTGGCTGTTTTCCAGACTTGCTTTTGCAAAAATAATACTTTGTTTTAGAGTTTTTAGTTTACAAATTTTTCAAAATAAAGCTTAATATCAGATGTTTATTATAGAAGATTTGAAAAATATAGACTACAAAATGACAGTCTTCTGTCCTCTGATACCACCACTCTGAGTTAATTACTGTTAGCATTTTGACGAATACCTCAGTAATGTTTCCTCACCTGAAGGAAAGGACCCCTTCAGGTGAGTGAAATCGGGGCACCAGCTCCAACCCTACTGCCAGCCGCTGGTACTAGGGGACATCAGAAATCTTCAAAACCCAGAAGCAGCAGACGCCTTAACTTACGACCCGAAACCTCTCTGTATTCCACGTTGACGGTCTAAGAAGCTTGCAGTGTAGCATTATGGGCTCAGGGTCCGTTTCTGGACTCTGCTCACTCCTGCTTTCCTTCCATCTGCATCGGGCTAATCATTATGCATTTCTAATTAGAATATTTAAACACTCTCCAGAGCGACATTTTTCCCAACGCTGTGGGATCAGGTGAGGGACACCTGCCTGTGACTCTGAGCGTCTGGTAGGCTTTCCCAGTGAATTCTGTCTCACATCCTGCCGAGTACTCAGGTTCAATTACTGGAAGATTAGATTTCTCTCGGCAACCCCCACCCCCACCCCCACCCCTGTACTGCCGTGTAACAGATCACCACAGAATTAGTAGCTTAAAACAAAACTCACTATTTCACAGATCGGTAGGGCACAAGTCTGGGCACAGCATAGCTGGGGTGCGCGACCGCTGTCCTCGAGAACTGAAATTAGTCGTTAGCTGGGTTAGTTCTCGCCTGGAGACTCTGAGGAAGAATCTGCTTCTAAGATCATTCAGGTTGTTGGCAGAATTTAGTTCTCTGCTGCTTGCAAGGCTGAAGTCCCCCTTTCCTTTCTGGCGGTCCGCAGAGGTATACTCTCGAAGGTCTCGATGGCAGTGCACGCGTGACTGCTTTCCCAGACCGACTAGCGCCGCCTCCAGCGCGAGTGACAACGCGCCCTCCAGGCTCGGGAGCAGCGGCGTGCGGAACAATCCCGGGCAGGGCTCGCCTCGCGGGTGACATCACTGCCGAAGATACTCCCCGCTCTCAGTGCCTGCCTTCGCGAGGCGTCCGTCCGTTTGTCCGTTTCCTTCCGTCCGCTGCCGGAGAGGGCTCTTTGCCGGCCGGCCGGGGACAGAGCCGGGCACCGAGGAGCGACAGGACCCGGAGGAGGAGGGAGAACAGAGGCAGCGAGGGAAGGAGGACCCCGGCAGGCGACAGCATGAAATTGAGCCCAGCGCACTACTTGCTGCCTCTCCTGCCGGCGCTGGTCCTCAGCACCAGGTGAGTCCGGGAGCGTGAGTGACCCGAGTCAAGGGGCGCTGCCGGGGGGTTGGTTCTCCGGCAGGTCACCTGTCGGGGCCAAGGACAGACACTTCAGCTGTTTGCAATCTCCCGCCTAAGTTAAAGGGTGCCTCTGTGTTTCGGGCTCTGAAATCCTTCCTGGAGAGTAGAGAGCCCTTTTCTAGTTATCTTAGCCCTGAGAGAAAGTCTCGGTGTTCCTAACCAGTGAGGGGACCAAGCGCTTTCCCTTTCAAAGAAAACATGTTTTCTCCAGCCCTAGCAGGAGTACAGATACTAGGTAGTCACAGACCCAAATAAAGGAAGTGGAGAGACAAGGGGGGAATTGTCACCAGGCAGTGTCTTTACATTAGAGCTGTCTTAATAGGCACAGAGCTTACCTCCTCCAAGTGTGTCTGATTTTAAGGTATGGGGAGCAGAGAAAAATGATTAAGCCTGGAAGATGCTAAGTCTTGCACAAAAGTTCCTGGACTTGTGAAATAGCCTGTTTTAAGGTCTTGAGGAGGCTTAGTGGTAGGCATTTTCATTTGGCTGTCTTGTGAACAGGTCTAATTAAAGAGTACACAAGGCGATTAAAAGTTAGAAGACACTCTCAGAGTGCTGATGCAGAGACCCTAGTCAGAAACAATTAAGTACTGTACTCCGTCCCTGGCCACAGATGGGACTTTAAGCCCCAGCACAGAGAAGCTATTTTTAGTGGAGGTTTAAAATGCAGTGGTTGAAAAGAGTTTTGTGACTCCCCACTGTTGATCAAGTCCCAAAGTTGGTGATGGGTTTGCATTCTTCTCCCTCAAAAGAAGCACAAAGGTGGTCTGTTTCACTGCCCAGGACTAAGCCTTTATTGTGTATGCCCTTAACATCATATTGGCAGCAACCTCTTTCCCTTGGCTACTATAAAATAAAATAAGCCTCACAGCATGAGGATCGTTTCAAGTCCCTGTGAATGGAAACATTATCTGATTGTGCATCTGATGGAAAATGAAGAGGGGAAACAGGGCTATATCAAATTCTGAAATTAGGAATGAAGAAAACTCATTATCTATAAAAATGAGGTAGTAAAAATTCTTGATTCCATTCCTAATCTATACATCCTCTTCCAGACTCTTCTAACCAGACTTTGCTTTTAGAGTGAGGACTGTTTGATTTAGCCTGAATCGTTCATAAACTTAGTCTTCCCTTGCAGACAAAGCGCAGGTGACTTTCCCAGACTAAAATAGAATATGAGTTATATATTATTTTCATTTTTTCTAAGGGTTGCTTGTCATTTTGGTTCACAAAATGCAGATGGTTTTAAAATCACGTTGCTTCCCAGTATTGTAGTAACTTGCTCCAATTACAGAACCTATTTTAACCTCTGAATGTGTTAACTCTAAATGACTCAATGCAGACTGTCCATCAGTCTTCTTTTTAAAGTATCTTGCCACTTACTCTAAACTCTTGTGCAGTAGTTTAATAATTGTAATTTCTTGAAAAAGGAAATTCTCAAAAGTTTGGACACGTAAGTAGGTGCCTGTCATCGTCTGCACAAAATAATACATATTTAAACAATAGGAGCCCAGCCCACAATGATTTTTAAAGGCAGTGAAAATCTCTAGTGTTCCAAAAGTACATTTACTTTTTAAGGATGTTATAATTTAAGTGAGTCAGGAAGCTGATAGTCTCTAGCTTCTAAAGTTTTAGTGTTGGTTACATAATACAAAGAGCCATCAGCTTCCCTTTTATGGAAGTGTTAATTTTTTATTAGGATAAAATTTTTAAATAGCCAACACATTTAGTACAACAAAAATTAGAATTAGTCATTCCTAGTTTACTTTAGATATGAAATCTGCAGTGTCCTTTGTATGTAAAAACTTATGTCAGGTCTTTAAATTTTCCTTCTTGCAACTCAACAGAAAGAGCATATTGGGCTTAAAAACCTGAAACTTTTCATAATTAGTGCCCTGTCTTCTTGTGATTACTCTGTAGTAATTTATTTTACTGGATATCCAGATTACCTTGTGACAGCAGATTTGACAATGAATGTGGTACTATCAAATATGTCATTTTGCAAGAAGAGATTATATTTTAGTGGTCACTAACAGAAGGCCATTCTCTTGTGATAGTTAAGATTTCTTATAGGCATATGGTTCATGTGCAGGCTAGAACCTCAATGAAACAAGTTTGTAAGAACAGTTGGATTAGTAGAGGTGAGTCTCTTGTCCTGAGGGGGAAAAAAAAAAAACTAGCTCAGCCATTAGCACCTGTGACAGTGGGCTTCCTAGCCAAAGACTTTTTGTTGGTTTCTTAGTCAGTGGACTTGTGTGTGAAGCCAGTGGCATTTCACATGCTTATATCATGTTGAAAGCATTAGAAAAGGGTGGCGGTTACTAGATATTCTTAAAGCCTTTGGATGGTATCACTTTTATTGTCAAGTTCTTTTCAAACGTTGTGAATGTGGGTCTGAAGCTCTTAATGCAAAAAAAAAAAAAAGTATTTGTTTCAACATCCCTTTCTCTGGGCATAGATCTTTAATACCATACTATTATCTTTCCAAGAGGCCTAAAGTTTATGTTTGTTTTTTTTAGTAAAGGAATGTGTTCACTAAAACACATGCAATTAGGGAAAGATTATTCCTATGTAATAGTTTTCTACCCACAGGGATAAAAACCCTAAAACAGCTTTGCCTTTTAAATATGAATTTTTTGGATAGCTTTCTGGTTTTGTTTGCTCTTTGTCTTCACATTTTTGTAACAACTTTAGAACCTAAAGCCCCCAAATTCCATAATTTTCACCATAGTGAACAACATTGATGCCCCTCAATCAGAGTTACTTTACTTGCCTTGGAAAAAAAAAAAAAAGTTAAATGTTCACCATCAATTGTAACCAAGAATTGTTTTACTGGTAAACCCCATAGAGTTAAAAAGAGCTGTTTAATTTTCTGTATATTGTCCCTCCTGTTTAGAAAGTACATACAAATTCAAAACATCAAGTTAATGTTATGAATTATGAAGCTAATGCAGAAACCCATTTAACCTGTGCACAAATAAATGTGGTCAAAGAAAGCAAACATATGTTGGTTTAAGAGCTTTAGAGTAGAATGACTATACTTTTTAAAGAGCTTCCTTCTGTAGAAGTATTAAATTGCAATTCCAAGGCAGCCAGCAATTCACTTCAGAAAGAAGTAGTATAGGTACTGAAAGGAATAGTAGGGTGAAAAAATCTTTAGAAGTTCTTGGTGGAAAGGGACCCATGGAGTGCAGGAGAAGGCTTGTGCTTTAGTCTGTTGAACCTCTGTTCCTTTATGCTGTGATTCTACTCTTGATGCCTTTGGTTTATTGAGTTTTAAATGACTTAATGGGAAGAGAAACATGGCAGGGGAGGAGTGAAGGTCTACTGACTTCTGGTGGTTTTCCATCAAGCAAGAACTTTAAGCAGATGGTAGGCTTATAGTCCTCCCCATAGGAGTCACCTTAGAGGTCTCTCCTGGGCCGTCTGATCAGCAGTCATACCACATGTTTACTTTGGAATCTATTTTTAGGTGATACTATATATTGAAGATGCTCTAGGCTCCTCTTTGCTCTCTGCCTTCATCTAACTTCAGAATTAAAGTGATTTATAGGATAAAGACTAGAGTCACAATAAAAACACAATAAGCACCTTTTTAAAAAATTAAGCAAATAAATTTGATGTAGGAAGTGGTCTTCCTTAAACTATCCCCCCCCCAGTTGATATGAGGTAATTGTGGATTTGTTTTCTCAAGCCTTACACAGAATGAGTCTTGCCACACACACCTTTGTATGGCCCTGTGCTCATTCCTTTGTGATAAGAATTGTACTCTTCTGTGTAATCAAGTTAGTGACAGGTCTTTTCTTGGATAAGAGGATATTAACAAGCGAATTTTTAACTTTCCAAATTTCAATTCTGGACCTTAGTTTCTTATTTCCTATAGCAATTTTCAAAATGACTTATTTGGGGATTATCTTTGTGGATTAAATTCCCCTCATGACTAATAAGAGACCCCTCAAACATTTATGATTTGATCACAGTTGTCCCAGACCAAACTCCATGTAATTGGAAGGAAGAATTTGACTTACCCACCAGGAAGCGAAAATCACTGAAACCACTGAGGGGTACGTGATCATAATGATACAGTGTTTTCTCAAGAGTGTCATGAGAACACTTGTGTGTGGTACATGTGCTTGAGAACTGGTTTTTTACTGACTTCTAAAGGAAATCCCCTTAATAAGTAGGACTAAATCATTTAACCTGATTAAACAGACATTTAATATTAAGATTTCTTCTCCAGAAAAGAAAAAAATAAATCCATTCGAATTTAATAACCTTTAGAAGTTGTCTGAGATGTTTTCATTATCACACATTAAAAGTGTCAGGCACCAGGACAATAAGATATTAGTTATAGATACATGTCCTCATAATCTAGTCATGTACAGAAATAGTATTAAGGCAAAATTGGATAAATAGCAACAAACATTTTATAATTCTAGATATGAATACAGAGAACAGTGAATAATGCCATTGAAGAAGTCTCAGGAGTAACTTCCACTTCCAAGGACAGGGAGAGAAGTAATATTTTGTAATAAACTTTAACATCCTGCAGCACTTGCTAATCATGTGACGTTAGGTAAATTGCTTATCCTATCTAATTTTCTCGTGTAGAAAATAGGACTATTTGTAGAAACTACCTGAGAGGTAAGGACTGAATGAGTTTATTTAGGAAAGGAGTTTGCATATTTCTTGGGACATAGTAAGTGTTCAGCCAGTGTGCAATTATTTTGATTATGTTCACAAAATGTTTGTATCTGTGATTGATCATGATGTAGCAAAATAAATGAAAAATTAGATACAAGTCAGTTGAATGACAGAAAATTAACAGGAATTACAGTCCTCGTCCGAAAGAGAAAATATTGGCAGAGAAGAAAGGAAGCAATAGAAGTAATGACGGTTACCTTGTTACTAGGCTGGTTCTTTCAGAAGTGTTTTGATGGCAAAGTGCCTGGGTGGTGCTGTGCACTTGGCAAACACCATGAAAAATTGCATTATCATATAGAATATGATTTAGCACAAAAATACATATTTAACTACTTGTATATCTATTTAAAATTTAATTGTATGTATAACACATACACAATATCAAGTCAAAGCCATGAGCACGGGTGTCAGTAAAAGGATGCTTTGAAACTGCATAAGCAGGGTTGATATAAAGGGTTCTACAATTTTATTTCTACTTGTCAATGGATTTCATAATCTGTTAACAATCTTTTTCTTTTAATTTTTCTAAATATATAACAGATTTTTTTTCTACTGTTGAGAACAATTTGAAAACCAGTGATATAGAAGAAACTTGACTATGTTTGAAGAATCATCGCATGAAAGGGTTCTCCCTAAGCTAACTTTGAAAATGACTTTAGAGATCACCTAGTTTCAACTAGTTTGCATATATTTTATTCTAAATTTTTCAAAGTTTTGCCATAAATTCTGATCATGAAATGAAAATAAATATTTTTTTGTCATAGATTCTTGTGTATGTGTGAATGGGTGTTGATGTCTGTTAATTTAGTGAATCATAGAAAAGGGTATGATTTGCTGCTATGGGCAGATATAAACCATAGATAATGATAAGTCTGCATTGAAGAAAGGACATGTTTAACTGGGACATCTATGAACTTTGATTCATAATTATAGGAGGCAAGAAAATACCAAAATAAACCATCATGTTCAGATACAAGCTGAAGGTCAACCAAGTAAACAGTGTGCTCTGAGAATGCTTTCATAAACACTAGGAGACATCGTTATGCCATAGGTAGTGATTGCATTGCAATTATGTCTGACTTGTTTGGTGTTGCTTTCAAGCATTTTAATCTCTTTGAGTGTACTTTAAAGAGTTTGTTATTGGGAAACATACTGTGAATATAAGGTTGCGTTCTAGTCTAAAGCCCTTCATTTTAGAGATGAAAAAAGTGAGGTCCAAAGTGACAGACTCACCTAAGGCCTCATAGGGGAACCAGAACAAGGACTTAGAATTTTCCCCAGTATTCTTTCTGTTCTATCATGTGACTGCTTTCTGTGACATAGCTCTTCTGTAGTCAAGCCAGATTTGTATAGTTGGTCCCTACAATATATCCGGAACTTTTCCAGTTATCATGAAGTAAGAAGTAGTTCTAAAACATTCTCCGAGCACATGTGATAGAAAAACAGACTACCGTCAAACAGAGTCACAGAAATGCAGATTAAACACCATTTATTTGTCTATATTCCATTGTCTTGAAGAGTAAGCTGGCTTAAAAAGAGATTCCAGGTCATTTTCAAAACCCAAAGCAGTCATTAATGAGTTCTCACCTTTGCACACAATTTACCTCTCAAGGAATATGCCTCTCATGGTTCCTGTTGATTTTTCAGTTCTGTTGCAAAGGTGATATTGTTGGTGCCTTTGGGATCTTTTCACTGAAACTATTTCCTATAAATGGGGTTCCTAGCGAGGCATTTGCTTTTATATCCCTCTCCTGTTAAATCTGCGCTGTAATTCTGTGGTATTGCTCAATGGGAAACATACTCAACTACCTTACAAAGATGAGTTCACATGGATTCAAAGATAAGTGAACTTTATGGTAAGCATACATTTCATTTGGTTTACGTGTCTCTACATTTTTATCATGGCCAGTGAGCCACTTATATAGCATTTTTAGGGACAGGTGGTCACAGATTTTATCCTGGATGTACATATAAAAAGATCTTTTTCTTCAGATAGGTTTCTTTTTTTTTTTTAAGATTTTATTTATTTATTTGACAGAGAGAGAGATCACAAGTAGGTGGAGAGGCAGGCAGAGAGAGAGGAGGAAGCAGGCTCCTTCCTGAGCAGAGAGCCTGATGCGGGACTCGATCCCAGGACCCTGAGATCATGACCTGAGCCGAAGGCAGAGGCTTAACCCACTGAGCCACCCAGGTGCCCTTTGGATAGGTTTCTTAACCATCCAGACTTTAATTACTCATCTATAAAATGGAAAATAATAATGTCCATCATTTAGGGTTGTTAGGATTAAAGAAAATGTGCTTAAGTGCTATGTCAGTGCACATACCTATACTTCAGAGTCCTTAAGAGATCCTAAGACATGCCAACTATTACTATAGGTAGAGATTACAATTTAGTGTGTTGATTTTAAACTGGATACCTTTAATGATTGTATTAAAAATCAAAATAAATCCCTTAAGTGAATTGATTGGTATAGCCCAAATCATAATAACATTTATTTTCTGATAAGATTTTGCTGGGGGTAGGCAGGGAGAGAATTGAGCCCAGTGCTTGATCCTTGGGGTAAAAATGGAAACTAAACACGCAACAACTTACCATCTCCCAAAATAGTCCTTGCAGCTGAGCTAAGGTAAGGTATTGGTAGCAGCGATTGCTGGTTCTGGACCAGCATTCATCTCATGTCCTTATAGAGGATGTGACTTCCTCCTGTCTGTCTTCCAGGGGATTATTAGGGTTTCTGATTTCCTGTCCTTCAAACTAATATTCAGAACACTCTGAGCAGAAGCTTAGTGAGCAGGGTTTATAGGAAGTATTTGCCCTGTCATATGGGTTAAATACAAAGACTATGAACTCAGACTTTGGATTAGTCTTATTAACTACATGACTTCCTGTCAATTAACAACACTTAGCCACACTTTCCTCGTCAATAAAAAAAAAGTGATAACAATACTTCTCTGATTTAAGAGGATTTAATAAGCTAATATATAGAAAGGATAGTGTCTGGAACAGAGAAATTCAACTCAATGTATTTCCATTCTTATCTGATTGAAAGGGATTAGAGCAATTTTACCCTACCGGAGTGTACTTTCATTTCAGAAAGCACAGTCCTTCATCAACATACACCCCATGCTGGTGTGGGCAAGACAGAAGTATTGGTGAAGAGATTTTGGGGCTCAGTCCCATCTTCACTTATTACACATGATAAAACTGAATAGAGACTGTATATTTTCCTTCTAAATTCATGCAGATAATTTGAGACCAAAGTAAAAGCCAATTCTGGGATATCCTAACCAATCCCAGTTGGCAAAACTGATTTAAACACCTGCAACTTCCTCAAGAAAAAATAAGGGAAACCAGTATGGCCTCACCTAGCTTCTATTTGGAGTCTGAAAGCTCTAAATTATGTGGCTAGTAGTTAAACATTAAATATAGTTACTAAAATTATTTCACCATAATATTTTGATGCCTTTAAAGAAAGTTCATTTTGCAAGTTTACCTGAAGATGAGAGAACCAAGGAGGTCTATCTTAAACTAGGACAGCATAACAGCCAAAGCCTTTTTGATGAGTTGAGGGTTCTGGACTCTAATCATTCAGTCTTCTCACATGAGGTGAGGTTGGTCATGACCTCCGCAGATGGTGGAGAAGGGGCTGGAATGGCAAAGGGAAAGGAAAAACCCAACACACTAGGTCTCTGCCTAGTGTATGCGTGGACAGAGATGGTGGCAGAGGAGACGAAAGTCCCAGATTACTAGCCTTCCTGTTTTCAATGTGGGTTTTTTTGTTGTTATTTTTTTTTATTTTATGTTTTTTGTTATTTTGTTTTTAACATTCTCTTTTCTAATACTTGGCAGTCATTCATTGATTGTCTTTGCAGTGAACTAAGCCATTCGCGTTGGGCAGGGAAGGGAGAGGGGGAGACTGAATTATAAAAGAAATAAGACAATGCATGAAAAATTGAAGTGACATGTTGGCGAGAAGCAGATATGGTTGAAGAAGCTTTATATTGTTGAGAGCATGTAGCATTTCCTCCATATTCCACAGAGTGAAATGTGAGCTCATTCTACAAATAAGTTCCTATGAAAATGGGGCAAATTTTCTTTTTCTCAGACTATAATTTAGAAAAATATTGAAAAGTATCAAATCCCTTTTGTGTGTTGTATGTATCTTTCTTTCAGTTGGTCCTTTGATACAACATGTAAGTTACAGATTCAGCCAGTATTTTTGAGGACTAATTAATTACCTGACAGCGTGCTAGATGCTTGCTTTCTGTTCACTTAACCCTTCCTTGCAACCTGTTTTACCTATACACCTTTACCGTGAGGAAGACTGAGTTTCAGACTCATTAAATGATTAGCTTACATTCTCCAAGCTAGAAAATAATTAGATTTGAACCCTCTTATTCTGAGAATTGCTTTATGAATGAATCTATAGCACTGGCCATAGGATTTAATTTCTAAATAAATACACGATGAAGAAAAATAATGTATGATACAAATAATGCCAAAACTAAACCATGTTAACAAATAACTGTTTACATGAGGTGGGACTGACTACATTAAAAATATTCTTAGAATTACACCTGAAACTAGTATGTCATGTATTAAATATACCTCAATTAGAAAATACTAAAAATCAAATGATAAAAATGACCTATTAAAAAATAACTTTTAAATCAGACCAAGAAATTCTTTAGTTTGGAGGCCAGCCAAATTAAAGCCTTTATAATAAATACAAAACTTTGCCAGCTAATACTCCTATTCCTATGTAGAACACAGTCTTTAGATCAAAGTTTCTCAAAGTATATTCCTCAGTGTACCTAAATGAGAATGCCCTGGGAGACTTGTAAAAAGGCAATTTCTTGATCCCTGCCCTTAGACTTACTAGATTAGATTCCTCCAGGAAGTGGCCAAGGAATTTTCATTTTAACCTGGACCTCAGGTGCTTCCAATGCACAGGAAAGCTTGGAAGCCACTGGTCCAATATTTGAGAACTATAGTCTAGAACACTTTGACATCTTTGGTATTTATTCAACATGCACATTATAGCTGAAGTCAGGAGGGTGGAAATATGGTGATGTTTTGGCAAAAAAAAAATTCTGCCTATTTTTACATGTATATAACTTTTTAAAAGTATTTATTTATTTGACAGAGAGAGAGCACAAGCAGAGGGAGAAGCAGGCTCCTTGCTGAGGAGAGAGCCTAATCTGGGGCTTGATCCCAGGACTCTGGGATCATGCCCTGAGCTGAAGGAAGACACTTAAAAGACTGAGCCACCCAGGTGCCCTTACATGTATATAAATTTAATAACTAAGTATCTTCTCATATACCAGGCTGCATTTATCAGTCAAGATACATGAGAATCGATCCCTGCCTCATTTAAAAAAAAAAATCCCAGACGGCTGCAAAGGGTGGAGAAAATAGTCAAACTGAATGATACAAAACTGTATTACGTGGGTTTATCAGGGACCATACTCTATTTAAAAAGTACTGGAGAGTGAGGTGAAATCTTAGAACTCTGAAAAGAATGAAAACTAGTTCCACTTCCTGCTCCATGTTTATCGCTTTAAGTCGTGTGACAAAGATGCGAGGAAAACCAAGACCTATGTATGATGTTATTGTTTTCTACTTGGAGCAGGAAATCAGAGTTTTCAGATGAAGTAGAAGTAATATTTAGCCTGACAAAAAAAGTTTTGATCACCTCCCCCCCCACCCCTACACACACACATCCCACCACCTGCCGTAGCAGCACTTGGTTTTGCATGATGTGAAAAACAATTTTCTGGATTAATTTTTCTGGATCAAGCAGAATGTGCAACTATCCTAGCCATACTGTGTTCTTTGTTTTCCTCTCTGCAGTTTCAGTTCTCCTGGAAGAACAAAAGAATCAAAAGATGACACAATAATACATAATCACAAACTGTCATAGAATACTTTAAACCAAGTTAAGACTCAGAATAAACCCGTGATGTGCTTCCTATGTTGCCTTTGGTTTATATATGTGGACAATAAGGCACACAGGGGTTAGATTATCTGGCCAAGGTTGTAAACTGGTAAGTGGATTCTAAATTCAAACGCCAAATAGCACTAGAGCCTATGCTCTTAATTACTGTGCCACAGCGCCTCCTAGCGTGTGAGTTTAGCCCTGGAATGAGCCCATGTCAGCTTGTGTCCCTCTCTCCTCCTTAGGTTTTGATTTACATAGTGAGAGG
Source organism: Ailurus styani (assembly GCA_002007465.1). Classification (NCBI taxonomy): domain Eukaryota; kingdom Metazoa; phylum Chordata; class Mammalia; order Carnivora; family Ailuridae; genus Ailurus; species Ailurus styani. The sequence continues at coordinate 10,567,598 of LNAC01000062.1, forward strand.
AGGAAAGAAAAATGTCTTCTCTGGTATCCCCTGAGCTCACAACTAAAGTTCTAACTAAAATAATATGTATTTTATCTTGTTCTCATTGTGAAAGAAAATAATCATATTTATGTAATATTTTCTTTATTTATGGATGTTGTTTTCCAAAGTTAAAACCAACAACCAATGAACTACTGTGTTCTATTGTCCGGCCTCAGAAGGCATCCACATTTTATCTGTAGGGCTTAGGAGCACGTGGTAGAGATCAGACTGACCTGATTGAAGCTCAGCACCCTCTACCTGTGTGATCCTAGGCAGTGGTCTCAATTGCCCAGACTCATAATTTAATTTTTAAAATTTATAATAACGGTGGTTAAGTGGTTTTGTTTTTTGTTGGTGGTGGTTTTTTGTTTGTTTGTTTTTTTAATGTGTAAGAATTGTGCTACACAGTTCTCTGGGGTAATTTCATTTAATGCTTTTCCATACCTCATGAAGGTGTTTTGTAGAACATTAAGGATTAAAGAAGTTAATACCTCTAAGGTTACAAAATTACTAAAAGGTAGAGGTGGAATTTGAACCCATCATTTATTAGGCATAAGCCTTAAGGTCAGGATTCTCAGGCAAAAAAGTGTTCACCCTAGAATTCGTGGTGTCAGGCATTTGGGAAGTAGCTCAGAAACAGAGCTGTTGAGAACCTAACGCAGACTAGTGTAAAAAAAGAGACTTGTGTTACCTGCACAGGGATCCCCGGCCCAGGGGATTGAGTACACTGTAGGTTATGCCGTGTTTATACGCAGACCCTCATAACCTCCCCATGTCACAAGTAGTATCACCTTTGGTTTTGAAGATGTGTAAAGCAACTGACTCATCATTTGAACTCAGTCTGTCTTGAAGACTGACCTATTAAGAAGTCAGATTTTCCTTACAAAGCTGAAGTGCCGATGGTGTTCTGGAACTACACTTCCACTGGTCGTCAGAAGATGGCACTGTGAAGTACAAAGTCCAGTACAGTCCTATCTCTGTTCTAGATTTAACCCCTTTATAAAGTGACAGGTCTCAAAATTGGTATCTTTAAAAAATGGCTTGATTTCACATCAAAATCAAGATGTATGTATGTATATGCAAGTATAGGTATGTACGTACCTGTATGTATACATGTGAATAACATGCTTTATAGGATATATAGTACATATTTTAATATATATAATTTTAATCATGTAAAACATAGATCTTTAAAGTTGTCTGAAAATCTTTTCTTAAAAATAGTCTTTGTTTGGTAACATGCTGCTGTTAGTTTAGTTCTATTCGTCACTGTGTAATTCCTCCATGTCCAATTTCCTCCTTAAGGAGAATTAAACCTGAAGATTGAAAAATGTACCCATTTCCCCTACATACTCTTATTCAAGTGACATATTAAAAGGGTTCTCAAGGACAGAATTAAAGGGGAAGGTAGGCATCATGTGAGGAAGACATGTCTGACATTTTTATGCTTTTATTTTTACAGATTTTTAAAAATTTATTTATTTCACAGAAAGAGCACAAGTAAGGGGGAGGGGCAGAGAGAAAGGGAGAAGCAGATTCCCCCCTGAGAATAGGGAGCTCGATCCCAGGACCCTGGGATCATGACCTGAGCCAGAGCCAGACCCATAGCCAACTGAGCCACCCAGGCGCCCTGTTTTTATACTATTTAAATTTTAACTTTCATACATGCTTATACATTGTCACATGACTTGTGCAACGATTAGTAACAACCCTTTTTATAAAAATGGGGAGGCTGTTACTCTTGGCGGTCGGAGGCCCAGACCTGCGGGTTTGAGTCCCACTTGTATAGCACCAGAGGGAGTGTCTGGTGAGAGCCTGCATCCTTGTTACGTGGGTGGCGTCCCTGTGGGGTGGAGAGCAGTGAGAGAGGGCAGACCCTGTGTCTCTTCTGATAAGGGCATTAATCTCATCATGTGGGCTCTATCTTCATAACCTGATTACCTCTTAAATCCCAATACTTCAGATCTCAGGGGGTCTTTCTACCCAGCCCTTCAATTTTACGAATGTATAATTGAATGTATAAATTTAGGTTCCTACATGTCAAGCAACTTACCAAAACAGGTGAAACTAAATAGTACACTCAAGACAAAGGGAAACAAACAAAAAACAAAGGAAGACTTTGCATGTTTTTATTGGCAATCCAGCATCAGTCATAAAAATTGAGAACTTCGTCATGATCTTTAGCTTACCTAATCATTGTAAAACAGTCTTTAAAAATCACAAATTAATAATTGTAGTGGTTTTTGTTTCAGATGTCTAAAATGTTCTTTAACACAAGTGTAAATGATTTTAAAAAAAAAGTCAATGACTTTGAGTTCTTGGTTCCTTTCTAACACTTGCTACTAAGTCCAGCATTAGTTTATATATAATACCTATATTTTGGCTGGTCAAAATGGGTCTTTTACTTTCTGGTGCTAGTGTTTTCTCCTATCTGGCATAGTTTTACTCTGTCTCTCTCTTTTTTTTTTATTATTTTAACAAAACAGATGATGATTTTTTTTTCTTTTTTGCCACTTGAGAGAGATTAATAAGATTTTCTTTCAGTTGCTGGAGACAAGCTATCATCACAAACTTCTTTTAAAAGAATGAAAATTGTATTGGCTGACAACCAAATGACTAAAAATACAAAATAACCAGAAATGGAGCTGTGTTTGCCTGCTTTTGAATTCAGAAATGATTTAAATTTATCTGAGCTAAAAAATGTATACTTGAAAGAAAATCTATAGAGTCATAAGATGGTTAGTCATGATCCTCTAGTAATCACTGGTAAAGTTTTATTTTCATCATCAGTATGGTAATAAGAGACAGAAATGGGTGAGACTTGTTTTTAACCAACAGTTTTGTCTTGAAGTATATTCAGATATTAAGTAAATATAAATTTATCAGTAGCTAGTTTTAGATCATGATTCTTTGTGACTATTTAAAGAATTTGCAGTGTATAGAATATTATTTTTTAATATGCTCAGGGCCTATATAAGACTCTTATGGTTTTGTCTGTGGCTCATTTCTGTTCATCATCGCTTACAGTGACAACTGAGTTGCAGGGCCAGGATTGCGATGCTAGACTCTGATTGCAAAGCCTAGGTTGCCCCATGGAAGATCAGTGGATGAATCTCATTGGTCACTAACAGAGGCTAAATTCTGGCAGAAATGTGTGAATTGCTCTTTCAGGAAATCACCAATATTTGTCTACCTGTAACCTTTCAGATGCTCAATGTACGGGGTGTTTATTCCAAAAAAGTGATGAAAGGGTGATAGGCTAGGAAAATAAGAGTTGCTAGACAGAATGCTAAGTGGAAGATCAAGTGAGGATGGAATCGATTCAGTGTTTTGATGTGTGCAGGTATAGAACATTCTGTAAATATCGTCAGCATTCCCTGGCTGTGTTTTGTAATAAGCACAGTGGTTTGGGGGAATGGAGGGCAGACAGATCACTGAAAAATAGGATGTTTTAAGGATAAGTAGTGAGCGCAGCGCCCATAAACGGACTCCTCTGATGGGTCACTGGTGTTGAGCTTGATTTGTAGAAGAGGAATCTGGATTGATGGGAGAGAAATCCTTCACTGAATATGGAGAGTATTTCTGGATTGTTTTGTTTTGTTTTCCCCTGGCAATAAAAAGGACATATAAGCCAAACTGGCAGAAAGAGGGAGATAAGTCATTGGTGATGATGAGTCCCTTATTCCTCATCTGTCGTGAAACAGAGTGTAGTAACATGAAAAGAATGGATTCGGAGTAAGTGTGCTTACTTTATACCTGAGCAACCCTGAAAAAATAGTCCCCGCATTTCAGGGGAGCTCGGAAGGCAGCTGGGCTGGGCTGCAGCAGGGATGAGGAAGGCACGCAGCGGTACTGGGGACAAGCACATGAGGAGATCAGGCACCTGCCTCCTTCCAGCCCCGCTCCCTACTGGACGATTAAGAATTTCATTTCATGGGGGATGGTATGGTGTCTTCTTTGTAGGGAGCCAGCTGGATTTATGTTGTTTACATAAAAAAAATTAATATAATTCTGTGGTTAGGTTTTGAGCATTTTTTATTTTTTTGTTCTTTCAAGGATGAGGAGATGAGGTTATGACAACCCAGCAGTATTACACAAACTAATTACCAGGACCATTTTTTAAAGAATCCTCCCTCCTGGTGTTGGAGCAAGAAGTGCTATTGGAATAAGCCCCTCAGATGAAAAACAGCTCTGTTGGAATGCATAGCTCAGAGAAAGCCAAATTCATAAAACCAAGGACTGGAGAGGACAGGCTCTAGCTCATTAGAAATAAACATGAAAGCCGACTTTTCTGATGACTTTGGGTCGTGTGTCCCAAAATGGGGAGTGAACGAACTATTAGTAAGACCATAAGTTATAACAATCACTGTCACTAAGCCTTTTCTGCTGATTTGAGCTCTGAGTGCTTGCAAGTGAAGGATGCTGGGATATCAGTCATTTGCTGTTTCCAAATTTCTGGGCAAAGACTAGAGCCAGGAAGCCAGTCATAATTTTTTGGAAATTCACCCAATTAACCCAGGGCCCCTGTTACACAGGATGTTTGTTCATCCAGAGATTTTTTTTTCCTCCCCTGGAGTAGGTCATGAAATCACATATTGCGCTCAGTAGCCCCGGATGTGTGTGGTAAGAGGATGGAAGTGGGTGGTTAATACTGGAGAGGCCACATCTTCTGTAATTTATTCTCCTCCTTCTGGAGAAGTTTAATTTCCTGAGCCCAAGGATCCTGAGCTATAAATGACACTTTTGAGAACCAGCAAGAGGAATAATTTGACAACTGGTTGGTTTAATAGCAAAGAAAGATATCCAAATTGATTCAATTAATATTTACTAGTTAACACTTACTAAGAAACTGATAAATGCCAGGAAATAATGTGAATTGCTTGGGAGCTCAGATGCGTTAAAAAACGGACCCTTTATAGAATGTGAGGGACACCAAATCTCCAAACAGAAGAGTAAAGATTCCTCCCTCTGGGAATACAGAGGAGAGAGCTGTGGAAGGTGTCACAGAAATCAGTGTCTCTTTTTGTGGGGGGTGGTTTTCAACACTTAGAGGGATGCTTTAGGCAAAAATGTGCTTAGGAAAATAAATTCCAGAAAGAAAACAGCAATGTATAAAGGCATTAAGATTAAAATAATAATAATATTCAAACTCCATGGAGTATAAGCACAACAGTACGAAGGGAAAATAGGTGGACAAACCTATCTTTCATACTAAAAAAAAAAAATCCCCTTTTTGTTACATAAATTTGGCTTAAAATTTGTCACGTAAATGAATCTTATGTAGCTTGAGTAGCCCTAGCAAATTCTATATTGAGTTTATACATAACTAATGTATTATCACTATCTACCAACACATTTCTACAATTTTCAAATAGGACTGGGATGTTTTACTGGGTTTACAGAGAAATGAGACAGATCTGCCTGTGAGCAGGCGGAATATACACATGCATGCGACATCTTCAGCCTTGTATGAAATTATATAATAACTGTACAGTCTCGCCTGTATTAAGATGAAGACTCCTAATCTCTGAGGGTAGGGGTGGCCCAGTAAGTCCTCGAAGTTAAGTTTCTATCTCCATGAAAGGACAGGATTAGAATGCCTCAAGAAGGGGAGATAGCACAGGGAGTCCACGTTCCGGGAAGTTGACAGGATATTAATTCAGTTCAACATCCAACATTCTGGCTTGTGAAAGAAGCAACATGGCATAATAGAATTTAGAGGCTGTGGAGGATCTTCCTGGTGCCCAGTCCAGCTTCTCGTCACTAGGAATTCCCCTTTTAACCAGTTGTTCTTTTGAGTGCGAATGGCTCACAAACACTTATCCCCACAAAAATGGTCTTGAGCACAAGGAGATTCTTCCCCCAGGCCTGAGTTTTATTCACCCTGTCATTCAGCAACACCTTCTCACAATTCTAATGTCCCCTAGTAGGGTTCCTCCCCCTGCTCCTTGGTGTTATGTATTTGCTCCCCCATCTCCCTAACTCCCCTATGTCTAATTTGGCCTCCTCCCACCACGGGGCAGTGTGCACCCTCTCCTTTAATGAACCCTCTGTCCCCTGCCCCTCACCCCCACAGTTAACAACCATGTGTCCAACTGACACGCAGGTAAAAACAGAATGGCCCCTGCCTCAAGGTAGGTGTGTCTCTGGGGTACAGTTGTGCTCACAGCTCTCCTAGGGACCAGGTGAAGCTAGTCTCCTTCTGGGACCACTTCTGTGCTGAATATTTTTTATCTTGTTATGTTTTCTTTTCACCTTTTGAAAAAATTTACTCATCCAGGTAAATCAGTGACAAAGGAGGCCTCTCTTAGGCTTTCCTTTCAGGAAAATTGACCGGAGATAGAGATTGAGCCACTTGGGTTTTGAATCCCCAGTCTTTCACATTACCATTAACTTATGGACATGAATGTAAAACCTAAAGCTATTTCCATGGAATGTGAGTAGGTCTTATGGACTATGAAATTCTGTGACCATACAAGGTGGAATAAGCTCTGTGATGTAATCCATGTTCAAAAGCTGTGTTTGTTTGTAGGGTTTCTTTTTTTTTTTCTTTTTCTGGGTTTGATAATTTCTTGTTGCCATATATATGTTGTTTTTCTCACATTATCCTTCCCAACACAAAATGCAGTTTATAAAAATCATGTTTTCTGTGTTCTAAATTGAAACATGGAAATGAAATCTTATTTGAAAAAGACATTTGCCTATCCAAGCAATTTTTATGAAAGGTTAAGAATACTCCCTACTATCTTTTATGTGAGAACTTCAACCTATTTCTTCAATTTCATGTTTTTTTTCTTACACATCTAAGCAGTAACTCCAGAAATCAACCATTCATTGAGGGCATCAATCATATTACTTGCATAGCTTTAATTATTGGAGCCAATCTCTACAATTTACTTTCTTAAAAATCTGTTTAAGAAGGTTGAGCTTATCAGATGGTATATGGTAATTAAAAGAAAATTTAATCTTGACTTATTGAAATATAATTTTTGTTGCTGCTCAAGGTTATTTTCATGTGTCTGAAGAAAGAAAAACCTTTTATGTTCTAACAATTACAGTGTATAGAGGTTGTTTTTAGTTATATTGAAGTCTTGCATTTTTCTCACTGAGAAAATAATTTCTCTACAATAAAATAACAATTTCCTTTATCTTTTGGGTTTTAAAATGATATATTCCAGGAATTAGATTTGAAATGTGGGCTACTTAACACTTTCTATCTAGTACGGTTCTACTAACATGGGAAATAAAATGGATGTGTTGTAGGAAGATGAAACATTTAGATGGAAGGAGGGACTAAAAAGCCTTTAGTTCATCCCACTTTATTAATGAATAATTAAAAAAAAAACAGAGAACAGTTAGTACTTATGTGTTAGATATTGCCTCGTTAATCTGTTTTTGCCTAATTGAGTTAATTTATTACATATGATGTATAGCTGAGCGGACTTAGGCTCAGATAAGTTAAGAGACTTGCTTCATTTAGTTAGCTAGTCAATGATGGAGCCAGAATTCAAGCCCAGGATTGGATGTTTGAACCTACAGCCTAGGCTTTTTGGTTAGCCAAACCATTAAGTCCTTTGGTTATTTTGAAGAAAAAAAAATGATATATGTATCACATTCCGTATTTACACTTTGGTCTATACAAAATAAATACCTGAAGGTATATTATTTTCTATAAATATTCAGAGAGAAATCAGAATTTATTTGGTATTATTGTGGGCTTTGAACACCTATCTTTGTCTCTCTTGATCTCTGTTTTTCCTTCTCATTTTCTCTCTCCTGGCGATTGACTCTGGCAAAAGGAGCTTCGTTCTTCCCCAACCCCAACTAATTTAATTGAAAAAGAAACTGAATAGGCAAGTAGGTTCTTAGATTTAGGTGTATGGGTGGGATTATGGAGCGGGTATTCTAAGGGACAGAAGATTATAGTTTCAGAAGTAAGAGATATTTTACCTCGAGAAAGTTTAAGATAGTACCTGAGTAAGTACTAGCCTGAGTAAGAGAAGTGTACAGCATCTTCCTCATCCTTGAAACAAATCTAAGAGAAACTACTTAAAATTCTTAAAGAGTACATTCACTGAGTGTCCCTAATATAGTTGTGAGCCTGTTAAGTTGGTGACTGAAACATCAGAAGATGATAGTGGATCTTAATGCACGTTTGTTGAGTTGTCCTCTTAGTATTTCCATGGCTTGTTCCTCGCTCAAAGCTAGTTGGTAAACAGAAAATGGTTTCAAAAACTAGTTTGCTCTCGCAGTCATTTCATCCTCTTTTCTCAAGTCTTGCTTTGTATTTTGACTACAATTGTTCTTCAGACAATTTAAGGGCTGTTAATAGCACTCCTCAGCTGCTCTGATAACTTTATTCTGAATGAGCCTTGAGTTTTGAAGAGTCTGTTCTTCGCTGAAGAATACAGTCTGCCATCTGGGAGAATCTAAGTGATTGAATATAGGTTTAGAGAGAAAAACAAAGATTTACATAAAAGATTTTTTCAAGGTTTTATTGTTTTCTATAGTTACACCCCTTTATATTTAGTTCAATTGAAAACAAAATGGAAGGGAGACATTTCCAGAACTAGGATTGGATTGTGAACATATCTGAAGAACAGACCTATTCCTTTTCCCTCTAAAACTGTATCTGTGGAAAGTCCTTGGGAAAGATGTTTTGCGTCAGCTTCAGTGAGGCAATGCTGCACATATACTGAACTTTATTGTCTTCTCATGTCTTGTTTGGGTTTTTTTTTGGGGGGGAATTTCATTTATTTATTATATGAGGAATTATACTTAAGATTTATTAAAGTACTGCTATCTTAATATAGTTGATTTATAATATGCACTTTCTAAAAAATTAGAAACAACTGCATTTTTTTCCAAGAAAATATTTTGGCTTATTTTTCACTTGTTAGCATAATCATGAGGAAATTTTTCATTTCAGCCAAGCTTTAGACATGATGACATTGATGGCACAGGCCTGGGGTATGTCTTCCCTCATTTCTACTAACCCAATATAACAACAAGAACAGAGACCTTAGTGTCAGGTGGTTATAAAGGCTTTACTTCTGTCTGATTTCCTTAGTTTCATTAGTTTGCTAGAGTTATTATCTGATTTCAGAAACTTCATAGTTATATGATTATAAAGTGTCATAAGAATGCACAAAATCCCTAACGTCCAGGTTCTTGAATTTTGGAGAATTTAAAGGGGAGGATTTTGGAGATTTTACTCTCAAAGGGGGAAATCTAATGGAAAGATAGCTGTCAAAATGCAATGGACTTATTACCAGCAGAATTAAATGAACCACGTAAAGTTGCTATCTATTCTAAAACTTACTAGAGTGTATGACCAAAAGGAATGGTTGAAAATGGAACTGTTATCACCATGAAGGGAAAGCAGAATTGAAAAATGATTGAAATATGAATATTTGCGTCTGTGATTGCATTTGAACATCACTTTGAAGCACTCTCTGCCATAGAAATCAGGTGTGATTTTTTTGTGGTTTTCTGACCATGGGAAGTATATATATATTTAATTTAAAAAAAATAAGGTTGCAAGATTATTGAGCTTGCACACAAGATCTTGGTGTATAAATTTAAATTTCACTAAGTTGCTGAATGATAGTTAATGGAACTATTATGGGAAAGGGATTGAAAAATATGGTATTGTCTCCCCCTCGTGTTCTCCTGTGTTCAGTGATCCTTTTTTTTGGGGGGGAGGGGAGATTGAAGCATGGGCCAACATAAATTCCCCTTACACAAGAACTAAAACCTGGACCAGACTCAATTTAGGAAATTTAAATCTTGCAGTTAGTCCATAGGAATGCCATTGAAAGACCAGAAACCTAATTTTTGTCAGCATTCATCAAAATAAGCTAGCAGAGATAATTCGTATTAGTTAATTAGATATTAGTTAATTAGATAATTCGTATTAGTTAAACCTGTAAGAGCTTGAAATATAATCTAAAGTTCCAGTGTTGTCATTGAGGAGAAATTAACATTCAGTGGGGATAATGGCAGTGTTTTCCAGTCACTGCCTTGCCCCTCTGTGGGAATACTCCTGGATGGCCACATTGTGATCAAGTCATAATGACAGTCATAGCAGCGGTTATGTTTCATTGGAAAAAAAAAAGTTGTCATGAGTCTTAGCCCTGTGCTAAGCTCCTCATGTTTTATTCTCATACAACCACATAGCATCAGTTCTTTGATCACTGTCATTTTACAGATGAGGAGACAAAACTTCGGGAAAGTCCAGGATTTGCACAAACTGCAAATCTGTTAGTGTTGCAGGTAGATTTAGATACATGTCTGTCATTCAGCAGGCAGGTTAAGAGCCTGGGCTTTCTACCACAATCTAGGTGAGCGTTAACTGAAAGTAGAAGATGGACAGTCCCAAGGAATGAATCTTCTAAGATACACTATGACTGCCTCACCCATGCTCCAGTTCTAGGAGGAACATCTATAGAGTGGCTGGTTAGTCACGTTATATTTCTCCTTGGGCCAGTGAAACTGCCACTTTTTTATTTTTTCCTTTTGCCTAGCCTTGAGACAGAATAATTTCTGTGTTTTCTTGCTTAGTCATACTCCTGCGTCTATCTAGTCTCATGTTCCTGGTATTATATTTAAATCTCTTTGAAGGAGTGCTCTGTATACCTCACCCTCTTATTCATAATCCCTGTCACCTACAGTAGGTACTTGTTTCGTCATGAGTGGACTTACCAGGCCAGCACAGAGGTAACTCTGTATACCTCTTCTTCAGGGCAGATAGCACTGCTCTCTTCTCTGTGGTTGGGTCAGGGTGGCTCCTACATCACAACTGTACCATTATTTGTTGGACTCAAACCTTGCACAAGAGTGCTTTTAAAGGCACAATCTAGATTGCATATGCTTCAGTAGTTGTGCTTAGAGAGTTTAATCTGGTCTAATTTGAGAAAGGGAGAATCTGTCTTTAGTAATATGCAATTATTTTTTTTCAGAATATCCAACCTACACCCCATAAAATCAAGATCCTCTCTTGGGTTCTAGCTTTTGTTAACCTGGACCCCAACAAAATAATACCCCTATACTTCCCAAGGGTTGTTTTGTACAGTTTGGAATGTGGCCCAAGATAATGACCTCTTCTTTCAGAACTTTGTATTTCAACCAAAACTTGCTAATACATCAAAAATACATCTACTTGTGCTTGAGTGTCAATTAGAAATAATGGCTTAGTAACATAACCCTTAACCAAGTAAACAAGTAATAGAGTTACATTTTTCTAACAGTCCTCTGAAGGGATGAACACTTGGCAGAGTGGCAGTACTGTAAATCCCAGACATCTTAGCAGATCACATGTGCAAGCCTGCCTCTAGAACAAAAGTCGCTCCCTATGACCAGGACAAGAATCTTTTGAGTATTGGTGACACATGTGAAAAAGCGAAACTTGTTAAGATACTTATAAAAAGTATATAAAAAGTGTCGAAAATGGAATCTGTTGTGAAATAAAATTTGAAAGCCTTGTATTAACAATATAAAGCCAGCTTCTTTATTATTACAGTGGATGTTAAAACATCATGGCAAAAGCAGTGATTTCATAAGTAGCGTTTAATAAGTTGCCCTTTTTAGTCACTTATAGATTTAAGAGTTTGTGGGGGCCATTAGTTTTCTACTAGTAGTAAGGTCTTTGGAACGTAGAAGTTACTCAAATTTGGGGGGTTAGAGGATTGAGAATCAATTTGCTGGTCAGTACTATAGGTTCACAGATGAATTGACCAGCAATCCTGTATTTTAAAAACACAGTCCAAAGAAGAGATTTTTTTTTCCTTGTAAAGTTTTCTAATAGTGAAGTGTAGATTATCATCTACAAATACTCATTTAGGGTGTTACAGAACTAATAAGATGGAACTGACATTCTGCTGTGGTAAGAAACTAATCAAACACGTTCTAATCAAGGGCCCTCTCTTAAACTGTACATCTTAAGCTTTTGTTTCTAAAGTTGCATTATATCATTGACTCCATTCTCCCTAGAGATTTCTGGAGTTCCAGGTCCTTAAACTGATATCTAACTTGGATTTTATGGCAAACACAGTGCTAAGGGTGTTCTAGGATTGTAGTTAAGATCAGATCACGGAGAGACTGGTACAGTCTACACCACAGTCAGCCACTGTGGTCCATACTAGAGAGAAGAGGAACAACGTTGAAAGTAGACAATATGTTTTTAATTCACTAGATATGTTTCTATACTTAAATATCTCTGTGAATGGGCATTGCCATTTGCTCTAACTTTTTAAGAAAACAGACTGTTGTACAATAATATAATTATACTTGACATCAGAAGAATAAAAAAGCCAAGCAAACAGTCTCTATGTCAGTGTTTTTCAGTGGAAAAAAAAGCATAGCATTTTGATGTTAAAGATGGAAAACTTGGTTATGACCTTTGTAGATCTATACGTACTTTATGAATCAATTTGTCATTGCCCACCTTCTCACATAGTAATGAGATAACTTTCATGGAAATACTCACATTTCGTTTAATTAAGAAGAAATATATTTGGAATTACAAGTTTAATAACTCTAGTTCCAGTGAAGCACATCACAATGAGGAAGCAGCTGCTTTGCAATTCAAAACAGATGGTGTCTTTCTTTTTCTATTCAGATTTCCCTTTTGGAAATGCTACATCCATTGAATACCAGTAAAGCTATGATTTCAAGACTTCTATGTCATGAAACATGTTTCTGCAGAAATGATGTTAGAAATACAATTTGCATGCACATTTCCTTTGACCACTGATTTGTAACCACAACCAAATAAAATACTGGAAATTGATTTTTTTTTTAATGAAAGAAATTAGACTCTGCAGAGGAACTTTTTTGAGTAGTTTAATATTTGGCAATAATTGGCCCAGAGTTTATCTCATAGATACAAAGAGCTGATTTTATGAGGTGGTTATATTATCTATGGAGAGAATATTAAAGAAAGTATTATTAAAAAAACCCAAAAAACAAAACACAAAGCTAGTGAATAGCTAGAGAACCAACTTGTTCATGATGGTTTCCCAACAGGGTACATACCCTTTAATATCTCGTAACAGAACTTGTAACAGTTTGTGTCCGAAGATAGTAAATATTAATTGGCATAAATATTCACATGCTTTTATTAACCTAATGCTAAAAATTAAGTCTTTTTCTCATATTTCTGTGAGTTTTTTTTTTTTTGGTACTTCCCTGAAAGAAGAAAAAATCCATTTCATTCATTTAATTATACAATGCAAAGCTACAAATATAGCTGTGGAGCTTGTTAAGTGCATCTATAGGAAAATCCTGTATATGTAAGCAAGGTAGAGGATCCTCAGTTAGTCTGGATATCTCCTGAAGGCAAGAGCTCAGTCTTAGGCTTCTTCATGTTCTGCATAACTCATTGTGAAAACCTTGGCCCATCTGCTGGATAAATATGTAATTTGATAAGTTGTCACATCATCTGCATTTGTTTTTTTGTTTTTTTGTTTTTTTTTTAAATTTTTTTTTTATTTATTTATTTGACACAGAGAGAGAGACTACAAGTAGGCAGAGAGGCAGGCAGAGTTTTTTTTTGTTTTTTTAAATTTTTTATTTATTTATTTATTTGACACAGAGAGAGAGACTACAAGTAGGCAGAGAGGCAGGCAGAGAGAGAGGAGGAAGCAGGCTCCCTGCTGAGCAGAGAGCCCGATGTGGGCCTCGATCCCAGGACGCTGAGATCATGACCTGAGCCGAAAGCAGAGGCTTTAACCCACTGAGCCACCCAGGCGCCCACATCATCTGCATTTGAAGTAATATTTAAATCTTATTCGCAATCCTAAAGTATTTCTGTGTTGGTTTTTATTTAATCATGTAGGAAAAGGCATGAGCTAATTGGGCTACACAATTGTCCTTTTGAAAATAAGAAGTTCTTTGGATTGCTCAGATGAATTTTTGACTTTGGTCTCACTGAAAGACCAAATAATTTTCTTTTCTTTTCTCTTTTTTTTGAGAGAGAGTGTAAGTGGAGGCGGTAGGGGAGGGCAGAGGGAGAGAGAGTATCTTAAGCTGGCTCCATGCTGGGCATGGAACCCGACCCTGAGATCGCAACCATAGTAGTAATAGTAGTAGTAGTGGTGGTGGTGATAGTAGTAGTAGTAGTAGTAGTAGTAGTAGTAGTAGAGCCAAAATCAAGAGTCAGTCACTCAACCAACTAAGCTACCCAGGCACCTGAGGACTATCATAATTTAAAGCAAAAGTTACATAGTAAAGATAACTCTATTTTTATAATTTAGAGGAGTCAGTAAAGAGGCTTTAAAACATAACATCCCTGTTCTCAATTTCTGCACCAAAACTTTTTTTTTTTTTAAGATTTTATTTATTTGTGAGAGATGGCTAGAGAGAGCGTGAGCTAGTGGGAAGGGCAGAGGGAGAGGGAGAGGGAGAAGTAGACTCCCCACTGAGGAGAGAACCCGATAAGGGGTCAATCCCAGGACCCTGGGATCATGACCTGAGTGGAAGACAGATGCCTAACCACCTTAGCCACCCAGGTGCTCCTGCACCAAAACTTTATTATACACACATATAAAAAATATGTGTTCTGTTTGTATCTTTCACCTGCATAATGTCAAAGTGAAGGTCTTCCCTCAAATTTCTCTCCACCAATCCATACCTGATATTTCAACAATCATCTTATGTCATTATCTTTAAAAAATAGTCCCTGACAAATTGTTGTATAATAAACCTTCCCTGACCTGCTTTTAGTCAGCATCTGGCTATATGACGAGAATCCCGTTAGCATGGATTTTTATTATGTGTTGCCTTACAGTTACTTTTCAGTTTAAAAAATGTAGGTGTTGTCCATGTTTTATGTCCCTGTAGATTATGATTAATCTGACACTTTCTCCTCAGATTTGGGACTTGAAGAAGTAGCTCCTTTTTATTTAAAGTAACAATTTTCAAAATAAAAAATATTTTATTTTAATAGCATTGTGGACGATTTGGAAAATGTAGAAAAGCATAAATGGGGGAAAAATCTTCTACTCAGTCCCTTGTTTTGGTTTTGTTTTTATGTTATGTTAGTCGCCATATAGGATGTCATTGATGTCTACTCAGTACCTTTAACATCGTATGTAAATTCTTCATATACCAGGGGTCATGCATAGCTTAATGGTGTTTAATGAATAAATTAAAACACATTAATTCACTTAAAATATCAAGCGTTGATCTATTGATAATAATTTGAAATATGTTAAGTCACAGATAAGAGTGTATTATACTGCATATATTGATAATGGTTCTAATTTTGTCAGGTTAGAGTGTTTAGATAGCCCATTTAGCTCTAAATCAGAATCCTGGTAACCAGTATTCATAGGTAAATGAGTCATAGGAGATAACAATATTATTTTAATTGAGGTCCCACCTAATCTTGGCAGGTAAAGATTCAGTGGACTTGGCTTTTATTACAAATCTGCATCATTACTTTGTAATACATTAACTCTGACCCCAATAAGAGATCTTTAATCTTAGGTCTTAGAGGCAGTGGGGCATAAAGCATTAGATAAAAGTGAAAATGTTATTTATATTTTCTATATAATATAAATAAAAAATTCTTAATATATTTTTATGTCAAACCTCCTTAAAAAAAAGAAAGTGAGGCACAAGGGCAGTGTGAAGTTGAATTGGTATCTCCACTCATTTATCTCATGATTACAGAATTTAATTTACCCTAAACCAAATGTTAGACAGATGCTGTTAGAAGAATCTAGTCCTCAAATTAATTTTCTTAAATACTGTAAGTGTTTCAGGAGTTGAGCTGGCCAGTTCCATCTCCTGCCAAGGGACAAAGGTATTAAATGCTGCCTTTCATTGTAAAAATCAGTGTATTAAACTATTTTTGGAACAAAATATAGTTGTATAGCTTGCAGGTTGCAGTTCAAGTCACAATGCCTATTCTCTTACACTAGGCACCGACTCAAGGTGATATAATGTGACTAATGTTAAAAATGCATGGCCTGATTATAACGAGGATGTATCCTTATGAGAATTTAGGCTTGAATGAAATATAAAAAGCCAAGGCTTTCCTTTATATATAAGAGCTCTTCTTTAGAAAGATTCTGTTCTATCGACTTCTGAGACATCTAGTTGAAAAAGTTACTTTTTTTCTAATTCAGAACTCAAATCCCTCCAATAGCCTTCAGGTAATGATAATCACCCCTTCCCTGAAATCCACCAGAAACCCTCACCATGCTATTTTTACTGAGCAAGAGCAATGTTGTTTATACATTAGTCAATAAACTCTCAAATTCCTTGGCACAGCAACTGTGTAGGAAGCAATTAATAATACAGTTACTGCAAAGTAAATTGATTTATTTAATTATGAAATATTGAATAGTACCTTTTCTAAGTTGAATGGGGACAATGTGCTGGGTCAGTGAGGAGAATATGAAAGTTCTGGCCTTCCAAATTATTTCACTGAAATTAATTCTTTATCAGTTTAGGGGATCAAACGAAGTTACATTTCATCCTTTTCTGATGTTTCCGTATCATGATCTCAAAATCATTGAACATTTGACTCTGAATAGTCAACAGTTTAGAAGGCCCCTGACAAAGCCTAGAATCATAAAACAGGTACAATGAAAGTGTCCTTGAAAAGATGTCAGCCTTCTTTCGTTGCCTTTGCTATACTTTGTTAGTGGTCAATAGTTTTTATACGGGCCTTCACTGAATAATAACCTCTGCTCTAGCAAAAGGGACGCAAGTCTTACCAATTCACATTCCCTCTGATTTTCTGATTTGGCATTGCTGTGTGATGATGACGATGATCTCAGAATGATGTAAATATGGACCTTGAGAGAACTGTAGCAGTAAGTGAGCTGCTTTAGTCCTCAGACACACTTGGTCTCTCTTCAATAACTCAACAACTGTTCTTATTTTTGTTTTATTTTTATTGCTCATTTGAGGTGGCTCAACTTTATAGAGATATACATGTGTCCAAGGGCTGCTAAACGGTTTTCCAGAGTGTGGTAGCATTTTACATTCACACCAATTGAATAAAAATCCTAGAATTGGTGGAAAGTGAGGACAATAGGGAAAAAAAGGATAAAACATATAAAAAATGCAAGATTAAACTAGAAGGCCTTCCAGAAGTTGGTTATAAAATTGGTGCAAAATAGTTGGTAGACAGAATATACATTGGCATTTACACAGAGAGAAACATGCTGAAATTATGTAATTCAATCACTACATAATTTAAGAATGTTCATTTTTTCAGGAAGGCACACTTCACCTGTTACTGAGATCAGGAAAACTTCCCTCAGGACTTCCCAGGGATAGTAGTATACAATAGAGGTAACAGTATTTTCTTCAAATCCTAAAAATGAAGAGAACAATGAATTGTTCAGGACTATCTTTTTTATGGTACTCAAAATTAACTGCACACATTTGAGGTAAAATTCAGCAATAACACTAGGGCATGGCAAACACTTCTTACACTTGACATAAAAAAAAACCCATAAAAGGAAAAATTAATTCAGCTAATCAAAATTTACAACTTTTAATCTGCAGAAGGCACTGTCAAGACCAACAAAACAAGCTACAGATGAGGAGAAAATATTTGCAACTTGCACATCTGAAAAGGGGATAGTATCTAGAAAATGGTTCTCAAAACTCAACAGTAATAAAATGAATTATCTAATGAGAAAATGGGCAAAGACATAAACAGACAATTCACCAATGAAGATGTACAGATGGCAAATAAGCACATGAAAGATGTTCAGCATCATTATTCATCAAGTAAATGCAAGCTAAAACCACAATGTGATCCCATTATATACTTATCAGAATGGATAAAGTAAAATAGAATGTCAGCATCAAACATTGGCAAGGATGTGGAGAAACCGGATTACTTACACATTGCTGGTGTGAATGTGAAATGCTACAGCCACTGTAGAAAACCAGTTTGGCAGTTCTTGAAAAAACTAAACATGCAACTCTCAGCTATGATATATGTAACACAGCAATTGAACTCTTGGGCGTATTGAAGAGAAATGAAAACTTATGTCCACACAAAGTCCTGTACAGTTTCATCTACAGCAGTTTTATTTGTAATGGTCCAAAACTGAAATGGTCCTCAGTAAGTGAATGACTACACAAATCCTGTTATGTCCATATCACAGAGTGCAGCAGGATAAAAGAAAGTACTACCGATCTCTTTGATGACTTGGTTTGAATCTCTAGGGAATTACATTGGTTGCCAGAAGTGAATTATCAAAGTTCACATATACTGTATAATAGCATTCTTATAACATTCTTGAAATGACAAAATTGTAGAAGAGGAAAGCTGTGGTTTCCAGATGTCGGGGATGGGGTGAGAGTAGGTAGATGGATGAATAGATGGTAACAGTGGGTCTTTGTGCTGATGGGAATGTTCTGTATCTGGACTACATCGTTGTCAATATCCTGGTTTTGGCATTGTGCTATAGTTTTGCAAAATGTTCCCATTGGAGGAAACGGGGTGGGGTGTATGGGAAAGAAGACAGGAGATCTCTATTTTTTCTAACTACTTGTGTAATTAAAAAAGAAATGTGATGGAAGAAAGTTGCATGGTAGATGTTACACGTTAGGTTTCTCAAATCCCGCCTCACTGAAGAATATATTTTAGTATTATTTGCCTCTAGAATTGTGTCGTTATTCCACCTTCCTGGTTTTGGTAACAACTCCTAGCAACAGAAGTATTCTTCTCTTAATAATTTTCCCTAACCCAACTTTTTGTTTTTAACTTAAGTATGTTGATTTTGAAAGAAACTTTGATATTACTGCTTATAAAAGAAAACAAATTTAAACTCACCCTTATGAAAAAGGAAACCATAAAAATGAGTACATAACAATTCTTTGTTTTTTTATATGTATACTTGTATTACTTAAAATCTTCACAGTTTAATGTGTACTGCGTTTGTGCATGGCAATATTAAATTCTTCTAAAAATCCTTTATTTCTAGGGTTATATTACAAATATTTTTCTACATGCTCATTTCTAGAGGGCATAGAGTAGGGTTATCTGATATTTTTAACTACATAATAGTTTTGATATTATTGTGTCTTTGTGCAGACGTGACTGTGACCCAGCAGATGAAGCAGCTTGTGCAAAATGTTGGCTCTTATTTCTGGGAGCAAAATCAAGTTCATATGACTGTAGATTTAGGAACGTGCTGTCATGGGTGGGATCAGATTGGGGGGTCCTTTAGTATGATGCAGTGAAATTAGGACTTAGGTTAATGCTAGTGAAACCAAGAAAAGATAAAAATAGATCTGTTGGGATACTATGATTTTTTTTCTTACTTTCATCCCATTAAAAGAATATCGCTGCTCTTTAAATTCTCTAATATGTTATATACACACACAAATAATCTTCCTAGCAATAAATGTGTGGTTAAGAAAGGCCCCCTAGGAAATCTGTATGTTTTTGTGACGTATGTTAGTTGAGTGAAAAGTAAAAACTTGGATTTAAATAGGAAGGAAGTGGTGGGATCCAAGCGTGTATGAAAGATGCTTATAAACTCACAGAGCTGACCTTATTTACTCTTTAGATTTGCTGTTTTGATATATCTTTACAGAGGCTCACGCTTTCTATCCATCATGTTAAGGAAGCCTCAAACTAAAATAGC
Source organism: Ailurus styani (assembly GCA_002007465.1). Classification (NCBI taxonomy): domain Eukaryota; kingdom Metazoa; phylum Chordata; class Mammalia; order Carnivora; family Ailuridae; genus Ailurus; species Ailurus styani. The sequence continues at coordinate 10,587,244 of LNAC01000062.1, forward strand.
ATTCATAGTTCCAGATACCAAAGTACCAGTTTAATATTTTTTCACTTAAAAATTCCTCCTTCCCTCCTTCTGTCTTTCCCTCTCTTCCTGCTTTCTTTTTCTCTTTTGTGTCTTTTTGGCATCTTTTTTTTTTCTTTTTTCCATAAAGGATAAACATTGTTATAAGGGCTATATGCATCATGGTTCTTGAGTTGGTCTGTGTTCCTTCTTGCTTCTAAAAACAATTATTCTATGAAGTGCTTCACTCCTTGCAGGACTCCAACGCTAACAAATCAATTAGCACCAATTAATCAGTTATGTAGCTCAGGACACCAGGAAGAAAACAAAAACAAAAAAACAAACCTCACAGGTGTAAATTAGCACTTCTGGTACTGACAGGGCATTTCTACTGAAACCTGATTTATTCAGATTTCTGAATGAATAAAGGAGGAAGTCAAATTTTGGTTTGGAGATGCAATTTTAATCCCCTTATCCACCTTTTCTTTTGCTTAATGCTGAGAGGCAATTTAAGAGCTATGAATCATGATCTTTCTCTCCTTATTTTGGTCTTCATGATCTCTGATCACAAAACTATCCTTTTACTTGACTGTGTTCTATGTCACTTTGTTAAAGCATCTCATGTTTAAAGAGGGTTCAGCCAGATGATTTTAATACTTGCTAATGCCTGACAGTATTATAATGCATTAGCAGCAAATGATCAGCCTGGGTTTTATTTCTATTTAAGGACCTGTCTTTCTGTGCCAGGATTGACTTTGATCTTTTTAGTTGTACTGAAGTAGAAGTTTTAGGTCCTCCATGGAAATGGACAATCCATCAAAGAGTTGCCTTGTCCCTTTATTCCCCATTACAATGCAGCAGTAGCCAGACAGTGCATGAGGAGAACCCACTTGGTGCCCTGGGTGGGATGCAGCACTCTCAGTGGTCTTAGCAGGGCACTGGCCACAGTTTGAACATGGGGATGGTACTCCCAGAGGCTTTTGCCTGTTAACCTCCATTGGGAAGGGGATTTAGATGCCTTTTGTTATCCTTATTGAAATAAAAACAGTGAGTGAGTGATCCCAATTGTAATTCTCTTATCACATTTGGGATTCTGGGAGCCAAGTCTCTCTCTCTCTCTTTCTTTCTTTCTTTCTTCTTTCCTTTCAATAGAAACATTGAAAGAAACTGGAATAACTGCCAAGGAGACTCTGAGCAATATATTCTGAAGATAATGCTTTTCTCCTTCCTCAATATGGTTTATCTTCTGCAAAAGAGGCAGACGTGCCTTGTCTGTGCTGAAAAAGAGCAGACAATGGTTAGAACTTCTGAGTGTTTCCATAAGAATATAGATTGTAATGAAATGGAAGTTTTAAAAAAAAGTAATTCTAATTAACTGTATATTCAGAAGCGTTTTTATTAAACTACTGTCGTTTTTCCAAGCCTCAAGGGCAAAGAGACAAAATAAATCACTTTTTCTCTGACAAGTAGCTGTATTATCTGAATAAGGTTTGGGGCATTTCCAGGCTATTCCAGTGTAATGCTAACGGCAGTGTGGAAGTCTTCCTTTACTTTTGTTAAATAAGGTTCTCTCTCTGTGTGTGTGTATGTGTCTTCCTCTCCCTCACACACAATTTGTAATTTATTCTCTTCTGGAAATTTCTGTATTTTCAGTGCCTTTATTCAGTTTCCTCCCTTCCCGCCTACACACAAACCCCACTTAATCCAGCCTTGAGAAAATAAGACCTTACACTGAGCCTGCTCTTCTTTTCTTACAAATTGGGTCACTCTACAGTCTGCTTCTGGGTCAACGCCTCATTTTCTTTGCAAATGCTTCCCTCCTCTTTAGAGCTTTAAAAATTTCTCAGAGAAGTCTTTAAAAAAAAAAATCTTTCAAACATAAAGCCCAGAATACAAATAGAGTTGAATAGAGTGCAGTTTGTAATTGGTCATGCTAGGGAGCTTGGGTTTGTGACCAGAGATCAGCATCCTAAGAAACAGGAAATTGCAGATTCATGGGGCTGGACTTCCGTTTCTTGTTAAATGCTTCTGTAGAGGTCTCTCCAAGAGGCTGTCATTGAAAATATGGCTCAATCTTCTTTTCATAGTAGGTGTGGGCTTTTTGCTTTTGTTGAGCAAGTATAAAAGTTTCCTTTCATGAAAATCTGATGGCTAATTGAAAATGCAAAAGGAAGTAAATGATTCTTTCGACTCAAAATCATGTTTCTCAGCATGTTTCAAGGGACACTAGTTTCAATAGACGTTAATAGGCTTTAAATGAACAAAATAATCCTCTTGGGAAATGCTACCAAGACAGTTAAACGGGTTTCTTTACTGCAGGAGTTTTCGTAATCTTTTATTTATTAATGCACAGGAACCTCTAAGGAGAGGATACATGGGCAGAAATTACCAAATTAATTTAGCTACCAAAGAACATCTCATGAAAGCAGTGTTCTTTGAAACATGTTTTAGGAAATGCTGTTATGAATGCTGATGGGACAAATAAAAAATTTTAAAGGATGATTGTAACTGGTGAATCATTTCTTCACTGGAGGGTAGGTCGTCACATGACTGAGGGCCAGCTTAGTTCCTTACGAATGCTCAACAGAGTATTCATTTCATTTGCTCTCACCACCTGATCCTTTTCTACAGAGTGACCCTAACCAAGTGGCTTGGAGATTCTGCTTTTTAGAGACCTGAAGTGTATTGAAGACAACATCTGTCCTTTCATACTCCCAAGTAAATTACCTTATATGGCTTTTCTGGTCATGCTTTTCTGGTTGCTGAGAAATATTCAGTATTTGGTAGCATGCTAAGGCTACATAAAAATTGAACTTCCAAACAGTCTAACTCTTCTTCTTAGATTGTGTACATAAGTTCTGTCCTACTATTGTTTGGAGAGATCTATTCTCACTCTGGGCTTCTGATTGGTCCCTCCTGTAGTTTTCTTCCGTCATACCACTTTCATCCCCCGCATCAGAGAACCTATTTCAATTTGTGGTTATCTAATAGTTTGTCGATAAAATTTTGTAGTTTTTTCCATCTCTGGTACAGTAAGTTCTATAAGACAGAGACGGTCTGTATTGTTCATTATGTCTTTATACACCACGCCTAGCCTAGAAATAGGTATAATGTAGCTATTCAATAATTAGAATGAGTAAATAGATGAATGAATGGATGCAAGCTTTGTCTTTATCTAGGTGCTCAGTTCATGAGATCAAATCACTGAATTCAGCCATGTAGCAAAAAACTCTTTCCTCATTAGCTTTCCAAGGGGGAAAACATGAGTACTAAATAGCCCTTTTGAAAGTGTATGCCATAAGTTCTGACATCTAAATTAAAAGCAAAAAACAAAAAAACTGTAAGTGGTGGTTTTTGAGGATCACATTAGAATATAAACGTATACAATTACTAATCATCATTAGGAATATCACTATTCTGCCAATAAACTGCCCTCTCCAAACTAAGGTTAATATATTCCTGTTTAAGATCAGGAGTCAGTAAGTGTAAGGCTTTCAACGATTTAAATTATAAGAAAAATAAATCATTTTGCTCAAGATCACTGGTAGTACTCTAGCAGTTTTCCTCATTTAATAAGGCAAATGATTATGATTGTTTTATAAACTTATCCTATAATACGAAGCTAGATCTCAGTCATTAAATATAGAGAGCCTATTAAGTTATATGAATACATCTATAAAGCATTTAAAATTTTGGAAATTTCATCATCTTTTTGAAAGTCAACAATACTGTTTTGCATACTACTAATAGCTTAATAATAGACTATTAATAAATATCGTCATTTTATCTTGAAAGCATAAATGATCCCCCAACCATTCTGGGCAGAGAAGCCAAATTTGAGGGGGTTTTTTGTTTTGTTTTGTTTTGTTTCTGAAAAAAAATTAAAACTTTGTGTTTACCTTAGACTGTTTTTCTCTGAAGTTTTGATTGAACTATCCTAAACATCTTATTCTTTTTCTCCACTCCACTTCCTGGTTGCAAATTGTATTACTAGTATCTTTTTTCTTTTCGTTTAATTCAACCGAAAGTACCCTGATTCTAATACTAAAGCATCTAAAAATTTCCAATGAAATGCACACAATTATGAATTCACCAAGGAGATTTGCATTATTCTCATCAGTTTGGGGATTCAGGGCAAGTTAAATGCACAACTTCAGCATTAAAATATTTCATCTGCTAGTTTCTCTGCTTGACATTTGTAACCGTTGTAAAATCTGCAGTTGGATTCTTGATTTAACTATCGAGTGTGTGCTAAACACTAGCCTGCTCATCATATGAATATATACATGCATACATATACATATGTATGAAATATAGATAAAAATATATGTCTTCTATAGGAAAAACAAATACTCTTTTGATTTCACATTCTTATGTAGCTAATGCCCCATTTTACAATTGTCTACAAAATACTCCTAAAAAGATCCATATTTGATGTTTGCGTGTGTTTATCCCTTTATACCATAGTCTAGTAAAATAGACCTCCAATTGATGGACATTTGGGTTGTTTATTCTCTTCTGCTGCACTGAATATACTTGTATGTATATCAGTTCATATTTTTACCAAAATAACTTTAGGACATATTTTGGGGATGTGATTTAGGGTCAAATTTTGCTTTTTTCTCCCTGATATCAAAAAAATTTGGTTAAGCTTTTTTTCAATATATTTAAGGTCTGTTTGCATTTAGTTTAATATATACTCTCAGTTCAAAACCTCCACCCACTTTTCTATGGAAGTGTTAATCCTAGTTTTCTTAAAACGTAATAAATACTTAGGTACATTGATAGAGAAAAGACATGGTAGTTGATAGATACTAACCCTTTGTTAGCGGTATGTGTTGCAAGTATCTTTTTCGAAGTTTTTGGCCTTCTAAAAGTGGTCTCCTTTTCACTCTTAATAAGTTTCTTCGTTATTCTCCTAACAAGTAGAGGTAGAGTTGTTGTTGTTGTTTTACGATTTATTTATTTATTTAACATAGAGGGAGAGATCACAAGTAGGCAGAGAGGCAGGCAGAGAGAGAGAGGAGGAAGCAGGCTCCCAGCTGAGCAGAAAGCCTGATGCTGGGGCTTGATCCCAGGACCCTGAGATCATGACCTGAGCCGAAGGCAGAGGCTTTAACCCACTGAGCCACCCAGGCGTCCCAGTAGTTATTTTTCTAAACACATTTTCCTACTCTCCTTGCCCTTGAGATGCTGCTCATCCCCCAAGAACCATCTCAGATGTCACATACAACACTAACCCTTCCACTTCCGTCCCTTGCCCAGTTACAAAGAAAGCACTACAACTAGGAGATCCTCCTTTTGCTATTTTACATATATTTGCTGTATTTACATGTTTGCTTCCCTAGTGATTTTCTTTGACATAGTATGCACTGCTTAGAAGGCACTGGTGGGAAGGTGGATGCTGGCATATCAAGGTCTTCAAGTGTAGTAACAGATTTCCCATAGTTTGGATATTAAAACTACAACACACAATTCTATTCTGAAATGGCAATGTTAGAGTCCTAATTATATAGATATCTTAGATCATCTAACAATGCCTTTGCATTTTCCCACTATTATTATATTAAATTTCCAGATAAAATCATATAATAATACCTTCTTTTAAGAAATAACATCAGGCCAAAATTGGATAAACATAGGGGGAAATAGTTCTGTTAAAATTCCCCATGCTTAATAAAATTAGATTCCCTGAAAGCAAGATTTTCTACAATTTGTTCTATATATCTAACCTGAAAAGTATTAATGATACCCTCCTAAAAAGATAAAAGTGCGTGTATACCAGTTTTCAGTTTAAAATTCCAGAGTTCATATTGTACTTGTGTATATACAGAAAGCGTGGAATCACTGATTTTCTCCTGCATACGAAATTCCAAGGATCCTTTCCTTCCTACTTCACACCAAAAGCAGGATCTGCCCCCATGTCTTTGTCAGGTTGCTAATTGTATTTTAAGAAGTCTCATTCAATTCTGCATATGGGAGATGCCATCCACTTTTTACTTCTCTAGCTTTTGTCAGCCATTCAGAAGTGTTTGATTTTTTACATCTTTTTGATGAATCGTTATTTCCTAGTCATTGAACTCTCCTTATATTGCTTTGATATTGATATTTTCATATTCGTATGTTTATTTGCCCAAATAATGCTTGCCTAGTTTTTTTATCCTTGGTTTCACTTAAAATAAAACCTCCAAGGTCCTAAATCATTTTATTTGCCTTTCAAACTGTCTTCTCTCTTCTCTGATGTGCTTTCAAAAGGATATGCCTGGAATTTTAAATATTTTGGTCTCCTGATAAAAAATATATGAACATAAAATTTGTTCTTGCTGACTTCTGTTACATATTCCATTTAATTCTTCTCTCCTTTATGCTTTCAGGGACCCTTGGAACATGCCTGTTTTATTTGTTTTATAAACAATCATCATTTGTTTCTACAGAGTTTTGGAGCTGCCACTTACTAGCTGTTTGTAGCAATTTATTTAAATTATCTTATTCTTTTTGTGTACACATGTAAAACTCAGCATAATACCGACCTTACCAAGTATGAGGATTATAGGAAATAATCAGTGTATCGCACATAGGCATTCAATATATTTGCATCCCTCCCTCCTCCTTACCTCCTCAGTTTGCACTCTCTGTCTTTCTGCTGCATTATTTTGTAAAGATCACAAGGATTAAAAAGATTACCAGGACAGTAATCATTCCTTACTCTCCTTTTAAAAATATGAACCTATTTAAATAAAATACAGTGAATAAAACTTAAATCCACATCAACTCTATAGATATTAAAAATATATTTCTTTTCTGTATCATTTTCTGTTTATTGAATACCATTTCTCCAGATCTTGACAATCTTTTAATGCAGGCTAGTGTTGGAGTTTTAAGCTGTTTTCATCAAGTTTACTTTATTTTTTTCAGGTGTCAGAACATCTTTCATTTTTCAGGCTGTATAATATTCCTTTGTGTGTATGTACTGCATTATGTTTATGTATTCATCTGTTGTTAAATATGTCTTTTTTTCTTTCCCAAATTAAAAATGTTTCCATAATCACAAGTGTGCAAATGTTCTATTCCCTGTTTACAATTGGGGGGAGGGGGTATATACAATGTACAGTAGTGCAATTGCTGATCATATGATAATTCTGTTTTTCATCTTTCGAAGAATCGCCATACTCTTGTTCACAGTGGCCACACCATATTACTTTCCTGTCAATAGTGTGTAGGTTTCCACTCTCTCCACATCCTTGTCAGTACATGCTGTCTTCTGTTTATTTTGCAGTAGTGCTCCTAATGGGTGTGATGCCTTGTCTCCTTAGTTTTAATTTTCATATCCCTAATAATTGGGGATATTGAGCATCTTGTGTTTGTCATTTGTATATTACTTTGTCATATCCAATAAATTATTGCCAAAGCCAATGTCATGACACTATTTATGTATATTTTCTGATAATTTTTTTTATAGTTTTGAAATACAGAAGTTGGAGTTTTTCAAGTTCGGTCAGTACTGCTTTGGGTCTTTGGGTCTGACTGAGATTCCAGATGTGTATTAGAATAAATTTTTCTATGAATGAAAAATAATTATGGTTGATATATTGATTAGAATGGTATTGAGTTTATAGATTTTATTAAGTATTACTGACATGATAACAATATTAAGTCTTCCAATCCTTGAACAAGGAATCTTTTTACTTATTTATATTATCTTTATTATCTTCAGCAGTGTTTTGTAGTTTCATTAATACAAATATTTTTCCTCCTTTTCAGTTTTATAGGTCAACTCCTGTTTTCTGTGGTTCATGATTCAGTCTTGGTAGATTTTGTTTTTACTTTTTAAATTTTTTTTTAATATGTGAGGTGGTATGTCATTGTTTTCATTTGCCTTTCCCTGATGACATACCATGCTGTTTTCTCAGTTTATATGTTTTTGTTTTTCTTTTTCTATCTGTATATCTTCTTTGATAAAGTGTCTCTTAAGGTCTTTGGCCCATTTTTAATTGGGTTTTATTTTCTTGTTGTATTTTAGGCATTTTTGTATATTTTAGATGGGAAAACTTTATCAGATTGTCAGTTATCTCTTTCATGAATTGAGACTTTTGGTGTTCTATCTAAAATGTCAACAGTGTACCCTCGGTCATTTAGATTTTCTTCTATGCTGAAACAGCAGTTTTATAATTTTGCATTTTACAGTTAGGCCTGTGATGTATTTTTGAGTACTTGTGAAGACTTTTGGATCTGTGTCTAGAGTCACCTTTTTTTTTTTTTTTAAGATTTTATTTATTCATTTGACACAGAGAGAGAGATTACAAGTAGGCAGAGAGGCAGGCAGAGAGAGAGGATAGAGGAGGAAGCAGGCTCCCTGCTGAGCAGAGAGCCTGATGTGGGCCTCGATCCCAGGACCCTGGGATCATGACCTGAGCCGAAGGCAGCGGCTTTAACCCACTGAGCCACCCAGGCACCCTGGAGTCAACTTTTGTACGTGGATATCTAGTTGTTCCGGCAGCATTTGTTGAAAAAATTTTACCCCTTTGTTGTTAAAAATCAATTGACTAAGGGTACCTAGGTGGCTCAGTTGGTTAAGCGTCCAACTCTTGATTTCAGCCCAGGTCATGATCTTAGGGTTGTGGGATCAAGCCCCACATCAGGCTTCCATACTCAGTGAGGAATCTGCTTGAGATCTCTCTCTCACCTTCTGCCCCTCCCCAAGCTTGTGCTCTCTCCCTCTCTTTAAATAAATAAACAAAAGCTTTAAGAAAAATCAGTTGATTGTATTTACATGAGTCTATTTTTGATCTGTTTGGTTCTATTGATCTATTTGTCTATTTTTTTTTTCACCAATAATACACTTGTGGCTTTATAGTAATCCTTGAAGTGGGGGAAGTGCCGGTTCTCCAACCTTGTTATTCTCCTTCAATATTGTGAGGGCTATTGTGTGTTTTTGATATGCCATAAAAACATTAGAAATAGTTTGTCAATATGCACAAAATAACTTGCTAGGATTTTGATTGGGACTGCTAATCACCAAGTTGAATTTTTGAATAAGTATTTTTTCTTATATTCTACCTCTTGAACACCTCTGGACTGAAAAACAAATTAATACACACACGTGTGTGTGTTTGTGTGTGTGTGTATGTGTGTAATATAGTGATCTAACAATAGAACATAAGGATTTTAAAAAGGAAGTGATAGGGGCACCTGTGTGGCTCAGGTTCCACACTTAACTGGGAGTCTGCTTCCCCTCTTCCTTTGCCCCTCCCCCCACTTGTACACACTCTCTCTCAAATAATAAATAAATCTTTAAAAAAAGAAGAAATAAATAGTCTTAATATAGAAGGTAATTGAATACTGAAAGTTTCTCTGAACTTCCTACAGATGTAGGAAAGATAAGGAAACCACCTATAAATCTCTTAGCATAATTACCAAAAAGATGGACATAGTCTCTCAAAAGACAATTTTTGTATTATTAAAAAAACCCAAAAAAATTTCTAATATAAGACTTTAATGGTTTTGAATAATGTCATGGACAGCGTTATCTAGAAAATATTTATAATGAAGATGGTGATTGACGATGCAGATTATTGAAAGTCTTACAAATCGAATTTCTAAACCTCCTGCTTAGAGATTCCCTACCAGAAATACATATGAGGAGGAAACTTGCTTATTTATAGTTTATTTATACAAAGATCTTTAAAATGAGTCAATATGTTGACTTAAACGATACTTCCAATCTAAATATAATCGGTCATTTGAATGACACAATGATGGACTGAATAAATGCATGCTGTTGAGTTATTAAATGAAAACCTACATTCCAAAATTCAATCAGGGGTTGTTAAAAGACCCTTTGCCTACATATATAAAACTTTTTTATCCAATAGTTATTTAGTCCTGTTACTCTGAAGTTCATTTCTTGGAATGTGTTTCTAAGACGACCCTGAAATTGTGTAATGAACTAATAAACCCAAGGTTTTTATAATTAAAATGCATGTGCTATATTTAAATATACATTAATACAAAACAAAGGTTGTTTTTTGTTTTGGTTTTTTTTTTTTTGGTAGTGCAGATGGAGTATCACTAATAAAGATAGACATTTTGTTTAGTTTTGCATCACTTCTGAAGCAAAATGTGTTAAATTTTGTCAAGGCATATTCTAGAAGTTAGTTTCAGTCTACTCAGTGAAATTAAAATGGAAAAACTTTTACAAATTTTTTTTAATACTTTTTACAAATACCAGCTATCATGATATTTTAACGCAATAGAGTCTGAATACTGCCTATGACAAAAACTACCAGAAAATGGAGTTTTATCCTTAAATAAGTAATCTACCTTTTATTATAAATACTATATTTTACTACCTTGCTTTAACTTAAAAATTTTAAGTTGACCAAACTGTGTCAACTAGCAGAAATACAGTATGGAACTACTTGTGTGGTGGTTTTCCTCAAGTAATTACTCATAACCAACTAGTTTGTTTTGTAGTCACTTCTCTAAAAATGGAAAAAGGAGGACTGGTACATTTCCTCTGTGTGCTCAAAAAGTTACATACCCAAAAGTATAAACAGGCAATACATAGATGAAGGTGAAATTAAACATGAATATATACATACCACAGTTATAATCTACTTTGCACAAATAAATAGAATAAGGAAACCAGTTTCAATTATCAAGCTGGCAGAAATAAAAGTTAATAATGGACAAATGGATATCCTTCTTTTTGGAGGTGATGCCCACAGCCAATTGCTTTAGAAAACATCACCCCTTCAGACATAACGAAGGGGAAAAGTAAGTCCAGAGGTATTAATCTTTGTTTTTTGTATGACATTTACCAAACAGTTGGATGTGCCATTACTGAATCTTAAATATTATTTTGAAGAATGTCCCTTTGTGTGAAAAGAATGCTAGTCATAGGTATAATGAAGAGTGTGTTTAGGGAGAGGTAGGTGGGACAGATCCTCGATTTTCATAGTCCGTGAAACAAAATATGGGTGAATGCTGGAACGAAGACCATACATGGATGTTACCAATGATTTTACAAGATAGCTTTGGGCAGTATGCTAGATTGATACTTTAATAATGAAAGATAGTCACTTCCATTCATAAAAATTCCTTTCAATGACTGTGTAACTTACAGTTCAGCTGTCACTCACAGATTTGTGGTAAAGATAAATGCAAAAGACTATATTTAGCAGTGAAACTTGCAGAAGTATATCCTCAGCTAGGCTTGTCCAATATCATGTTTTCTTGTTTTGTTTTGAGTAAAAGAGAGAATCTTTATGGCCTGTCTCTCTGATATTCCAGGAAAGTAGGGAATTACATAAATATCATATAAGCGAATAATCATAACTATTGGAAAAATTTGGGGGGAGAGTTGGTTTATTTACTTTTGAATGTACATACATTTAATTACAAGTGAGTTGATCATAATGGCTAGATTAAATTTGTATAGAAGAAAATGGATATTTTTTGGAGAAATCAAAAATGTTTGGCTTATTTAAAATATGTGGAATAACTTTATAAAAGGGATACATTAACTTACTGTAGCTACCTTAACAAGCTCACTGGTACTTTTTGGAAGGAGGGAGAACCACTTGCAGATCATAGATCACTTGCAAAAGTACTGTGCCATTCTTGAAAACCTAAATACACCTTTGTTTTATTCTCAAATTAGTATAACCATGTATATAGACCATGTCTTTGGTAAAAGATGTTGCAGCATTATTCCAGACCTATTTGGAGGTTTCCATGAAAAAAAAATGGAGGGCTTCTTAACATTTCATTTAAAAAATGGCTATGGACAGATATACCCAGTGTAAACTCCAATATTTTCGGGTAGCCAAATTTATATATTGTTAACGTAGAGAATTTTGAATGAAACAAATTATATGACTAAATGCTTACAGCTTGGGGCACCTGGGTGGCTCAGTTGGTTAAGTATCTGCCTTCGGCTCAGGTCATGATCCCACAGTCCTGTTGCTCTGCCTACTTGTGCACTTTCTGCTAAATAAATAAATAAAGTCTAAAAAAAAATGCTCCCAACTCTAGCTAAAGACATTTAATTGTTCATTGCTGTTTATGTTCGTTTTGGTATATCATCAGCCTGAAGATCCAGTAAAAATATAAAGAATCAAAGTGTTGTTTAGAATGGAGGAATAAGAAGGGATCACCATGTTCTAGACTGGAAAAATGCTATTAGTAAAGATAGAAGGAGAAAACCCACCTTTTTTTTGAAATATCTGATTTCTAAAAGTGTGATAATTAAAAAAAATCTTCATACTATTTAAAAGTTTTAAATGGCTGGGGATTTGAGAACACTTATGAATCTATGTCACTGTGTAGAGGAACATGTCCGTCTCATTACAATGACATGGATGTGCTAGCTCTTCTGATACTACTTACCAGAGATGACAGTGTGCTAGAAATATTGTAAAGTGGAACCTGCCTATATTTATGTATTAAAAACATAAATCTAAGGCATATTTGAAGAATAACTTGGAAATTTCATTTTGTCTTATTTTTAAAACCGCCCTGCCTTATGTATGAAATCAATGTGTACATTAGTTCAGATTTGACTAACACAGTTATAAAAGATTGATTTTCTTAGCTGGTGGTTGTTAGAACTGCTCCATAGAGAGTCTTGCATTTTAGACTTAAAGGAATATTTGGATATATTGTAGCCAGACTGGAGGTATCTCAATGTGTATTGGATACCAGCCTGACCACTTCTAGAGGCAAAGAATATATTCCATTATTGAAAATGTCTAAATATTAGCAAATTAAGTCTTTTTAATGGATTAAAACTGAAAAGTCCCCCCCCCCAGATGTCTTTTCTAACTTGGTCTACATGACGCACAAAATAAATATCATTATTTTTATTTTTTTATTTATTTTTTTAATACCATGATTTTTTAATACTTTAAACCTAAATAGAAATTGGTTTATGTGATTTAAATGAAATAGTAAATTGAGAATGGTTATCATTTTATCTGAGATTTTTGACTGCAGTCTTTCATGAGACTATTTCAAGATTTCAAAATCAGCTTTCCTGTTACTTAGGATTAGAAAAAGTTCCCATAGAATCCTAATTTGCATAATTTAGAAGACTATTCCGCTCATAATATTCATATATTGTGAAAGAGTGTAATTAAATTTATTGGCAAGAGGATAGATTGTTATTTTTTCAATCACATATTTGGATACTAAAAGTGAAATGTTTGGGGTGCCTTGGTGGCTCAGTTGTTAAGCGTCTGCCTTTGGCTCAGGTCATGATCCCAGGGTCCTGGTATCGAGCCCCACATCGGGCTCCCTGCTCAGTGGAAAGCCAGGTTCTCCCTCTCCCACTCCCCCTGTTTGTGTTCCCTCTCTCGCTGTCTCTCCCTCTGTCAAATAAATAAATAAAATCCTTAAAAAAATAAAAATATAATGTTAAATCCTTTGGTTAAAAAGATAAATCATAAACACGAAATTTTAAAACTAAATAACAAAATATATTAGGTATATCTACAGCATGGGGTATTATTTGGCAATTTAAAGAATGAAGTACTGATACTTATTTTATGGATGAACCTTGAAAACATTGTGCTAAGTGAAACAAGTCCAGTCTTACAAGACCATATATTGTACTATTCCATTTATGAAAATGTCTAGAATAACCAAATCCATAGAATATAAATTAGATTACTTGTTCCTGAGGAACAAATGAGGGAAAAATTGCCTATGGCTTTGGTGTTTCTTTTTCAAGTGTTGAAAATGTTCCATATTTAAATCAGAATGATATTTGCACAATTCTGTTTATAAACAATAATGAAAACACTGAAATGTGTACTTTGAAAGGGTGATTATTATGGTATGTGAAGTATATCAATTTAATATCAATATCAATGATAGAAAAACATTCAGGTTATAAAATGGGCCAAGGGGTGCCTGGGTTAAGCATCTAACTCTTGATTTCTGTTCTGATTATGATCTCAGGGTAGTGGGATGAAGCCCAGAGTTGAGCTCCTGCACTCAACAGGGAGTCTGCTTGAGAAGTCTCTCTCCTTTCTCTTCCTGCCCCCTCTAAAAATCAATCTTTTTTTTTTTTTTTAAGATTTTATTTATTTATTTGACAGAGAGAGATCACAAGTAGGCGGAGAGGCCGGCAGAGAGAGAGGAGGAAGCAGGCTCCCTGCTGAGCAAAGAGCCCAATGCGGGTCTCGATCCCAGGATCCTGAGATCATGACCAGAGCCGAAGGCAGAGGCTTTAACCCACTGAGCCGCCCAGGTGCCCCTAAAAATCAATCTTAAAGAAAAAATGGACCAGAAAGCTTAACAGACACCTCACCAAAGAAGATATACAGATGACAAATAAGTATACGAAAAGATATTTCACGTCATATGTCATTTGGGGAATGCAAAATAAAACTATGAAATCCCACTATACACTTGTTAGAATGGTGTTTGGATACCACACCCAGTGCTGGGAAGGGTGTGGTGCAATAGGGACTCTCATTCCTTGCTAATGGGAATGCAAAATAGTACAGCCAGTTTGCATGGGCGTTTGGTGGCTTCTTGCTAAACTGAACGTACTCATACCATACAATCTGGCAATTGCATTCTTTAATATTTACCCAAAGGAATTGAAGCTGATGTCCACATAAAAACTTGCACGTGGCTTTTTATAGCAGCATTATTCATAAACGCTAAAACTTGAAGGCAACCAAGATGTCCTTCAGTGGGTGAATGGATAAATAAATAACTGGTACATCCAGAGAACAGAATCTTATTTAGTGATGAAAAGAAATGAGCTCTCAACTCACAAAAAGACATGGAGGAACCCTTAATGTATACTACTAAGTGAAATAAGTCAATCTGAAAAGTCTACATACTGTAACATTCCAACTACATGGCTTTCTGTTATGGCGGAACTATGGAGATAATGAAAAGATAAGTGGTGGTCACTTGTGGGTGGCAAGAAGTGAGGGCTGAATAGGCAGAGGACTTTTTTAGGGCAGTGTATGATACCCTGATGACGGGTGCATATCAGTATACATTTGTTCAGACCCGTATAATGTGCAACACCAAGGGGTAACCATAATGTAAACTGTGGACTTTGGCTGATTGCGATGTGGCAGTATAAGTTCATCAGTTGTTAAAAAAAAGTACTCCTCTAGTGGGGGATGTGGATAATTGGGGAGGCCGTGGAGATACGGGGGTAAGGATCTATGAGAGATCTGTCTGCCTTTCCCTTAATTTTGCTCTGAACCTAAAACTGCCCCCCCCCGACAAAGTCTAAATAAAAAATAAAAATATCTATTTTTGCATATACTTTACTGGGCAGGCCATTCCCCTTATGGCAGCATCACTCTTTGTGAGAAAAGATGAGTAAAACTGTCATTTTCATGAGTGTCCTCTCTATCTCTTGGGGGCTAGAAAGACCTTGAAGGAATTTCTCTGTCTAGTTCTGAGAAAGGAAGCCTTTGTGCCGGCCGTGCAAGGGATCTGTTTTTCCCCCTGGCACATTTGCTCTGTAGTGCACAGGAGACTGGGAGTTTGAGGTTTGCTATTCTTTGTAAATGTGATGCTAAAGTGCTGATAGCTGAGTTTTAACTCCCATATCCAGTGTAAGGTGCCAAGAGAGAAGGTGTGAAAATTGTAATTTAGAAACTGCAAATGTGAAAACTGAAATTGTGTAGGTAGAGCCAGTCCTATATTCTTAGGAGCTGCTGCTTTTCTTCATCATTCTATGAATTTATGTATGATATAGTTTTAAATGTATCCTGTGAAGTATAGTGTAAAACTGAAGAAAAAATTTGCCTTCTGTGTTGAGATCAAATGAACCTATCAAATGTTCTTTAACATTAATGCAATAAAATATTAGTTATTTTTAGATATATGTAGTAAGAGTTTAAAGTGGCTTTCTGAAATGTTACTCTGCAAGATATGCATATGATTTTAAATCTTCAGTTTAATTTTGTAACCTAATGATAAAAAGATTACTGCATTTCAAGTGTTTTCTTTCACTTTCAATACCCATTATAAAGTCCATTGAAAATACAGTTTAATCTCCAGATCTTTCTAACTACTGAGAAAATGCCCAGGATTTTGATTGAAAAATAATTCGCTAATGAATAATTATTAATGATTAGATGAAATCTTGGTAGAAAGTCTGTGGTTTTGTGGCATAAGTCACTAACTCTTGCTGTTCAAAGATTTTTAGTTAAGGACTGCTAGATTAAGAATCTAACAAGTGTGCAACAGATATATTGAAAAAGGACCACTTCTAAATTTATCCTTAAAGTTCATCTTTCTCAGGTCCTGCAGTTGAGATATAAATAATGACAGCCCAATTAGAAAACTGAGAGATGCTTTTGTGGTGGTAACAGGTTAGAAAAACATCTTTATGAGATAGTAGTAAGTTAGGAATGTTTACTAATATCCTGAAGCTCAAGCAAAAAAAAAACGTTAAGGGCGCTTGGGTGGCTCAGTGGGTTGGGCCTCAGGTCATGATCTCAGGGTCCTGGGATCGAGTCCCACATTGGGCTTTCTGCTCAGCAGGGAGCCTGCTTCTCTCTTTCTACCTACCTCTCTGCCTACTTGTGATCTCTCTCTCTCTGTCAAATAAATAAATAAAATCTTTTTTAAAAAAGTTAAGACATTCCTACAAATGAGAAAGTTAGTTACATATCTGGATGTTTTAAAGGAACATGGGCATAATAGCAGCCTTCAGAAAAGCAATGCAACTTTAGCGTTGGAAACAACTGGCAGAGAATAAATGTATCAGGTGAATTCCTATAGGTTGTAGATGACCAGAAATCAAATCCAAACGTATAGAACTATGATGTATTATAACAACTTACGATAGTCAGACTTCCTTTGAAATCATATAATTTAAATACATATATTATAAAATATAAAACTATAAATATCACAAATAATTTTACAAAGCAAATACAGGTGCATTTGATGTGGAATGTTAAGCAGACGCCGAATAATTAAATATGTTACGTGTCATGATTGACTCAGAACAAAGGAATTTCAAGGAATATAGACAATGACAAGGTGAGATTTCTGTTATAGACAACACACTATGAATGTGTCAAGAAAAATATCGGTGGAAAAAAAAGGGTAGGACAGCAAGTCAGATTCAACTCTGGGTCCACTTAAAAATTATGTATGTAGTTTAAAAAATATATGAATGCAGGGGCACCTGGGTGGCTCAGTGGGTTAAGCCTCTGCCTTCGGCTCAGGTCATGATCTCAGGGTCCTGGGATCAAACCTCGTCTCGGGCTCTCTGCTCCACGGAGAG
>LNAC01000062.1:10604817-10616672 GCA_002007465.1 Ailurus styani
ACCCCCCCCGCCGCCTGCCTCTCTGCCTACTTATGATCTCTCTGTCAAATAAATAAATCTTTAAAAAAATAAAAAAATTAAATAAATTTAAAAAATATATGAATGCCTTACATACATTCTATTTCACATATAACAAAACTGGGGCCCAACATCTCAGTAGAAGAACTAGAATTCAAAACATGCTATTCTTGACTGTTCTTAAGAATTATCCTAAAGGAACCACTGGACATAGATGAGAACCCTAAAAAAAAAAAAATCAATATCTTAGTTCAGTCTTGAAAGATGTGTAAAGCTTGCCAAGTGAAGAAAGATAGGAAAAGCAGACCAGAAAGAGGGAAAAGCCTATGAAACACTATATTGTATTTACGTGAAACAGCTAAAAGTATGTGTGGCTTGAAAGTAACAAACAGGAGAGGAAGAATGTTCAGTGTGGAGATTGGGTGAGAGGGAATGTGGAATAGTGGGTTTGTTTTTGCATTGAAAAATAGAGGGTTTTTTAATTTTTTTTAAAAAAGATTTTATCTATTTATTTGAGAGAGAGAGAGAGAGAGAGAACGTGAGTGGGGGTGTGGGGTGGGGAGGAACAGAGGGAGAGGGACAAGTGGACTCCCGGCTGAGCAGGGAGCCCAACTCCGGGCTCCATCCCAGGACCATCCTGGGATCATGACCTAAGCAGAAGGCAGATGCTTAACCGACTGAGCCACCCAAGCACTCCTGGGATAGAGAGGGTTTTAAAACAAAAGATTAACAGTGAGTTATGTAAAGAATTAAAAATATAGAAAATAAATGTCTTGTTGGAAGCCTTTTAAAACACTGAGAGACATTGCCATTACCTATTATATTGGGAGGGGATGCTTTATAGAATAACATGGAAAATGGTAACTCAGAATTGGAACTCTAATTTCTTGTCTAATCAGTCAGGAGTCTGGGTTGTTAACACAATCAGTTTCTAAAAGAGAGTATCTCTAATAAGAAGTGGGGGGCTGAGGGATACCTTATACTCTAATTCTTATATCAAGGGTAGGGCTTTGATCTAAAAAATGAGTACTGGCAGGAGGAATTAAGAAATCTTAAGTACAGGGGAGTTTTGAGATAGCAATAAGCCAGCCAGGGAAGGAATCCATTAACTGTGACAACAAAGAAAGACTACAGTGGATAACTGGGTCATGAGACAAGAAATAATAACAAAGGTGTGTTTGCAGGGCCTACAAAGAAGGTAAGCATCAAGTAATTAAAACAAAGGTATTTCATGCAGACTAGTTGAAGGTATAGCTTGAACAGAAGGCCAGCGTATTGACTGGAGCTGGTTAATCATCTTTGGAGAAAACACTTGTGCTTGGAAGAGGGAAATGGGGTGAGACTTCATATGTAAGTTGAGGAGCTTCGCCTCTGCAGAAGACAGGGTACGTGCAGCTAGGAACAGGGATGGGACTGACAATTTCCTCTTCCTCTCTGAAATTGGAAAGAATCTTTGGGAAGCTAGAGTAGCAAGTGAGGAAGGTAAAAGGAATATCAAATGCAATTCAGAAAATATAGTTCCTTTTAAGGAACTTTTTTTCTTTCTGTGGAATAAGACAAAATGGACACTTATGTTCTAAGACATTGAAAACATTTCATGAAAAATTAATTTATTAAGCATGTATTTGTTGAACTTCTATACACAGGGGCTCTTTTAATTTTGGAGAGACAGAAATGAACTTAAATGAATACAGATCATACAAAACAAAACAAAACAAAACCTAATTTCCTGGATCTTATGTGTTACTATGCCTTTAGTGCTTGTTAGGGATAATTTTACTATGTTTTTGGAAAGATTAAGTAGGGCTCTGTCAAAGTTCCTGTAATTTCAGTCATTTCATGTCTCCCTTATTTCAGAGTTCCTTCTATTTCTCTGATTATCAACACAATCAACCACAATATAGATTTTTCTGGTAGTCATTTGACCTTAACCTCAATTTCAGGGAAAACAACTTTTCTTTGTTAGCTCTGGAAAATAGAAGATAAGGGAAAAAATGGTGAGCATAGGAGAATTAAAAAAACAAAAAACTAAACAAAAAAGACACAACAACAAAAGGTATAATTATAAAGGCTGATAGCTCCAGAGCTCTATAATTTTCATCTCTATTTATTTTACTTATTTTAGTGTATTTTATTTCACTTACATTATTTTATGAATTATGCATTTTATAACTACACTTTAATTAGAATTACTCCTGAGGCAGAATAATGATTACATGGTATATATCTTCATCTCTAAAATGAACTCCATTTTTTCCTCAAAAGAGGAAATGGAAGGTGAACTAACTGCTCGAGTTCAAGTTAAAGCCAAGAATAGTTTAGTTACCTTGACATTTGATCCAACTACTTATGTGATAGCTTTTCCTTCGATTTTGCTTTAAGGTATGAAAGTGTGTAGGGCTTGAGGTTTGAATATATAATTTTCCTTCTCAAAGACATGTATTAAAAAAAAAGAGCTTTGTGTTTTAGCTGTAAACTCTTTCAGTGTACTTTGCAGGCTTGCAAATATCCAAGTTTTGAAAGTCTTTCTCCTTCTTCGAAGAGTAAAACCAGTATCATGTGACATCTAGCCACCAGACTTTAGGATATTAGCACAAAGTGCATCACTAACAAGGTAAAGTTTGTTTTTAATACCACTGAAGTAAGGATTTAGACTTGTAAAATGAAGACATCAAAATAGTATCGTAAAAATATAACATTCTGTTTGGACTGTTAAAAGAATGAAAAATAACCTGGACAGGTCATACAAATAAATCCTTTTTAAGGTGACACTTTCAGGCATATTTTGATATTGGGTATTTTACTCTGCTCCTGTATAAGTCTTCAGAAAGAGTAGATTTGCGTGCCCCATGTCAGAAGTCTGAACAAAATAGGACAATTCTTCATAGCTGGTCAGTCTCACTTATTTAGAAGCTACAGCTGGTAATAGTGTCTGAGAAGCAACCAGGACTTTACTTTTAGGTAACAAGTAGGTCAATATTTATATTTGTAACTATCAGAAAAGAAAGTTTCCCAGTTTTTTTGAATGACATTTGATCTTTTCAACTCATAATATTCTCTGAGGATGAGTAATCAAGGGCATTTTCTCATTTCGGTTATCATGGATAAAGTTTGTTCATTTTCGTGACTTTGCAAACATGTATGTAGGATAAATTCAAGCTAATGACCCATAAAAGGATTGGATTCCTCAAAGAACACCTCACAGATTCTAAGGCTACTCAATTTAGTGTTTCAAATTCCAGAGATGGGGGTAGACCATTGAATTCATAAAATCATTTTATTACGGTGTGCTCTACCTGTAGACAGTATGGTGAGAAAAAAAAAAAGGAACAATTAAAGGCTATCCTGTCATATACCTGGGGTTGTCACTAATATGCAAGACAAATGAATGACCATGGAGAAGTCTAGATATAATCATCCTCTGAACTTTGTGTACAGGCCTGGCTGATGAGAATGCTTGCTGTATATGCTGATTCCCTAGAACAGCAGAGTTAACAAAACAAGAAAAGACCTGAAGACAGTAACTATTTTAAAACTGTCCTTGATGCTTAAAGTCCAAAAGAAATTCAAAATAAACCATGCCAATCGTGAAGGGAACTAAGAAAATTCTACTCATCATCTGTGAGCATATATGAGACTTGAAGGTAAATATTTGGAAGGCAAATAAGAAAAACAAATTCTAGTCTAAGAAAATTCATGATGGCTAAGAACAATAAAGTATCTTTTATGATTGCATTCTTGAATAGTTTACTAAAACAAATGGAATGGGAAATATTTTCACATATGTAGTAAAAGATAACTTTTTTGAGGCTGCACTTCCAGAATTTTCACCCCTTATCAGAATAATAACTTTAAAGTACAAAGTACAATGTAGCTGGAAGGAAAGTTTTTATTTCTAAAAATAAATAATATTTTAAATATGTGGACAGAATAAAAGCAGTGCCAACAGCAAAATAAAACTAACAAGTACTTCAAATATTTCTTAGAGAAATGTTGAAGTGATAATAGACTGTTTTCTACAGTATTAAAAGCTAGAAGATTCATAAATTATGGTTTTCAAGGTTACAATTTATTAAACAATAGTTCTTCAGTGAAGTTAGTCGATCATATTTGAAGAAAAGGAAAGATAACTCAATTTATCATCATCCTTCAATATGATACAAAAAAATTGCTACATAAATGATCTAGAATGTCCAGTTTCCACAACAGGAACAGAAATATCACAAGGCATGGAAATGCATAAGTGTGACCCATACATGAGAAAATACAGCAGATACTAGAAACTGCTTTTGAGTAGGGTTATATGTTGGGCATAGAAGACAAAGACTTGAAAACAGTTATAATAAATGTGTTCAAAGAGTCAGAAGTAACTATATTGAAAGAATTAAAAGTAGGATGACAAAGACTCTTCAGATGGTGAATAAAAATCCAGACAAAAATTATTTTTTTAAAAAACTAGTAGAGATATTGGAGTTGAAAAGTATGAGCTACATGAAAAATGCACTAGAGAGTCTCAAAAGTAGTTTTAAAAAATAGCCCTCTTACACTGTTGGTGGGAATGCAAACTGATGCAGCCAGTCTGGAAAACAGTATGGAGGTTCTTCAAAAAGCTAAAGATAGAACTACCCTACAATCCAGTAATTCCACTACTAGGTATTTATCCAAAAGATACAAAATTACTGATTCAAAGGGACACATACACCTTGATGTTTATAGTAGCATTATCAACAATAGCTAAATTATAGAAGAGCCCAGATGTCCATGACTGATGAATGGATAAAGAAGTCGTGGGGTATATATTTACAATGAAATATTACTTGGCCATACAAAAGAATGAAATCTTGCCATTTGCACTGATGTGGATAGAGCTAGAGAGTATTATGCTAAGCAAAGTAAGTCAGAGGAAGACAAATACCATATGATTTCACTCATATGTGGAATTTAAGAAACAAAACAGATGAACTTGGGGAAAATAGACAAACCAAGAAACAGACTTAATTACAGAGAACAGACTGATGGTTACCTGAGGGGAGGCGGGTGGGGAGATGGGTTAAATAGGTGATGGGGATAAAGGAGGGGCCTCGTGATGAGCACCAAATATTGTATGTAAGTGTTGAATCACTAAATTCTATACCCGTAATTAGTATTACACTGGATGTTAACTAACTGGAATTTAAATAGACACTTGAAAAAAAAATCAAACTCGAATAGAGATTATGCAGTCTTAAGTACTGAGAGGAAAAAAAAAGTATAGACAAAGATAAACAGAACCTCAAGAAATTTGGAACAGCAGTAAGTATGCCAACATATACATAATTGGAATGCTACAAAGAGAGAAGAAAAAGAAATGAGCAGATTTTTTTTTCTGAAGAAATAACAATAAAAACCTTCCAAATTTGATGAAAACATTAATCAACCCACCCACAAAGCTCAACATATTCCATGTGGGGTAAATGTACATAGACGCACACCCAAATGCATCGTAGTCAAAATGTTGAAAGCCAGAGAATCCTGAAAATGGCAAGAGAAAAATGATTCCTCGTGTGTAAATTAATCCCATAAAGTTAGCATATTTATTATCAGAAGCAATGGAGGCTGGAATGTGGTGTTAAAACATATTCAAACACTGAAAAAAAAGTCAATTTTATATGCAGTAAAACTCTTTCCAAAATGAAGGGAAAATACATCCCAGGTAAACATGAACTGAGAAAATGTGTTGCAAATAGGGGAAGGGAAGGAAAAATAAAAATAAGATGAAAACAGAAAGGGAGGCAAATCATAAGAGACACTGAATTCTAGGAAACAAACTGAGGGTTGCTGGAGGGGATTTGGGTGGGGGAAGGGGTAACTGGTTGATGAGCATTAAGGAGGGCTCTTGATGGAATGAGCACTGGGTGTTATATGCCACTGATGAATCACTAAATTCTGCCCTGAAACTAGTTATACATGATATGTTTACTAAATTGAATTTAAATAAAGAATAAAAAAAATCTAGGGCGCCTGGGTGGCTCAGTGGGTTAAAGCCCCTGCTTTCGGCTCAGGTCATGATCTCAGGGTCCTGGGATCGAGGCCCACATCGGGCTCTCTGCTCCGCAGGGAGCCTGCTTCCTCCTCTCTCTCTGCCTGCCTCTCTGCCTACTTGTAATCTCTCTCCCTGTATCAAATAAATAAATAAAATCTTTAAAAAAAAAAAAATCTTTAAAAAATGTACTAAAGGAAGTCCTTAAGAAATTCACACCATAGAATGGTTCTAATACACATACTAAACAAAAGAGAGTGAGTAAATATAAAGACCAAAAAAAAACTATTTATTCGTTCATCTGTTTATGGATATTTGAATTATTTCCAATTTTTAAAAAGATTTTATTTATTTGACAGAGAGAGACACAGCGAGAGAGAGGGAACACAAGCAGGGGGAGTGGGGGAGGGAGAAGCAGGCTTCCCGCCAAGCAGGGAGCCGGGTGTGGGGCTCCATCCCAGGACCCTGGGATCATGACCTGAGTCAAAAGCAGAGGCTTAATGACTGAGCCACCCAGGCACCCCAAATTATTTCCAATTTTGACTATTTTAAATAAAACTGGTGACTTGAATACAAAAAAAGTAAAGGTAAATATAAAAGGCTAGATACATATATCTTCTTTATCTTAGCAACTAACTTAAGAAATTGCATAAAACGATGTCTATAAAATTGTACTGTTAATCTATGACATGTATATGACATATGGGAATGTTGCATATTTGACTATAAACACGAAGATGCGGGAAGAAGGAATAAAACCAAATTGGAGTGAATGAATGACACTAAATGGTAAATTGAATCCACAGGTAGAAATGAAGAGAACCAGAAATAGTAAATAGGAAAGTTTAAAAAAAAAGTGTAATATATTGTGTTTTCTTTCCCTCTCTCAGTTTCTTTAAAAGACGTAAGTTTATATAAAGCGATAATTATAACGCTGTAGTTTCCTCCTGTCATTTACATATGAAACATTACTGCAGTGTAACTCCAATTGTCACTCTGAAATATCTCTATGCCAAGACAATGACAGCACTTAACGAGTAGAACATGAGTGTTTTAGATGCAAATAACTATTCTCATATTTGAAACATCAGGTGAGAAAATGAAGTAGGACAGTATCTCTTGCCTGTATTTTGCTTACTGAATCATAGAAGATGTTGATGATACTTGCTTCATTCAATAACATGAGGGGATCTATAAAGAAATGTGTTGATATTTCATAGGGTTTTCAGAGGTTTGAGAGAGAAAGTATCTTTCTTAAAAAGGCATCCTTTTATACGCAGGAATAGATTTTTGGGTGAATTCAATTCACATTTGTATCAGTTATGGTTCAGACTATCAAACCTTTAGTGTTTAACTGTATTATTAAAGGGTTAACCATTTATGACAGATTCCATTTTTCCCCCTGTAATGAAGGTAGGAAAAGAGCCTTCTAGTAAAATAGTTTGTTCATCATGAAGCCAATTTTGAAGTTTATTAGTTAAGTGGGAAATGTCTTGAAGACTTACTCTTTATTTGGACAAACTGGGGCATGTCCAGAAAGGAGTGAACAAAATTAAAGCTATCTTAGACAACGCTTAAAATAAACAGATATCTCTCTTTTTAAAATAGTACAGAAATTTACAGCCAGACAAATATTTCGCATACACGTGTCTCAGTGTTTTTTAATCTCTCTTCTATAGAGATTTTGACATCTCCAGATGTATTTGCTGGAGGGGTTTCTAAGACAGCCAGTGCGGAAGCCAATAGTTAGGACTCCAAACTTTCCACTCTTTTCACATATGAAGCATTCTACTAACAAATGGCTTTAAACCTTTCCTTTCATAGGTTAGAAACTTAAGGCCAGATAGGAAAAGACTTAATCTGAAATCATACTCCTACAAGAAATATGAAGGGTAATATGGAAGGTAAAACCTGTGTTCAGATGTTGGAAAGCTAACATATAAAAGGAATAGAAGTCATTCTATGGAGTCCCATTAGACAGCAATAAAATCAGTGACTCAAAGATAAAAGAGAGAAGTAGAGAGTACTATGAACAAAATCCAGCAACGTAAGCTACTTATAGATCAGATGGGCTGATCAGATCACAAGGAGCAGTGATTTCTCCAGCTGTAGAGATACTGGGGAAGAATCTGGAATTCTGCTCTTGCAGAACAAAGGAACAAAGATGAAAGGATTGAGGGATGGTCATAAGGAAGATAGAGAAGGTAGAGTCAACTTTCAGGATATTTCTGTGGTCCTTTCTAATTCCACTTTTCTTGTTGCTCTTGATAACCTTACGTATTTCCTTCTGAATATCTTTGATCATTTCTTCTTTTCTTGTGCTTCTACGGTTGACTGCTATATTGGAGTTCATTATTTGAACTATATATTTTGGGTGAAATTCCTTGATATTTATAATAAGCTCATTTAATTTGGCATCATCATCTAATTTCATTGACTTGGTCTTGATTTCTTCATTTGTAACACAGATTTAGGGGTAGATTGAGTGTCAAGACTCCTGATTCTTATAAAGAATTCTGTTGAATACTGGTAATTGTCGTATATGAGTATTTTTCTTTACCAAATACTGTATTAAACACTTTGCTTTGATAATCTATTTAACCCACCAAGTACCTAATGAAGTACATTTGATTATCCAGCATACAGAGGAGAAAATGAGGTACCAACAGGAAAAGATCACGTGGTTTGCTAATATAAGAGCCCATGTTCAAGATTAGGTTTACCTTTAACCACACACCAGACTTCCAATCACCAGACAGACTCACTTGCCATTCTTCCCACCTTCCTTCCTTCCTTTCAGGGCTGCCTCCCTCTTTATTTACTCCCTCCCATTTCCCTTTATTATTTTCTCTGTCATCTCTTTCTCTTTCCCTATTTGCTAAAGGTTAGAGACTCAAAATTCAGGACCCTGCACTCAAGTTCACAATGTCCATTTTTATCACAATGCTATATATGTAATTTGGTATCCATTAACTATTTTTTAAAATATGTATTTGAGAGAAAGAGAGGGAGAATGAGTGGGGGGAGGGGAAGAGGGAGAGGAGGAGAGAGAGAGAGAGGTAGACTTCCCACTGAGTGCAGAGCCTTACATGGGGCTTGATCTCATGACCCTGGGATCATGACCTGAGCTGAAATCAAGAGTCATATGCTTACCCAATTGAGCCACCCAGGTGCCCTTCCATTCACAATTTCTAAATGAGTCAATGAATGAAATAACCTCTACTTAACCTAAAGAGTATTCAATTTCATCACATTTTCTAGTTAAACATAATAAAAATCTGACTTTTCAACTCTACTTTCACTCAGGGCTGCTTTTTCTGTAATGTAATATATTTATATTGCAAGTGTTATATATTTAGGGGAAATAGGGAATGAGTAAACATCGTATTTGAGGCTTCATAAAGATTTGTTAAAGAGAAAACATATGGACAAACTGCCTAAATTGCCAATATCAGAAATTACTTCTTTGGAAATAACAAAGTGAAAATCAAGAAGTACTTATATTGCAAATGGAAACCAATTAAACCAAGTAAACCAAGAATAATAATTTTGTTTCCCTATGAATCATAGAGAATTAACTTTTAGAGTGTACCTATGAAATAGATTGATAAATGGAACAGTTGAAGTAAGACGGAGCAATGGAAAATGGGCTTAACCAGCAAGTTTAGTTTATAAAAGACAGAGTGTCTGACATTAGATAGATGAACATTCTAATAAACCTGTTGTTAACATCCATAGGTATTAGAAATGTAATGAAATGTAATGAAAATGACTACAATTAATTTTAAAAATTTAATCATGTATTATATCAGAATAAATTTATGGCTAGGTTTAAAGGAAAATATCCTACAAGCAGTGGTTAAATGATGCGTCTCTTCAAAAAACAGTTAAGTCCATTCTTTTGGCATTTATTTGTTCAGTCTGATTTTATTTAAATTGCCTCTTAAAATCATTAGCAACTCTGCTATTGTGAATATCTTAATTCTTTATTTGAATACTCAGCTGCTACTTAAAATGACACTACTTCTGTCTTTTAATACCCTTTTAAAAATAAAAATATTATGACATTATTTATAGGGTATGAATTCCTGTGTTGAACTTAGTCTTTTTTAAGTGATACCTTCATGAAAACTTTAGTGCATGTGCCTCTGACCTAGCATTCTCTCCTGTATTTTGAGGAATAGGAATTTTCACTCTAGGGACTTTGCAAAGTTGTGGAATTAAAATAAGTTTTGGAAAACAACAAAAACAACAACAAAATGCTTTTAAGAAAATATATTATGCAGTCCTTCCAGTATACCAGGGGCATATCATGCCTTGAAACTTTTGTATTTCATGATTAGATGTATTGTTAAAGTCAAAATGTGTAATCACGGTATGTGATAGTTAAGTCATCAAGTATCTGAATGTCTATCCTGATCTACCAGATATAAAATGAAAAGAGAATAAAGTAAGAAAAAAAGGAAGACTTGCTTTTAAGTATGATATAAAAATAATAAATGCAAATTTTGGGGCAGGCATTATAATAAGCAGTTTAATTAAATGTGTTTTCTTAATTTTTTTTCTTAACTGCCCCCAAATCTGTGAGCTAATTATTGCTATTGCACTATTTTCATGAGTGAAAAACTAAAATTCAGAGGTATTTTGATTTTTGAATATGCTTGTGGTGATGCTATTTGTATGTCAGTTAGAAATTACATTCAGTTCCAAGAAAGAAATTTGGAAAATGGTGGCTTTAATTGAAGAGACGTTTTATTTGGTTCCTATCATGGGAACTATGGAGAGAGCCTATCCAGGCCAGGTATGGTGGCTGGCCCAAGAATGCCAGCAAGGTTCTAGACTTAGTTCTTTCTAAGCTCTGCTGTCCTTGCAGTGTTCTTTTTTCCTCACGATGAAATCTACCAGACTGTGTTTCTCCTATACTGGAAGGAAGAAAAGGAGGAAAGTCGGACATAAATGCTGTTGTTTTACTCCTTCATTTTAGGAAGCTTTCTCAGTAACCCCAGACAGCAATATCTACTTATGTCAGAAATATGTGATATGGGCCATAATCTACCTTTTTGTATTCACACTTTGCTATCATCAATTGCAGGATGCTTTTAAAGAAAAAAAAAAGCGTGAGGATGTATTTTTTGGGTAACCGGAAATCTCATTCCTAGTTATTAAAAAGCAGAGCTAGGATCTGAAGCCAGATTTGTTTAACTCCAAACCCAGGGCTCCTAATCTCTCTCTTATGGAATATTCTTTCATTGCATCATTATTTTAAAACTTAGTTATTAGGGCACCTGGGTGGCTCAGTGGATTAAAACCTCTGCTTTCGGCTCAAGTCATGATCTCAGGGTCCTGGGATCGAGGCCCGCATCGGGCTCCCTGCTCAGCGGGGAGCCTGCTTCCCCCTCTCTCTCTCTCTGCCTGCCTCTCTGCCTCCTTGTGATCTCTCTCCCTCTGTGAAATAAATAAATAAAATCTTTAAAAAAAAAAAAAAACTTAGTTATTAGTAGAGTGCTATATTAATACTATATTAAAAGTTTGATTATGTGAATTTGAAAAGTATAGCACATTCATTAAATAAGTAGAAATTGGAAAAATCTTGGGAAACAATGTAAACGTGTTAGCTAATTTTAGCAGATTAACCCTTTTTGAGTGAATTTCAACTTATGTATCAAGTGACCATTTTGAAACTTTAAGAATAGGAGAAATACCCTCTATAGATATGATATAATTGCCTTCAAGAGTTGAACAGTATTGGGCGCCTGGGTGGCTCAGTGGGTTAAAGCCCCTGCCTTCGGCTCAGGTCATGATCTCAGGGTCCTGGGAT
>LNAC01000062.1:10617168-10636220 GCA_002007465.1 Ailurus styani
AGTTGAACAGTATTAAAAACTAGCATAGCAATTTTGATGTGTTATAATCTCTATTCTTGCTCTTTTTGTAGAGCCGAGGAGCCTGTCTCTGTAGACTTGCATAGGACAAAGTTCTTGTAAATGTTTACACTGTTTCTAGTTTTAGCTTTTATTTGAATTGTAATTTTTTTTTAATTTTACAAATCCATTATAGGCAAGCCTATTTGCTCGAGTACTGAATGAGGGTAGAAATGAAATAATTGTGTGATCATATGGATTTTTGTTCCTGGTCCATCTTTGGAAGTCAGGTAGCTTAAATGACATATTGATTAGTAGCCTGAGTATCGGTTGGATGTCACTTTGAAGCGAGTTGATAATTTGAACAAAATACAAAAATACATTTAAAAAAATCACTTGGGAACATTACAGGAAAATCAACATGAGTGTTTTTATCCTTTTAGAAAAAAAATTAAGAAAATGTGATAGTATTAGTAAATCTAAAAACTTTTTTAGATAAAAAATTATGAGGGCGCCTGGGAGGCTCAGTGGGTTAAAACCTCTGCTTTCGGCTTAGGTCATGATCTCAGCGTCGTGGGATCCAGGCCCGCATAGGGCTCTCTGCTCAGCAGGGAGCCTGCTTCCTCCTCTCCTTGTCTCTCTGCCTGCGTCTCTGCCTACTTGTAATCTCTCTGTGTCAAATAAATAAATAAAATCTTTTTAAAAAATTATGAAATCATATTAAATTTGTATATATTTTGTTAATTCATTTATATCACAATTACTAATTGGATGCATATTTTAACACTAGGCAGTAGTCTTTTAAACTGATAAAGACTGTTTTATTTTTTAAAGATTTTATTTATTTTTTTGACAGAGAGAGAGAGAAAGATCACAAGTAGGTGGAGAAGCAGGCAGAGAGAAAGGAGGAAGCAGGCTCCCTGCTGAGCAGGGAGCCCGATGCAGGCCTCAATCCCAGGACCCTGAGATCATGACCTGAGCTGAAGGCAGAGGCTTTAACGCACTGAGCCACTCAAGCACCCTAAAGACTGTCTTTTATGCCAGAAACTTATAGCTGCAAGGAACTATACCTGCTTGTTATACTTAAGTTCATAACATTCAACTTAGTGTCCAGCATGAAATACGTATATAACATAGGTGGATCAATTAGTAAATTAGATTTATTGAAATTAATTGGTTAAAGATGATTTAAATACCCAGTTTTGTAAATGATTCTCAAAAGAAGTACAGGATACCCTAGTTGTTACGTTCTGTTAGTAAGATTTAAGATTTCCCAAGTTCCCTGATGTTAAATGATGTTTGAACACAACCCACAGATGTTTATGCACACATCTGCAAATCCTTTCTTCTTTATCCAGTTCTGGGAGACCAGTTAGCTTGCTGAGAAGGAACTTTATACTTTATTACATTCTGGTGCTGCTTAAGGACAACCTTGTTTAAATCCTTTCTAATTGTTTCAAAAGTTGTAGATCAGGCAATTAGAAGTAAAGCAGCTGTGTGTCTGTTGCCTACAATAGTTGAAAGATTCATTTTCTTTCTGTATTACCTGTCATATCAAATAAAGGGCCTGAGAGTTTATCTGTGATAAACGTACTCTATTTAATGCAATGGGACAGTCCCTTAATTTAAGTGTCAGCCTAAATCTCCTTCCGCTGATTTAATTAGCAAAAGCTCCATATTAATCACTTTGCAATTAAACTTTTTGAGTCTCCCATTGAAAAAATATAATCCTTTCACAAAACAACAACAACAAAAATTGAGAATGAGCTCAGTAATAAAAGTAATTTGCATTTTTTTAGCAAATGTGTTAAACAGCTGATGAATTATTCAACACTTGGTGTTGGTTCTTCAGACTTAATGAGCCTCTCTAATTTGACTTCCATACCAAATTATAAATTTTATTCTATGTTTATGAATTGAAAAGTATTCGTTCGCAAAATGCATTCATCAGTGTACTATATATTGTCAATAAGGAAAGATTTTTTTTCTAATTTGGCAGGAAATTTTGTTCTAGCAACACAAGCAGAATTCTTTCCCATGATAAAAGTTTTATCACTGCTATTTATTTTACTGCCATATTTATTATGAGCAAAATATAGGTGGAAATCTATTCATTTTATGATTTTGGGTTTTTCCCCCCTAGATGTCATATGTTGAACAATCACACAGAACTCAATTATAAATCTATTTCTAAAAGGCCTTGAGGCTGTTTTAGTTGACCTCCTCTTGAGCGGCATAGTTCAAAGTTCTAGGAAGCTAGAATCCTGTATATATAAAGAATAGCATCATGATATTTCTTCAAAAAGAAATAAAGCATTTCTCAATTCTTGAGTATACACTCTTTCCCTGACAAAATAACAGTTCATTTAATAATGAAAATGCTGTCATTAAGACAAATAACAAAACCCACAAATGAGCCTAGTTTGGGCATTTTTAAACATTTCATTGGATTTAAATGCAACAGATGTGCTAATAATCTATAAATAACAGGAATATACAAATATTTGCTAACCTGTATTGAGGATTTGCTATATACCTGGCTCAATTTTAAGTACTTCTGCACATTCCTCAAAACAAACAACATTAGGTGTTAGATGCTATTATACTGTATCTTTATGAGGAAACGGAAGGTCAGAGATTTTAGTTACTTTCCCTGATAGCAGGTCACTGACAAAGCAGTTACTCAAGCCCCATCCAGGCTGATTCCATAGCCCATGCTGGTGTAACCTCTGAGCACTCCCCACTGTCTTGAAACCATACTGGACAAGCTTCGTGCTTCCTACTGAGCTGTAGCCATTATTCTATTTTGAATGATTTCATTTGGGGGAATATAAGCTTTGTGCTCTTCTACCACATAATGTCAATGAAATGGTTCATTAAAGAATTAAGCGAGTTCTTATTTCTTCTAACTGGAACAATACTGGTAATCTAACAGCTCATCTAATTGTAGCCCATTTGTAGGTAATAAAAATCTTTTTTTTTCTTCCATGAATCTTTCCAAGTGTGTCTCAGGCAGGCAATTCTCACTTTTTTTTTTAAAGGAGTATTTTGGCTCACTGTAATCCCTAGATATTTTTTCTGCCAAAGATGGATGAAAATAGAAACTTATTAAAGCCACAGTATGTAAGAGATGTATGTCTCACATTTTGTTGTAAAATTTAGATTTAGGATTTTCTAAAATGGGCTACATTCATCCAAACCTCTTCCGTTTTCATCAGTTTGATCTTTTATGTAAAGCAAAAATTATTTCTTTTTTTATTTTTAAAAAGATTTTATTTATTCATTCAAGAGATAGAGAGAGCACAAGCGGGGGAGGGGCGGGTTGGGGAGAGGGAGAAGCAGGCTCCCCGCTGAGCAGGGAGCCCAAAAAATGAATTCTTAAGAATGTATCTCAAGTTGTTGCATATAATAGGAACTTGATAAATACTGGTTTCCTCTTACCCTCACTTGAAACTTTATAAATACTGACCAGGGGCCATGCATGTAGTTAGTACGGTGGTTCTCTATCTTATTTGTAGTTATCATTCACCACATAGGTCTAGAAAAATGTGTACTTAATTCCAACAGGTTTTTGGGGTCTAGGTCAGTAATTTTAAGTTCTATTTTTTAATCTTTTTTTATATTTGTCTTGTATGAAGACAAAATCAGTAAATGAGTAAATCATTTTTATATTTTCTATTCAATCAAATGAGGCTAGTCATCTCTTCAATCCTGAGAGAATAAAAGGAAGTATACAAAAGTAGGGGACAGGGGTCTAGAAAGACATAAGACCACCATATGCAGCCATTTGTTAGATTTGGCTAAGTTTGGCAGTGGGAAATAATGGCATGAAGAAGAATATTAATAAGGTGGTTTATGGGTTTTTCTGTGGCGAACTCTGTTATTCTCTAGCCCTGTTTCCATGTCTTCCTAATAGTTTTTTTAATGTTCCATATATAATCATTCCAAAATACACACACACACACACACACACACACACACACACATTCACTATACATACTATAGCCTAGGACTATTTTAATTCATCAGGGTTAAAAAACAAAATCCTACCATCTAGATACCAAATTCTGGACATACCTGGAGAGAACAAATGAAACCTGCAGCTTTTTTTTTAAATCTGTTGTACCCCTACCCATAAACCCCATAACCTATGTCGTCTTAACTTTAACCTCACCTCATCTCCGCTCCACTTCTGTCCACTCAGTCTCTTAGTGGTCTAAATCCTAATGTGACTTCCAGTAATCCTCCAGTATTTGATGTGTTAGCAAGGTGTTCTTTATATTTAATGACCAACTTTGGTGCTGAAACTGAAAACCATTTATTTCCACTCACCAGATAGTAAAACAACTGGACACTTAAATTCCCTAATTATATATTTGATGTATTGTTCTCTAAGTGGTTAAGGATAGACAAATGACTTCATATCTCATGATCAAGCAGAGAGTCCTCTGTAATGTTTTGTTGTAGCAGTAGGCTTTCAAAAGTTCTTTTGATTTCCTAAGAAAAGTTACTAAATTCACATTATTTTCATATTAGTAATTAACATGTGCTGAAGTCTGTGTGTGTGATAGGGTCTGTAGTGATAGTAGTATCCTTAGCACCTACCCTATTGCCTGCATACATTATTGCTTAATACATTTTTTTGCCACTTTGTGTGGTGTGCTCCTTAGGTAAACTGCAGAATTAGTAATTAGGTACTTCTTTGAAAAAGGGGTTACAAGTCAGAAATAAATGACATAGAAACTAAACAACAAAAATAAAAATACCAAAACCCCAGTAGAACAGATCAGTAAAACCAGGAGATGGTTCTTTAAAAAGATCAACAAAATTGATAAACTTCTAGCCAGACTCAAAAAACAAACAAACAACAACAACAAAAAAAAAACCAAAAAAAGCCTCAAAAACTCAAAAATCACAAATGACAGAGGAGAAATAACAAGAGACACTAGGAAAATACCAATAATTATAAGAGAATATTATGAAAAATTATATGTGAACAATTGAACAACATAGAAGAAATGGAAACATTCCTAGAAACATGTAACCTACCAAAATGGAAGCAGGAAGAAATAGAAAATTTGAACAGACCATTTACTAGCAAGGAAATTGAATCAGTAATCAAAAAACTCACAACAAACAAAAGTCCAGGAAGTCCAGGACCAGACAGCTTTGCAGGTGAATTCTGCCAAACATTTAAAGAAGAGTTAATACTTATCTTCCCCCCAAAAAATGGAAAAGGAAGGAAAACTTCCAAATTCATTCTTTGAGGCTAGCATTACCCTGATACCAAAACCAGATTAAGACACCACCAAAAAAGAGAACTACAGGCCAATATCTCTGATAAACGTAGATGAAAAAATCCTCAATAAAATACTAGCAAACTAAATCCAACAATACATTAAAAAGAAATCATTCATGATGGTGAAGTGGGATTTATTCCCAAGAGGGAAGGGTGGTTCAATATTTGTGATTCAATCAACAGGAGACATCATATCAATAAGAGAAAGGATAAAAACTATATGATCATTTTAATAGATGCAGAAAAAATTTGACAAAATACAATATCCATTCATGATAAAAACCCTCAAAGTAGGTTTAGTGGGAATATAACCTCAACATAATAAAGGCCATATATGAAAAACCCACAGTTAACATCATACTTGATGGAGAAAAACACTTTTCCCCTAAGGTCAGGAACAAGATAAGGATGCCCACTCTCACCACTTTTATTCAACACAGTACTGAAAGTCCTAACCACAACAGTTAAACAAGAAGAAGAAATGAAACGCATCCAAATTGGTAAGGAAAAAGTGAAACTCTATTTGCAGATGACATGATGCTATATATAGAAAACCCTAAAGGGTGGAGAAAAAACAAACAAACAAAAAAAACCCCAAAGCCTTAAAGTCTCCACCAAAAAACAAAAACAAAAACAAAACCTGCTAGAACTGATAAATGAATTCAGTTAAGTTGCAGCATACAAAATCAGTGTACAGAAATCTGTTGTATTTCTATACATTAGTAATGAAGCAGCAGAAAGAGTAATAAAGAAAATCCCATTTATAATTGTACTAAAAATAGTAAGATACCTAGGAAAAAACCTTACCAAAGAGGTGAAAGACCTATACTCTGAAAACTATAAAACACCAATGAAAAAAATTGAAGAATACACAAATAAATGGAAAGACATTCCATGTTCATGCAATCTACAGACTTAATGCAATCCCTATCAAAATACTGACTGCAGTTTTGGCAAAAGTAGAACAAACAATCCTAAAATTTTTATGGAATCACAAACACCCCAGATGACCAAAGCAATCTTGAAAAACAAAAATAAAAGTTATATTACACAGCTGATGTAATCAAAACAATATAGTATTGGCATTAAAATAGACACATAGATCAATGGAGTAGAATAGAAAACTCAGAAATAAACCCACAAATATATGCTCAATCTTCGACAAAGTGGGGAAAGAACATATAATGGGGAAAAGACATTGAAGATGTCTTGAAAGATACCTTGAAGATGACTTGAAAAAATCTCTTCAACAAATGGTGTTGGAAAAACTGGACCACTTTCTTACACCATACCCAAAAATAAATTAAAAATTGATTAAAGACCTAAATGTGAGACATGAAACCATAAAAATCCTAGAAGAGAGCACAGGCAGTAATTTCTTTGACATTAGTTATAGCAACATTTTTCTAGAGGCAAGAGAAAGAAAGGCAAAAATAAACTATCAGGACTACATCAAAGTAAGTTTCTGCACAGCAAAGGAAACAATCAACAGACTAAAAGACAACCTGCAGAAGGGAAGAAGATATTTGCAAACGACATATCTGATAAAGGGTTAGTATCCAAAATATATAAAGAACTTAAAAAACTCAACACACAAAAAAACAATCCAAGTAAAAAATGGGCAGAAGACATGAACAGACATTTCTCTGAAGAAGACGTACAAATGGCAAACAGACACATGAAAAGATGCTCAACATCACTAATCATCAGAGAAATGCAAATCAAAACTGCTGTGAGCTATTTAACCTCACACCTGTCTGAATGGCTAAAAAACAAAACAAAACAACACAACACACACAGAGGAAACAACAAAGTGTTAACAAGGATGTGGAAAAAAAAGGACCCCCGTTACCCTTTTGGTGAGAATGCAAACTGATATAGCCATTCTGGGAAAAAGTATGGAGGCTCATCAAAAGTTAAAAATAGAACTACCGTATGATCCAGTAATTGCACTACTGGGTAGTTACCTAAAACAAAACAAAAAACAACCAACTAATTGAAGGAAATGCATGCACTCCTCTGTCTATAGCAGCATTATTTACAATAGCCAAACTATGGAAGCAGCCCAACTGTCCACTGATGAACGAATAAAGAAGATGTAGTGTATAGACACAATGGGATGTTATTTTCAGCCATAAAAAAGTAGGAAATTTTCCCACTTGCAGTGACATGGATGGAGCTGGAGAGTATAATGCTAAGCGAAATAAGCCAGGGACAGAAAAATACCATATGATTTCACTCATACGTGAAATTTAAGAAACAAATGAGCAAAGGGAAAAGCAAAGAAATTTACTATAGCGAGCAAACTGATGGTTACCCAAGGGAGGTGGGTGGGGGATGGGTGAAACAAGTGATGGGGATTAAGGAGTGCATTTGTGGTGAGTGCCAAATGATGTATGGAAGTATTGAATCACTATATTGTAGACCTGAAACTAAAATAACATTGTATATTAACTGGAATTAAAATACACCCCCAAAAAATGTGGAGGGGGGGCTAGAAGAATCAATGTAGGATTCAGGAATCATGTATTTAAGCCTATTCTTATTTTATAGGTGCAGTTGTAAGTCTGGAAACGCCCAGGCAATTACAGGTGATCCTTTCTCTCTGAAATTCACAGTTGATTTAAATCCAGCGGTTGGGGCGCCTGGGTGGCTCAGTGGGTTAAAGCCTCTGCCTTCAGCTCAGGTCATGATCTCAGGGTCCTGGGATCCAGCCCCGTGTCTAGCTCTCTGCTCAGCAGGGAACCTGCTTCCTCCTCTCTCTGCCTGCCTCTCTGCCTACTTGTGATCTGATCTCTCTCTCTCTCTCTCTCTCTCTGTCAAATAAATAAAATCTTTTAAAAAAAAATAAATCCAGCGGTTATGAAGACACATATACAACACACACATTCCATCCTAACAACAAAATCAATACAAAATCGCATGTTATGAGTATGGAGAACACTACCTGTGATTTAGCATGGTATTTATTTAAGAAACATATGAGGAAAATGCCACTACTGACTAACTACCTCTGATGCTTATTAGTTAAGAGTTAAAGCCAGATTATTATGGATACACTCACTGGTAAATAAATACTCTTATCTCCATAATTCTTGAGTTTTTCTGATTACTTCTGGTTAAATGAAAGTTTTATTTCTGGTTAAATTTCCATGGAATACACATGTCACAAAGCATTTTGTTTTGGAAAGGCACCGCTTTCCCCGTAGAATCAAGGAATCTCAGGGTTTTGCAACAGCTTGCTCTTGCCATCGTGGTCACTGGTCAAAACCAAAAACCATGGAGTCTTGAAAGGAGGCCAGACTTACTTCTAACGTGTGTTCTTCAAAACTCTGCTTCTGTCAGGTATCCTTTGAAATAGGATTCTTTGGTCAAAGAACTTTTGAAATACTGTATTCTCATCTTGGGAAGTCAGCAGGAATGGGAGCCTACGGAGTGACGTAACAAAATCAAACTTACTTAGTCACAGTTAATTAAATGTTTCTCAAACTTATTTGACTATTATGCCCTCTTTGTTCTCCATTCTATTTATAGCTTGAAAGACACATGTTCTGAGGATCCTCTTAACTTTGGCTGCCCTTGTATAGCTACCAGCTCAGCTTTTGGAAGTTTCAGTTTTTAGTTTATTTTAGCGAAATGTTTTATATCAGCTTTTTAACTTCCCATGTATTATTTTCTCCAAGAATATAATGGTGAATGTTCAAAAAGATTCTGGCTCCTTGAACTCCCGATATTGATATTTCAGGAAAAAAATAACTTCCCATTTAAATTGTATAAAATCACTGTTAAGCTTCCAGTCTGATAAATACAGAAGATCCTAAATTGCATTTTATATCCACCATACAGTTTTGGGAGTAAGCATCTAGCTTCTTGAAGAGTCCGTGTCTTGCCCTTGAATTTGACAACAAAACTGTTAGTCAGGGATGGGACCTCTCTCCTAAATTTAATAATAGTTTATTCTAAGAAGGAAACCGTGAATATGGTTTAAAAATAAATAGAGCCTTTGAGGAAAGTTTGGAGGACTTGAAACTACAATTTCGAGGTGGCAGACATAAATAATTGATTCTAACCAGCCGATATCCTCACAACCACATTGAGAGTTTGTAGCTAAAAAATAGTTGCCATTTAAAGAAAACTGAAAAGAGCTGAGTACTTGTATGCACATCACCTATAAGATCTAATTTCATTCTCTTGAAAGCTCCGTGAAATAGATGTTTTCATTTCTGTTTTGTGAATGACTTATTTTCTCAAGGTCATATCCAGTAAGTGGCAGAGCCTGGGTTTTGCAGGTTGATGAGTCCTTCTTTGGTCAGCATGTCTGTGGAACACTTAGATGCTCTCTCTCTATAGTCCGAATGCTAAAAATGTATAAGGACAGTTTGAACATGAGTGAATTTAGTGAACGATAGAGAAAACGTGCAGAGAGACTGCCTTTCTCCCTGAGATTATTCTCAGTGTTTATTTAATGGACTTGCATATCTTGCAATGCAGTCAGAAAACCTCAGTGCTGTTGTTTCTAAAGAATAGGTTCTGTCCCATACATTCAGTGAAACTATATTTGACTGGACTTGTCCAGCTGCCATCAGCTAGAATTCAGGACTGAGGCTTGCTTGTGAATCAATAGCCGGTGTCAGGTTCAAATTGAATTTTGTTGCTGTTAGTTTCTTGAGTCATCATTTTATGTCTCACCGAATTGCGTAAACTAACAGAAAGGGTTTTCCCAGCTTAGCCATTTTGTTTTGATTTCCATTCTCATCTCCTGTACTACATAAGCTTATTTATCACACTCCTTTTTAAATAAATGGTGTATATATATTTTTTTAATTGACAAAATTCATACACTTCTCTTCTTTTGTGTTTCCTGGTCTCTGCTGAAAAAGTCTTTTTTAGGAGGCCTTGGGAGTCCTTTTTAGGTTGTTGAACATGGAAGTGACATAAGAATAAAGGGAGAACAAAATTATGACTATGACTCCTTTTTACACAGGGGTAGGGTAGGTCTTAAAAAGCAACTCTTAGACCTATTTTGTTGAATGTTGTATTTTATTCTCATAGGAGATGGAATTACCATAATGTGATTTAAGAATACCATTTCCAACACTAAATATTAGATGATTCGTGAAGACAAAAATTAGCCAGTGTATCATTAGCCATGTCCAGAGAGAGAAATGAACAATGGGAAACTTTAAAATAAATTTTCTTCATTGACCTATACTCTTTAGAGTTCATTCTAAACTTTATTTTTCAAATCTTTTACTATGCCTAATAGTTCCAACAAAGTTAGCTATTATCATTCCTCCATTTCTTAATTCCTTTTGTGGAAAACACAAAGGAATGACTAAAACCCACAGAGTCACTCTCAAAAAGAAGGCAATGTTTTCAATTGTGGTTCTTTGTGCTTTCTATAGAAATAGAAAGGTAAGTCAGAAGAAGCTTCTCAGGCATAGCAACAAAATCTTTTTTAAGATGGATTCAGACCCCCCCCATGAGCTTATTATCTTAGTTTAAGTGGCTTCAATTTCAAAGATGCAGTAACCTTTAAAATGTCATAAGTTTTTATGAGATAAATATTGATTTGTTTTCATTCTTAATAAAAGATGAGTGACATTGTTTGTGATCATTACGATTCAGTGCACCATTTTAAATCTGAAAACTCTGAATGTACCAAGCATGATACCGTTAGTGTTAAAATTCAAATGTGTGAACACTGCAGGGAATAATTAATCCTCACTAGGGAACTCAATCCTGAATTGCCTGTATACTAAGATTAAATTACAAATATTCTTTGGAGAACTATGATTTTTGTATTTCTTTTCTAGAACGTTATTAATACCGGAGCAGATTCTTTCTAACTAGTTCTAATTCACTGTATCAATTTTTTTTAATTTTATTTTTATTCTTTGCCCAAGGGGTACAGGTCTGTGAATCATCAGGTTTACATCTTTCACAGCACTCACCAAAGCACAAACCCTCCCCAATGTCCATAACCCATCCACCCTATCCCTACCCTCCCACCCCCCAGTAACCCTCAGTTTGTTTTGCACTGTATCAATTTAAAGCCAAATTATATTTGTTGAATTTGAGTTATCAAAAGCTTCTGCCCTTCAGTATATAGTGGATTAGAAATAAATGTATAGCTTTATTTAACAAAATAATCCTTTAAAAGATAAGTCAGGGGAATTTTCCAAAGTCCTATGTCAAAACAATTTGTATTATGACTTTTTCTTGCAGAGTTAGCTAAATGGACACAAATATGTAAGTTCTCATCCTTTCATTCTTAGAATTCAATTAATGTAAACGTGAGCCTACCTAGGTTTTCTGCTTAGGTTGATTGTGTTCCTTCATGAGTCTGACCATGATAGTGCACGTAAAATCTTTCCTTTGTGAAAGAACCAGAGAGCCATGGAGCAGGACAAGGGTGCAGGAAGGGAGTTAAATTGGTCTTGTACAAGGGAGAATCTGGTGATGGTTTCACTGAGTATCCCATTGCAGACTTTCCTACCTGGAATTAGATTCACTACTCTTCCAGGATGAGAGAGAGAGAGGGAGAGGTGGAGAGAGAGACAAAATATCTGAATGGAGGGATTTCTTAGGCTTCTTATTCTTAGAAAAAGTGTGGTCAGCTTGTTCCATGGGCATTCCCATCTGCAATTCTTGACACTGGGGGTGAGATTCTGTTTCAGGAAATCAGTTGTGAAGTACAACAGTGTGAAGGTTATAGGAAGGTATTTAGGGTATTTTTGAAAACTAAAACTGCTGTGGTAACTATTTCTTAAGTACCTATTGGGTACCTCTTGCAGCACTTAATAGTGGGGACATAGAAATAAATATGATACAATCTGTACCTTCAAGAGATTCTCAGCTTGGACAGCTTTGTTGATGTTTTACAGTAAGTGGAATATATATGACCAATGCAAAGATGCTATGGGAGCAAAGGGGATTAAAAAGCACAAATTGTATAAGAGTATTGAAGAGGGTCTTCCAGGATGTTCTTGGCATGTTGGGCATTGTATGTCCCTCTGAATTTTCCTTTTAAGAAGTAGGGAGAAGGGTGCCTCGGTGGCTCTGTGGGTTAAGCCTCTTCCTTCAGCTCAGGGCACAATATCAGGATCCTGGGATCAAGTCCCACATCGGGCTCTCTGCTCAGCAGGGAGCCTGCTTCCCCCCCCCCTCTGCCTGCCTCTCTGCCTGCTTGTGATCTTTCTCTCTCTGTCAAATAAATAAATAAAATCTTTAAAAAAAATAGTAGGGAGAAGTTATTCAGTACAGATGTCCACCTGGATGAGGCTAAGGTCTAATACAGAGAGAAAAACACAAAACTTGAGTGTGGTAGGATATAGGGTATCTTTTGATATCTTTATATATACATATCTACATATTTTTTTAAGTAAGCTCCACCCCCAGCATGGAGCCTAACATGGGGCTTGAACTCATGACCCTGAGATCAAAACCTGAGCTGAGATCAAGAGTTGGATGCTCAATGGACTGAGCTACCCAGGCACCCCTGATGTTAATTTTTTAATCTTTTCTTTCATTGTTTTTCAGAAATTATTTACAACTTCATTCTTTCTTGTTTTCAAATAAAATGTAATTTTTTGCTATACATATTTAGTTTATATTGAAGAGGGGAAAAAAATTCCCCCTATAAGGTGACTCATCACTTATCCCTGAATTTGCAGATCCATTCTTGACTCATGGATCATGTAGTTCACATACAGAGAAAGAGAGGCTTTAAAGGTAGGCCCTTCTGTTTGTTAGTGAATTAGAAATCTCATGATGAGCCATAGCAAGATTTT
Source organism: Ailurus styani (assembly GCA_002007465.1). Classification (NCBI taxonomy): domain Eukaryota; kingdom Metazoa; phylum Chordata; class Mammalia; order Carnivora; family Ailuridae; genus Ailurus; species Ailurus styani. The sequence goes on from LNAC01000062.1 coordinate 10,630,258, forward strand.
CCCTGAAGCTGAGACTGATGGTAATATATGACCTGGGTTGTAACTGGTCCTTTGAGAATGTCAAGAAAATTGGATTATTATTATTATTATTTTAATGATAAAAATGGTTGACGGGCTCCTGGGTGTCTCAGTCAGTTAAGTGTCTGCCTTTGGCTCAGGTGGTGATCCCCGGGGTCCTGAGATGGAGCCCCACATCAGGCTCCCTGCTCAGCAGGGAGCCTGCTACTTCTTCTCCCTTTGCCCCTCCCCCCCGGTGTTGCTTGCTTTCTCTCTCTCTTATAAATAAATATAATCTTAAAAAAATAGGTGGTTAAAGGCAATGTGGATAACAAAGAATGTGGCTTTCTAGTCTGTGTCTAATGACTTTGGATAAGATGCTTAAGTCCCCAGGGAACTACGCCACCCTGTTACCCATTTCCAAATCCCAGGTTCAGGCCCACTTAAAAACAAACAAATAAATAAATAAATAATTTTTTAAAAAGACAATATTATATTTTAAGGGTACTAATAGTAGTAATGTTAATAACATCTTTGGGTTGAGCATTTATGGGATTCCAAGCCCTCATTAATAACAATTTTATATTCCTTTTCTCATTTTATCTTCATAGTTCTGTGATGAAGTTACCAGTATAGATGAAGTTACTATACTAGATGAAAAACTGAGGCCTAGAGAGGATATGTGATTTTTTTCAAAGTCAACAGCTAATAAAACAAAGATCCTGACCCCCATCCATGTGCTTCTCACCTCCAAATACTTACAACTGTCTCCTAGCTGCCTTGGGCCTCAGCTGCAGTTGAAGCAGCAAACATCCTTGCTTACTTTCCTGCTGGTGGGGTACATTTCTTGACCAACTCAGATGTCAGTTATTCATTTGGCCATTTCTGTGTCTCATTCTCTTCTCTCACTTCTATAAATAAACTCTGGCTCTGCAAATCCCAGAGCTCGTAATGTCATAGCCATTGGACATGCCATCTGATTGTCTTCTGTGAGCATTCTGTAGATTTCTAGCTATTCCTGGATCCCTAATTCAACACCACAAACACTCTGAAATTTCTGTGTCCCTCTTTAGATCCTGGTGTCTCTCAGGTCTCCTGTTGCCTTCAGTGACCCTCCAAAGGATACCCTGTCTTCTTTCCCTAGAGAGCTCATCCCTACTCCACAGAGCTACTGTGAGAATAATATTATGAGGTGATACATGTGAAAGTGTTTTTAAAAACTTAACATTCTTAATTTCCTCCTCACTAACATGGAAGCATTGAACTAGATACTCTGTTCCTGAAGCTCACTGATTCCATTATCTGCGATTTATTAACTTGCTATCAAGTGGAAGGTATTCTGACATGAGACTCCAAATATCTTAGTTTCTTGCTGAGGCAGACTCTAGTAGGCATTGTATAAACTGAAGGGAGAATCGAATCCACTCAGAGAAGTTCAAATGATTCTTTACATTAACTTCCCCTGAAACTGGTGTTTACATTATGATTTTTGTCATGAGGTCTTCCCGTTTTCTTCCAATCATGTGAAATATGTACCTAATTGGAGGTTAACAATTAAAAAGTCAGACCACTGCTTTAAATTATATATGACAGAGAAATTCTGTCTTCTTGCTAAGTCTGACCTTGATCTGTTGCCTCATTTATTTTCAATGTGGCTTATAATAATTGAATGTTGAACAAGAGCCATTTCAGCTGGTCTGATCCCAAACTGATCATTTTCAATTCACACGCTGAATCTTCAGCATGAAAAGACAGCAGCTACATTTATAATTGAAGTGATTGTGGTTTGAGAAAAAAGTTGAGTGCTTTCTCTGAGTGTTTGCTATTCTAGTTAGGGCTTCAATATTTGGGATATTTTGCTTTGGTTTATGTGCATTTAAAATTGTCCTATTTTCTCCTTTGATCATAAAATGAAACTTTATCTTCCTGGCATGTATACTTGGCATTCAGCCTCACATCAAGAAATATGAATGTTTCATAGAATATTATTATACTGGAAACATCTCCTCAAAATCAACAATTAAAGGTATATAAGTATCAGAATATGGAGACTATAAGCTGTGTCTTGTCATTCTATATGGTGAAAGAGCTACTGTGTATACACATTTCTATATTTTTTCACCAGTTGATAATGTTTTATTGCATACCATCAATTATTAAAGGCAATAAATTATTTAGTTATTTTTATTAATATTTTAATTAATTTTATTTAACCTTAATTAGCTTTATAACTTAATTTTAACTTTACTTTGTGGTAGAGATAAAATTTGATTAATGCTTCTTCACTAATTTTTAAATATTGATCCTTTTCTTTATAAGTACCATTTATGTGTGTCATCTTATTGCTAAATGTAGGGGTCATTAAGGTAACATTTCAAAAAGTTAGAGAATTCAGAATAGGAAATATAATCATATCCTTGCTTTCTAAAATCCTAAAATATGTGCTTTTACTTCCACGAATGTCTTAGATAATATCTTGCCCTATTTTCATCACGAATTATACATACATAGAATTCTAGTAACATTCCATCTTTGGCTTATGTCTAAATTTTAAATGTAACTATTTTTTTTATTCTACAAATATTTATTAAATACCATCTATGCTTTAAATGCTGTTGTGTTTAATGGAAATATAGCCATTACCAGTGCAGTCAAAGTGCTTATCCTCACTTAAGGATTATTAATACTATTTTTGGACATTTATTATATGCCTACCAGCAGATTTACAATATCTTTTATTCTTCAAAATAGCACCATTACCTTAATTTCCTGTGGACAAACCAAAATGGAGAAAAGGTAATTGCTTGACCAAGATCACACACCAAATGAAAGGCAGAATCATGTTTCAGACCCAGGTCAATCCAAGTACAAAGATCAACTCTTTCCATATCCACTACTGTTGCCTTTCAGGTTTTACTCTATTGACAGTTTTGGATATTAGTTGATTCAATTACCTTGTGCTTCTATAATTTTTAGAATCCAGATATCTTAGTCACAGTTGCTGTTCTACATCCCTTTGAAGATAAACAAACTGTGGTAGTGGGAAATTGCAGTAAGAACAGACTTCAGTGTTGCCATTGTTCAAATTCTGATTTTGCCTTTTAGTTTGTTCCATGAAGCTGGAATCTCTAAAATCCGTAGAATGGCTGTAGCTTGGGTTCAGTTGTATGACATGGAGCAAGTCCTGTAACTTTCCAGGAGTTCTCTTTTGCCCTCTGAAAAGTTGGGATCATGATAGATAACATTTGGACACCATTTATGAAGTTGAACGGATTCACATCCACAGAGGAGGCTCCACTTTGGGGGAGACATTTCTGGCATTCAATACAATGAAAAGTAACAATGAATTCTAAAATTATTTATTATTAAGATAGTCACTAAAACTATTTGGAGAATTATTGCCCCAAACATATTGTCTCATGGAAAACAAATGCCTACCAATTTTCATTATAGATCTTTTCAGCCCATGGTGACTGTTCTGTAATACACCTATTCTACCTCATGCAGATTAACAAAGAGCCACTGGGGCAAGTATGTAGTGAGCAGTGACAGTGCTAACAAAAACAGAAAAACCCACCAGGGCACATTCTGTGTATGGTAACCTTTTAGCTGTCAGTACTTTTCACTGTGAATTTTATTGGCTTTACCCTGAGCAAACATTAACTACCTTTAATTGGGACATTGTGCCAGGATCTTCAGATTCATTCTTCCTGACAACAGACATTCTTAATATGCCATGTCATAGCCTCTTGGTGATTCATTCAACCAGATCTATTCTTTTCATAAATGTAAGTATTTAGAATTTGTGGAACATTTCCCATTTGATTTGAGATTCTGATTTAACAACAACCTTCTAGCAGGAGTATTGTCACCATTACAATATTTTTAAATGCAGTTGTTTATTTAAGAGACAGAACGAAAATGATATGAGCAAAAAACATGTGACGTACTAATTAAGGTAAGCTCTGTGTTTTATGATATTTCTCCAGGTTTATATTTTCCTCATTTTTCACCATCTCAGCATGGCTACCTACATTATACATGACCTGATCTGTATCTGGAAGACTTGCTTCAGCCTTACTTAGTGCCCCCGACATGGTCTTCCGAATGTTAAACCCTCACAAGAGACGCATTTGTGGCACAGCCTGTGTAATCTGACCGAAGCAATGGGAGTGTGCTGGGAGAGAACCTTTATCTGAGTGTCACTCTCTGGACTGAAAAAGAGCACAATAGAAATGACCTCCTAAATATGCTGGCAGCAAAGGTTTTACCTAGTGTGAGAAGAGGTAGTAAAATATTCCTTTTAAAAGTCAGAACCATGTAATAACAGGGAGAGGCAAAGAGAAATAAAATTACACCGAAAAGAGGCCAGTCTTTCAATAGAATGCTTTGTACCTTTTAGAATAGAATCCATTACAGACATCTATCAGCGATACACACAAGTCAAACAATACCCATTCTTTAGTTTCCTGCTGCCTCAAGTAGACTTATACTTTTTTCCTGTAGGATTTGAACAATTTTAAACGTGAAACTTTGCCATTAGAGGCTGTTTTTCTTACTTTCAAATTTTAATGGAAAAGGTAGTAGGGTACATGGGGAATCCTACTTAGAAGGCTTGGCCTGTCCAGTATTTTAAATGGTAGTTCACTTTCAGTGAGTCTCGGGGCTCGTGGCAATGCTCTCCCAGTAGGACTCTCAGCTTCTCCCATGCATCCCCTCTGAGCTGGACAGCACCATTAGGTTAATCTGTCTAAAACTTGCCTGCCTCTCACTTGCTTTCCAAATAATTGCAATCAAGGGCTTCCATTGTATGAGTCTTAATTTACAGTGAAAATTTACATAATTTTCACTATTCCATTATTCTCACTGTGTTCTGGTTTCTTTCTCACTACAATCCTTTCTTTCACTGCATAGTGTGTCTGCAGTGCTATACCTTCATTGTCCCTTCTCTATTTCTGCATGCCCATGTCTTTAGGTGAGTCATACTTCCCTCAGGTTGCTTAGACTGATCACTTTGGCCTTTAATCTAAAATCAACTTTTCTCCATTCCGATAATACTGTATCTCAATCTTTCATATAGCATTTTATCCTTCTCTGTCTTACATTATCAAAGACTTACTTAAGTCTAATTTGAAATGATAATTTTTGGCATTGGGTATCATTATCTCTAATATCGCTATCCAAGATAAAGATATTATTTATCTTTGATAAATCTATTATTTATCTTTTATATTTATCTTTGTGTATTTTAATGAAGAGATGACAAGTGAATTGACAATAGAATCTAAAAGAAGTAGAATTTATTACCTTTGTCTTCATAGCATTCATACTCAGCATAAGGTACGGCCTCTTGTGAATGCTATCTGAAATACTTTTGGCTTCAGTGATGTGGACTAAATGTAATAATTTTGATTGTTAAAACTTCAGGAACTTTTTAGCATAATACTTATCTTGGTTTTCCTAAGAATATCCTTTAGCCAAGGAACAAACTGCCCCAATAATAATTTATTATCCCTTCTCATGGTTTTGTGGGTTGACTGGAATCAGCTGAGTAGTTCTTCCATGGTGTCTCTCGTGAGGCTGCATTCAGATGTCAACTGATGCTTGCCCACAAGAGCTCACTCACATAGCCAGCGCTGGTTGATGCTAGCTGTTGTCTGGGAGCTCTGCTGAGCCCATGGTCTGCCGTGCTATGATTGGCTTTTCTTTTAGGATGGCCAGTTTGCCCCGGTTTTCCCAAGGACCTTCCCGGTTTTCATACTGGAAGTCCCACATCCGGGGAACTCCCATGGTGTTGGGCCAAGTGAGAGGGTTAGTTCACCCACTCAGCTTAGGCTCCTCACCACTTCAAAGCTGGGTTCCCAGAACTAATATCCAGAGTATGGGTGTTCCAGGAGTTTCTTGCAGAAGTTGCAAGTGCTTTTTTTTTTTTTTTTTTTTTTAAGATTTTATTTATTTTTTTTACA
>LNAC01000062.1:10636390-10651677 GCA_002007465.1 Ailurus styani
TTTATTTATTTGACACAGAGAGAGAGATTACAAGTAGGCAGAGAGGCAGGCAGAGAGACAGGGAGAGGAGGAAGCAGGCTCCCTGCTGAGCAGAGAGCCCGATGCGGGCCTCGATCCCAGGACGCTGAGATCATGACCTGAGCCGAAAGCAGAGGCATTAACCCACTGAGCCACCCAGGCGCCCGCAAGTGCTTTTTTTTACTGACTTTAGATATCACATTTCATCACTTTGTTTAATTTTATTAGTGAAGCAAGTCACTAAGTCCAGCCCCTTCAAGAGGAAAGAAATTAGACCCCACGTTGAAGGAGAGGCAAAGTAACATTGCAGGAGAGAAAGTAGGAGGGAAGATAATGTTGTGGCCATCTTTGGAAGCTGTCACCTTCTACACCACACAATACCTAATCTTTCAGAGAACAAGATTCAGTTCACAGTAACATTGTTTCTTTGTTTCTCTCCCAGAGTACCTTGCACTTAAAGACACTTAAATTCTTAAAAAATAGGAAGGAATATCTTTATTCTAAATTTATAATTAATCCTTACTTGAATACAAAATTATATTCAATTTTGTTTCCGTCTTCTCTAATTTATCTAATAAAAGTGGCAAATCTGGGTCAGAAATAAGAGAAGCCAAAAGAAAAAATGTCCTGGAGAAAGTCTATGCTGCTTTTTTTTTTTTTTAAGATTTTTATTTATTTATTTGAGAGAGAGCGAGCTCACACACTGAGTGGGGGGAGGGGCAGCAGGAGAAAATCTTCAAGCCAACTCCATGCTGAGCAGGGAGCCTAGTGTGCGGCTTCATATCCTGACCCATGAGATCATGACCTGAGCCAAAACCAAAAGTCAGATGCTTAACCGACTGAGCTACTCAGGTACTCTGAAAGTCTGTGCTTCTTATTCCAAGATGAGTGCTGGGCACTGTTAGGAGTCTGTTAATGATTTCAGTGTATAAGTAGTGGCTTAGTGAAGTCATGGGTAGTGTTTAAGGCAGAAACTAATAGCAGTGTTGAGAAACCAATTCATTATTTTATGCATCGATAACTATAGGAATGAAAAAAAATTAACAAGAAACTCCCATTTCTGCTTTAGTATTCACAGTCACACTTTTGGTGCCCTCGGGAAAAACACACTCTCAAGTTATGCAGGAATACAAACTTTTGTGGCCCAGTAAGACATGTCACCCCTGTAGATGAACAGCCCTACTTTCTCTTTGGTATCCTACATGAGATCTTGTTTTTTTCCCCCTCCAATGAAATGTGATAAATGCCAGGCCCAATTCTGTAAACAATATTGTACTTACTTATCAATGATTAACAACTATATTATGTATATTATGATATATTATATATATTATATGTTATGATATATATGATATGATATATATGATATTATGATATACTATGTTATGTATATAATGATATGATTTATTTAACCTCAGTAGAGGGTCTAGTACATTTTAATGGCCTTGGTAAGCTAACACAGAAATTTGGCATTGCCTGTAGAGGTTTTGAACACTCCTGTAGGTCCTTCAAAGGAATGTTGTGCTTCTCAAACTTTAGCAAAGGCAGTTTAATCTTTGTCAATATGTAGGGTCAATTCTAGTAGATTCTCAAAAAAAGGGGCAGTCACAGTTTGTGGGCAGCTCTGATGGCTTTTATTACGTGGGCCGAAGCACAGAAGTTCAGCTCTGGCGAGTACCAACACAGAGTGCTTTTTACAGATCCAGTGCCCTCTAATTGCTTCAAAATGTCAGGTGCTCCAAGCAGGGGCATAGAAGCACAGGCAGTGGAAAACTAATTGGTACTGGGACATAAAGCTTTTCTGGGTCACTGATTTACATTAGGCTCAGGTCAGTAGTGAACTCAAATTCATTCTCTTCAGTGGCAAACCACTTTATGGGAAATAGGCCTGGAGAGATTCCCAGTAGCTGCTGGATGGTGTGTGTACCACAAACCAATGTACAACTGTTAACTCTACTGGCATTAGGGATTATTCATCTTTTTAGGTATTTGACTTCAATATTAAAATATCACAGTTTTGAAAATGAATTCATGCTTCACAAAAGCCAAGGGCAGGCAGAACTGTGGCTATTTATAGACTGGTGAAGACAGCATCAAAAATTTGGGAGACCCGTAGAGAATTTAAGACTGTAAAACACATCATTGCTTTGTGTATTTTAATGAAGAGTTAACAAGTGAGTCGACAACAGAATCTGAAAGAAGTTAAATTTACTACTTTTGTCTTTATAATGTTCATACTCAGCATAAGATACGGCCTCATGTTAATGCCATCTGAAATACTTTTGGCTTCAGGGATGTGGACTAAATGTAATAATTTTGATTGTTAAAACTTCAGGGGCGCCTGGGTGGCTCAGTGGGTTAAAGCCTCTGCTTTCGGCTCAGGTCATGATCTCAGCGTCCTGGGATCGAGGCCCACATCAGGCTCTCTGCTCAGCAGGGAGCCTGCTTCCTCCTCTCCCTGTCTCTCTGCCTGCCTCTCTGCCTACTTGTAATTTCTCTCTCTGTGTCAAATAAATAAATAAAATCTTAAAAAAAAAAAAAATTCAGGAACTTTTTAGCATAATACTTATCTCGGTTTTCCTAAGACAGGAGACTTTTGTGCATATTAGTGTATTACTTAAACCATTGCATCTACATGCTAACATAGCTTAGTTTTATCTGTGTACTAAGGAGTTTACAGACTATAGCAGTAGAACCTTAAAAGATACTTGGAAATATCTCCATTTTTCCTTTCCATTTCAGCTCCATATGCTAAAACAGAAGGAATAGAATCCCAAGGCATCAGCTTTATATCTCTTGAGGCATCAATTTGATAACCTCACATCTATCCTGCACTTTACTTTTTCTCTATATAGCAAACAATTTATTACTTCTGTGACTATTTCATACGATCCTACATATAACAATACATAAGGAAGAATAAGTTCTAAAATCAGATTTCAAAATTTGTGGGTGTCTTAAGAGAGGGAAAGATTAAGTCTGCTGGGATGGGAAGTTAGGTACAATTCAAGGAGAATGTTGCATTTGAGCTTGCTTATGAGAGTTTCATAGAAATTTATACCAGTGAGAGGATCTAGGAAGGATATTTCCAGGTTAGGGAACAGGAGCGCCATAATCAGTGATGACAGAATATAGTAATGTATTGAGGCAAATCTAATGTTTACTATTAGGAGTAAGGGGTTTATCAACAAGTTAATTGGGTGTTGCTAAGGTAGTCTGCTGCCTTATTAGAGAACACCTAAAATGACATCAAGAAAATTTAGTCAGGAAATCACAGACAATGGCAACTGGCAATAGGACTCCAGTTCTGTGTTAATCAAAAAGCAACATTTCTGGAGTGATTCCTGTTCCCCAGAGATTCTATAAAAACTAAATATATTGGCCCATGAATCAACTAGAAAAGGGTGATCTCCAGGGATTAGGATGTAGGGACCCAAACTGCAGGAACAATAATATCAGAAATGATCTGCTATTGTTATAATTAGCTATCAAGATTCAAGATATTCCTGTTGAGAAAAAAATGAAACTCTAACAATTTGTAATCTCTGTTTTTCAGCTAGAATGTCAAACTATAAGGAGGATATATCCAGTTGGTCTATGTTATCATGCTATTTCATGGTTAGGAGGGAAAGGGATCACTATGTATAGTGGTAATTGCAATAGAGAATTGCCATTATGAGTGATTAGAAAGAGGAAATGGGTCGAGTCGAAAGCAATGCATGTTCATTTGCCAAGGAGTTATTAATGCAGACATAGGTGAAGTTTAAATACTAAATATACATACTTTATGTTTATGCATATGCATGTGTAGATACATATAAATATATTTTTTAAGTTTTTAAATTATCAGCATTTCATATTTTATGCTTCAGCATTATATATATGTGTACACGTATATACTTACACAGATACGTTTTCATATTATACCTTTAATTTGGGTAATGCTACTCATTTCATAGGAAAATTTCTTGCATAGTAATACTCATTTGCTATAGTAAGTTTCCTTCAAAATAGCTCCATATGGGATAAAACCAACTTTAGTTTTCTTTAACTCGCATCCGTGGTCAGCAGGTAGCCTATATCCTCAGAAGTATAAGACTTTCTGACTTCATGTTTGGTGCTTCCCATAGTAAGCTGGGTGCTCTGGTTTTAAAGATCTATGAGTGGCAGTAAATTTAAGTGTGCAAATGTATTCAGATTCAAAGGGAGGATGGATATGATAAGCCTTCACAAGAGAATAACTACTTTTTGTGACAAAAATTAGCAAAGCATCAGACTCAAGGTAAGTGTTAAAACTGTCCTTGTATTTTACACCTAGAAGTTCACTGATAAGTAAAGCAACAAAACTATAGTTTTCTTGGGATTTTTCTTTCTTTCTTTCTTTCTTTTTTCTTTTTTTTCTTTTGGCAAAACTCTTGCCACCTCCCACTCTGCCTATCCATCTTACATAGTATCACAATAGAGGTCTGTCTACATGATAAGAAGTGATATTCATTCATTCTTTAGTCATGTGAAGAACCTATATCAAGCACTTGTTTTGTGCCTTGTAGATACAGAATTGTTAGACCAGGCCCTGGAAATGCAGAAAGCAAAATGGGAGTTTCTGCCTCCCAGGAATAGTCTTGTGGGAGACCAAAAAACAGATGAGTGCCATTAGTAAAAATAAGCTGTGGAAACATTACTGTGTAAGGGTCTGTACACTAAGCAAATAAATAAAAACAAAGCGCCTTATTTTGCCTGAAACTTTTATCTGTAGAAACTGTGTGGATAGAGGAGTTTCCTAAAACAGGGATGGTGAAGATAAACAGTATGTTAGATGACTTTACATAGAAGCTGCTGTATGATTTAAGTCTTTGCACAAGATTTGGAATCAGATGGATGAAAAATATAAATACGTTGGCAGGTTAAATGGAAGTGGTGATAGGAAGAAACTAATATGCAAATATCTATATCTCAGTGTGTTCACAGAAGACTAAAATTATACTTTCATATTGTCCCAGAAAATAAGCTAATCATTTCCAGTGAAAAAAAAGGATATTATTGAGAAATATGACTCCAGGTAGATTATCATACCATCTTCAAAGATAGAGCCTTTGCAAGAGTCCAAAATCAATTTGGTTTTGTCTGTCTAAAGTATATCCTTATGGTGTGCAAGGGAAACCGGCGGCTGTTGACAGCACAGTGGGGAGTCTTTGCCTTCAGAGAAGCAATTCCCAAGATGGGCTTGTTGCCAGCACTGCAGACCTGCTGACACCAGAAAGTCAGGGCAAATGAAGAATTGGTGTAGTAATTAACATGAAATCTTTGGATCTGTTCACATGTCCAAACGGTAGTTTTTCATTCTCCAAGCCAGTCAGTACACTTTTGAATTCTTTTTCTTTCTTTCTTTCTTTCTTTCTTTCTTTCTTTCTTTCTTTCTTTTTTTAAGTCAGTAATCTAGGTAGCTAACAGATGTCGAGAAGTTTTTTTGGGTTATATTAATTGGATTATCCACTGTTGTGCTTAGCTGTCAAGTACTGAGCCTCCCTTTTAACTAGAAAGTGTTTTCGTCATCAACAAAGCAATGAGGGTACAAGACAGTTGCCCCTTAGGTCTTGAGACACTTAGGTTTAGGAAGAGATACTAACACATGTATTCCAAAAGATTACTGCTTTTCCAAATTAGAAATGGTAAGATGATCGACCATGCTACAGAGTTTTTGGGTGTGAGTTTATCATCACCCAGTTTTTAGTTGAAGAGTAATCCCTACCACACCATTGCCTCCCGGATATCCTGTGGCCTCTCTTGAGAGCTTAGTGTCCCTCACCCAGCCCCCCTGCCTTGTAGAATCTTTTAATCTTCAGACCACTTTAATTGTCAAAAATATCCTTCCATATTTTGCCTGCAATTGTCATTTCTTAGACTAACCCTCCACAGTTCTATCCATGCCTCATCATTGTTCTGCCTCAGGCTCTTCTAATAACTCAAATTCGAATGTAACAAGTGTGAGAAATTAGCCTTTATCTTCCAGGCTAAATAAATACTAATCCTTTGACTTCATTCTCATCTGTTGTCTTTTTTATTAATTGTCTTCTCTTCCTTCTCTGTTATCATATTCTACAATTTTTCTATATTCCTCTTAAAATGTAGACTTATTTGAGCATCATTGTTTAAAAAGATTTTAGTTGTCAGGGAGAGAGACAGAGAGGGAGGCAGACGGAGGGAGAAGCAGGCTCCCCACTGAGCAAGGAGCCTGATGGGGAACTCCATCCCAGAACCCTGGGATCATGACCTAAGCTGACTGCAGATGCTTAACCAACCGAGCCACCCAGTCATCCCTTATTTGAGCATCATTATAGCTAAGATATACTGAGATATTTGTCAATAATAGTCCCAGTATTTTTTTGACACTACTAAATTTAAGAAGTATATGAAGGAAGAAAACAACTTCTTTCATTTGTATGCTTGTGTAGTTACAATATCCTAGAAATCAAAATCCTTGGCCACTCCTTTTCACAGGTAAGTATGAACTGCATTTTGTTGTTGGGAGAGAAACCCAAATTTCAGTACTCTACTGTGTTTTCAAGGAAGCTTATGTTACAAAGACATCAGCTTTGCAGTATCCCCCCAGATGATATGTTGAGATCCTAACCTGTGGTATTTGTGAATGTGACCTTATTTGACAATGAGATCTGAATGCAAATTAAGATGTGGTCATACTAGATTAAGGTGGGCCCTTAATCCAGTGACTGGTGTCCTTGTAAGAAGAGAATAGGAGATAAAAGTAAAATACACATGGGTAGGAGTAGATCCTGTGAAGTGCACAGACCACACCAAGGAAGATGGTCATGTGACCACAAGAAGCAGAGATTGCAAGCCAGGAAATGCTAAGGATTGCTGGCAACCACCAGGAGCCAGCAGATAGAGCATGACCTTTCCAACACCTTGATTTTAGATTTCTAGCTTTCAGAGGGCGAAAGAATTCATTTCTGTCATATTAAGCCACCCAATTTGTGGCACTTTGTTGTGGAAGGATGAGGAAACTAATATAAGGTGATTGGAGGTTTAAAATAATTTTAGATAACCGAATGTGAAATCTCAATAAAGACCACTTAATGCAAAAAAACAAAAAATAAAAAATAAAATAAAATAATTTTAGAAAGTTCCCTTGAAGCTTTCATTAGTGTTACAAGGAAGAGAGCTCAGAGAGATCTGAGTTCAAATGGCAGTAGTTTCACTGGAGACGTGTACTTTCTAGCTGGTTATCAACCCTTCCAAACATCAGTGCTCAAATCTGACATGAAGATAATGGTCACTTAATTGCAGTTTTACAAGTAAATGAGATCATGTGTGTAAAGGTGTACCTTGGCCAGTGCTGGGGGAAGTGTTCTCTAAACGTAAGCATGAGGACAGGGGGTGGTGGGGGTGTGCTAACACTATGCACTGGCATTACCTATTAAAAAAGAAGGTAGACTTTCTAGGCTCAGGTAGGAAATTAATGTCTAGAAATGTGAAATACTTTGTCTAAGGTTATATAATGTGTTTGGCAGAATTTTTACCCCATGACCTTCAACAGTGTCACTGTTATGAATATGTTATTTATTTGGTAAAAGGCTTTACCCATAGATGCCGTTATATTTGCTGATCATTTGTCCTGAAAATATGGATGCTCTCCTGGTTTATCTTAGCTGAGCCCATTGCAGTTCTATGAGTTCTTAAATGCAGAGCTTTTCTTTGGCTGAAGCCAGGAAGGGAGATGAGAAAGATTTGAAGTATGAGAGCATGCCACGGCAGACTTGAAGATGGAGAGGTGTATACCCAAAAAAAATGGAGACCTTAGTCCTACAAACTCAAGGAACTGAATTCCACCAACAGCTGGAATAATCTTGGAAACAGGTTATTTCCTAGCTACACCGGAAAGGAACAATCCCCTACTAATATCGTGTGTGTGTGTGTGTGTGTGTGTGTGTGTGTGTGTCTGTCTGTCTGTCTGTCTGTCTGTCTGTCTGTCTTTTGAGACCATATACAGAAATTCCAGCTCTGTGGTGCTGAATTTGTGATCTACAGAACTGGGAAAGAAATGGGTGTCGTTTCAAGCCACTGAATTGGGGGTAATGTGCTAAGCAGAAATAGAAAGCTAGTATAGCTATGTGAAGTTGGAATAAATATGATAATCCTGATTTCCTGTGTCAAAGGGTAAACTGAGGCATATGTTTTTTTAAACATAAGCTTCTCTGAGGCAAAATCAATTCAAATCAGGCAGTGCTGAACCAGAAGTGGTTAGGAGCACTCTATAGACAGGAGCCATAGGAAAGACTTATATAAAATGCTGAGGCAAAGAAGGGAAATTATTTGATTGGCTATTGCTTAAAGTCTAGATGGCTCTTTTTGTGATTGACTGTTCTTTAAGTTTTGATTTTGTAGCTTTGAGGCAATTATAGACTTAGATTTGTTTGCTTACATAAGTGGCTATGGCATGAGGGCCACCTCAGTCTAATGGCCTCCTTGCTGAATTAATTTCCCACCTGGGGGCTCCTAGGTGTTTCAGTCGGTTAAGCATCTGACTTTTGGACCTTGGCTCAGGTCTTGATCTCACAGTTCTGAGTTCAAGCCCTGTGCTGGACTCTGTGTTGGCCGTGGAGCCTACTTAAGAAATAAACAAACAAATAAATTTAACACTTGCACTGGTTTCTCTTTCCTGACTGCCTTAATAGATTCAATCTGTTATGTTTTGATTTAAATAAATATATTTCTAAGAAAGCTGAATAGGAGTCATCTTATTTTACCAGTTAACATATCTAAATTGTTTAGAATTTTCTCCACCCAGTGAATTTTGTTACCATTAAAAAAAGTATAAATTGTCTTTCCCTGAATATTATGAGCAAGAATTAAATGAGTTCCATTATTTTTTTTTTTAAGATTTTACTTATTTATTTGACAGAGAGAGACACAGTGAGAGAGAGAGAGAACACAAGCAGGGAGAGTGGGAGAGGGAGAAGCAGGCTCCCTGCCGAGCAGGGAGCCGAACACGGGTCTTGATCCCAGGACCCTGGGATCTGACCTGTGCTGAAGGCAGATACTCAACGACTCAGCCACCCAGGTGCCCCTGAGTTCCATTATTGTTAGCAACTACCAGTAACAAATACACACCTGAAATTTCTTGAAATCCCTGGAATTTCACAAGATATGTTAATTCTTGACCATGACAGCAATGTAAGATCATGCAGAGTTAGATGCTCACAAATAAACACAGATGAAATCTGTATCTCTGCAGATATAGGAAAAAGTCCAGGTATTATTGATATATGATTTTTAAAATGAAGTTAAAAGTGGATCTAAATCTGAATATATTGAAATGCTATGTGGACATTTTTCTATTGGAAAATTCATATTTAGAATTCAGAAAGGAGATCTTGTCTCTCAAGTACTTCATGTTTGATTTTGTGTGTTGAATTTTGAGGGTGATAATTCCCGCCGTTAAGTTCCCCCTAACCCAGAATCAATTTAAAAATACAAGCGGGAAATAAAAATATCAGCTTTATTATTGAGAATCCTGAGCAGAAAAGATGTCTTCGATGTATAGCTGTAACCAAGCTTTCTGACATTTCCTCTAATCCCAGATTTGCTCACCAATACGAATGACTCCCTTTCAGATAAGTCTCTCTTCATTCCTTGAGGGAAGAAATGAAGTGAGAAGAAAGAGGGTTGCAAGTTTCTTATTTCATAAAGGCTAAAATATATTATTTTATGGTAGGATGACTATCAAGAGCAAAATAACCTAAAGGTATTTATTTAAAAGTGGGTAGCATAGTCAGAATATCTAGGTATCCATGATTACATACTGCTGTGATTTCCAAATTTCTAAAGTAAAATTTACTTTTTGATTTTTGTGCCATTTTTATATGGTTATGGTACATTCACTTCCACACATGTATAAAAAGCTGTATATCTGATTCCAAAGCTATGAGACTGCAGGCTCTTTTAGCAAAGAGAGCTCTCCAATATGAAATCCCAAGACGGAGTTTTTAGGAGGTGAGGTCTTCCATCCCCCTTTGCATCCGGCCCCCAGTGTATGATTCCAAAAGTTATTTCTGTGTGACCCAGAAAGTCTCAGCTTGACTCTCAGTTTTTGAAGGCAGGACAGTTTTCTAGAAGATTTGGTTCATTAGCTTACCTGTCAAAGGAATCTTTATCTAAGCCCTCCAAATGTTAATGTTCTTTGGGGATATTTGAATATCACCCAGGTGAGAACCAGAAATATGTCACAGACACTATAACATTGTGAATTCAGGAGCAACAGTATGGATATGGAAATACAGGACATAGTTCTTCACATGACCATGCTGTTCTTTGAAAGAAATATTTTGTAAAGTGTGTAGAGAGTTAAAAGGGAAAAAATTAAATATCTAGTTATGTATAGATATGTACATTTATAGTGTATAACTCTTATGTAATCATACATTCTGCATCTCCATTAATCTAATAAACTGACATGTGATCTGGGTCACAAAATACTCTGTTAAATGTAGATGTGGATATTTATTACTTCAATTATGCAAGTGAAATTACTTTCAGGTCCAGCTTTCATATTTTCTATAAAAGCTTCCCATGAGACAGTAAGGGGAAAAAAACACAGGAATGCAGGGTTTGTAAACTTACTCCATTTTGGGCATTTCTTTTAAGTTGGTGATATCAGGCACATTACTATATTATGTAACTTTTCTAGGCCTGAGTTTCACCGTTTTTAAGGTGAGATTTGAAGGACATTTAATTAATTGTGGGGATAGATTTTGAGATTATTCTGTGTAATTTACAATGCAGTAAACACGTGAGCTTAGCTTTTCTTCCAACACAGTATTAAATAAGATGAGGCATGTCACTCCACCCTCTGACCTTCGCCAACATGCAATGCTTCATGATACTTAGAGTTTTCTACCATGTCTTAATGGTCTGGTCCTTTTTCTACTAAAGTGTGAGGTTCTTGAAGGCATAATTTATTTATCTTTTATCTTTCATTGCAGGCTGCTTGTATTACTCTCATTACTCTCTGATGGATAAATTAATTCATTCAATAGATAATATTGGAGATATAACATTACCAAGGGGGATATGTGCTAAAACAATGAATGCTAAGCAACATAGAAGTGCTGCCTATTATTCCTGAACTGAGAGTTTCAAACTATAAACAAAAATAAACTAGCAGTAACATTAAAATACCTTTTAGCCTACTAGAATGGATTTTTTGTTTCCTATAGGAATACAGAAATAGGAATTACATAACATTCTATCAGGAAAATGAAGACATTGGAAATAAAATAGTGGCAGAGAGGGCCAACAGAGGTTAACAGCATCTTATGTGACACTGACCCAACTGAGTTCCAGTTTTAGCTCAGCCATTTATCATTTGTTTGACCTCAGCAACATATTTAAATATGCAGTTTTTTAGTTTTCTCAAAGTAATAAAATTAATGTAGACAAGTAATGACCTGGCATATTCCTCAGATTGTTGGTCTTGAGAATGTTATTTGACTTTTTTCTTTAAGAAGTCCATGCACTAAACTTTAGATACATCTTCTCCAAGTGCCCACAATGATTTGGTAGAGACAATCCCCAGTTTGACTGTGTGCTGTGTCTAATATTTAAGGGAGCTATTATCTTTTTCTGGGAGGGGTTGGGTAATTAATTGAAATTTCATCTTGATCGAGCTGGAGAGATCTGTCAAAAGAGAACTGGAGATATTTATTATTAACCACTGCAAAGACCAGCCTGTAAATTTAACATTGGTACAAAGCAGAAATGAGGCCTCTCCTTTCTAAAGCTTCCCCACTGAGTTCTGACTAATAATAAAGACTTTGAAATTATGTTTCCTACAGAGTGGTGTCAACATGACAGGACCAAGCTGAGTCTTAGAGCATTATAATGTGGATATTAATCTGAACCATTTCATAGTAAACTTCTTTGTAAAAGCAAGTGCTATCTCTAATTTAGCTCAAGAGATTAAATAAAACAAAGAATAATAATTATTTCTGAAAACATTGACTTTATCAGACCAAACTTTTGAGGATTTATTATTTGGGGTATTGTAATGCCTTGAATCCGAGCTCTTAAAAAAACCCTTTAAAGTTTCACCTCTTTAAAAAGACTTCTCAACGAATTTCTATAAAGCAATGAAGATGGCATCCTAATATCCTCTCTCCTTAAGTTTTGAAATATCTTTTAAGAATTAGAATATGGATTTGTGAATATTGAACCACCCTTGCAACCCAGGAATAAATCCCACTTGATGGTGGTGAATGATTCTTTTAATGTACTGTTGGATTTGATTTGCTAAGTTTTTTGTTGAGAATTCTTACATCCATGTTCATCAGGTCTATGGGCCTATAGTTCTCTTTTTTAGTGGAGTCCTTCTATGGTTTTGGAATCAGGGAAATGCTGGTTTCATAGAATGAGTTTGGAAGTTTACCTTCCATTTCTATTTTTTTGGAATAGTTTGAGAAGAATAGGTATTAACTCTTTAAATATTAGATAGAATTCCCCTGTGAAGCTGTCTGGTCCTGGACTTTTGTTTTTTGGGAGATTGTTGATTACTGTTTCAGTTTCCTTGTTGGTTATCAGTCTGCTCTAGTTTTCTATTTCTTCCTGTTTCAGTTTTGGTAGTTTATGTGTTTCTAGGAATTTAACCATTTCAAGTGAAATATCCGAGAAAGGGTTAGTATCCAAAATATATAAAGAATTTATAAAATTCAACATCCAAAAACAAAATAATCCAATTAAGAAATGGAAAGAATACATGAAAAGATATACACATGGCTAACAGACATACGAAAAGATGCTCAACATCACTCATCATCAGGGAAATATAATTACAATGAGATATCACCTCACACCTGTCAGAATGGCAAAATTAACAACACAGAAAACAGGTGTTGGCAAGCATGCAGGGAAAGGAGAACCTTCTTACACTGTTGATGGGAATGCAAACTGGTGTAGCCATTTTGGAATACAGTACGGAGTTTCCTCAAAAAGTTAAAAATAGAACTCTACAATCCAGCCATTGTACAACTAGTTAGGTATTTATCCAAAGGATCCAAAAATACTAATTCAAAGGGATACATGCACCCGGATATTTATAGCAACATTATCCACAATAGCCAAATTATGGGAAGAGCCCAGATGTTCATTGCCTGATGAATGAATAAAGAAGAACTGGTGTGTATGTGTGTGTGTGTAATGGAATACACAAACACACACACACACACACAATGGAATATTACCCATAAAAAGAGAATGAAATCTTGCAATTTTCAGTGATGTGGATGGAGTTAGACAGTATTATGCCAAGCAAAATAAGTCAGTAGTCAGAGAAAAATAAATACCATATGATTTCATTCATATGTGGAATTGAAGAAACAACACAGATGAACGGGGGTGGGGGGCAGGGAAGAGAAGAGACAAGCCAGAAAAAGGACTCTTAACATATACAGAACAAACTGAGGGTTGCTGCAGGGGAGGTGTGTGGGGGATGGGTTAAACGGGTGATGGGTATTAAGGAGGGCACTTGTGATGAGCACTGGGTGTGGTATGTAAGTGAAGAATCAGTTCTATACCTGAAACTACTAATACGCTCTGTTAACTAGCTATAATTTAAATTAAACCTTAGGGGAAAAAAAGAAAAATATAGAATGGATAGGTATTCTCTTGAAGGGATATTAGCTTCCTCAGAGTTTTAACGAGCATATTATTTGTCTAATTGCTTGGGATATTCTATATATTCATCTATCAATTTATATCTGTCATCTTTATTTTAATTTCTAGTGTCATCAGTTTGGTAGGGTACAAAACAGCAAATCGAAAGATTGACAGCTCCTATCCCCTCTGTCCCTATTTGCTGAATTCACAGCATTAATTGCCAATTTAGCATGATGCGAGTACAGTTCCACAATATAAAAACAGAACATCCTCAGACACTATGGAATTATATGGTGTATAAATTAAGTGGTTTTCCTAAAACTCAGAATTTCTGCAGTGCTTAAAGTGTTTAGCAAATTATTTTGAGTTGACTCTGATTCTGGTAAAATCAAAATGCAACAAAAGAACAAAGAAACAAAATGCAATGAAGAACAAAAGAACAAAGAACAATGCATTCACTAAAACTTTGTGAATATGTTCAAAGAGATATAAGATGTGAGGAGACTTAAGATTTTTATAAATTATGGCACAAACAGATTTTCTGATTCGCAGTTTCAGGAGTTGGGATTGTACATTTAACCAAGGGAAAAGTACCTGAAGTGAGAAGTCTCAGTAAATAAACCTGCTGACACATATAAAATGTCCACTGAGAAAAAAGGCATAACTGAAATAAAATAAAAGCATTTATTTGGGCTTTTAGGATGGCAATTTTAGGAGCACTGATTTGGGTAGCACTAGGAAACTAAAGCCATCAGGTTTCTTTTGTTTAGTTTCCACTTACTAAAGCACATATTTTACTAAGATTTTCTTAGTTTTTTCCTAACCTTTTTCTGTTTTAAGAGGTCTGATATATATTATATAATATAAATATTATATAAGTATATATGCATATATAAATGTAAATACATATACATATATCAAAAATATATTTTAACTGCTCATGGTCTTTTTTAAATTGAAGTATAATTAACATACAATGTTATGCTACTTTCAAGTGCATACCATATGATTCAGCAATTCTATACATTACTCAGTGTAGTCACCGTTTGTCACCATGCAGCATTATTTCAGTATTATTGACTGTATTTCCTATGCACCCCTTTACATCTCTGTGACTTATTTCATAACTGGAAGTTTATACCTCTGAAATCCCCTTTATGCGTTTCACCCATGCCCCTAACCACCTTTGCTCTATCCAACCACCAGTTTGTTCTCTGTATTTAAGAGTCTGTTTTTGGTTTGTTTCTTTATTTCTTTGTTCCTTTTTTTTTTTTGTCCCTTTGGATTCCACATACAAGCCAAATCATGTGGTATTTGTCTTTCACAGTCTAAATTATTTCACTTAGCATAATAGCCTCTAGGGTCTACCCATATTGTTGCAAGTGATAAGATCTCAAAAGCCAGAGGTTTCTAAAGACCAAAAGGGAATACTTGTATGTGTTATTTACAAAGAATTTTGATTGGTGCTGGTGCAAAAAAACTTATCTTGGCTAAACATAATTGGTTGCTAAGGCTGTCACTAATCATGGCAAAGGCACAGAGTGTTTGCCAAATCTACAGTCTGTAAGAATAGCGAACTGCTCTTTTTTTTTTTTTTTTTT
>LNAC01000062.1:10660379-10773916 GCA_002007465.1 Ailurus styani
GGGAGGTGCGGGGGGGAGGGGGAAGCAGCCTCCCCGCTGAGCAGGAAGCCCGATGTGGGGACTCAATCCAGGGACCCTGAGATCATGACCTGAGCTGAAGGCAGAGGCTTAACCCACTGAGCCACCCAAGCGCCCCTGGAAAAACTCTTTACCTTCAACTTAATATGGTTTAATCCTTTGGGTTTTCAGAGGGACATTATCTGATGATTTAGCTAAAAGTAGTCTGTCTTAACTGCCCCCATCCAATGCTATCACACCATCATTCAGTTTTACTTTCTTTGTTCTTCTCACTGTTACATAAAATCACCTTGTTGATTTGATTACTTTTTAAAAAAATAATCTCCATACCCAATGTAAGTGTAATTTCTTGGTATCACAGACTTTACCTACCCTGTGCATGGTTCTATCATGAGAATACAGAATAGTGCCAAGCATATTAAAGTAACACTCAAGAACTATGTGTTGAATATATAATCAAATAATGAATGGATTTTCAAATCCTCTTCCAGGTTCAGTAGTTAAAGCTTAAAGCTTGTCATTAATAGAATATCTTAACAGTTTGGTTTGGGAATCACAGTTAACTTCATTATTGGCTTCAAAATATATTTTATGGATTTATTAAACTTTTTTTTTTACTTTGAGATAATTGTAGATCTATATGCAGAGGTAGTAAAGAGGATTCCCATGTACCTTGACCAAGTTTGTCCAGTGGTAACATCTCACAACACTTGTACAATTCCGCGGCCAGGATACGGACATGGGGAATGTCAAGATACAGAATGGCTCCATCCTCTTCTTGAACTCTTGTATTACTCTTTATAGTCTTCGCTTACCCACCCACACACACCAGTCCTTCTTTCCTGGCAATCTTCTAATCTCTTCTCCATTTCTTAATTATTTGAAGAGTGATGTATACGTGGTATGACACAGTATATAAACTTTGGAGTTTGGCTCGCTGCAATCTATCCCCCTTGGAACAATTCTCCTGAGAGTCATTCAAACTATTGCTTGAAATCACAGTTTACTCTTTTTGTGGCTAGGAATTTGGTTGTACCACAGTTTGTTTAACCATTCATCTGTTGAAAGATATCTGTGTTTTTTCCAGTTTTAGGACTATTACCAATACAGATGCTATGAACATTTGTGAACAAGTCTTTATGTGAACAGAAGTTTTCGTTTCTTTGGGATACATGCCCAGGAATGCAGTTGGTGGGTTGTGTGGTAATGGCATGTTTAGTTTTCAAGGAACTGCCAAACGGGTTTTGCAGAGCAGCTGTACTGTTTTACCTTTTCACCACCAAAGTATTAGTGACCTAGTTTCTCCACATCCTTTCTTTTGTGTTGTTAAATTTTGTAGGAAAAAAAAAAATGTATCCAGTCTGAGAGATGTGTGGGGATTTCTCGTGCTTTTTTTTTTTTTTAAGATTTTATTTACTTATTTGACAGAGAGAGAGATCACAAGTAGGCAGAGAGGCAGGCAGAGAGAGGAGGAAGCAGGCTCCCTGCTGAGCAGAGAGCTCAGTGCAGCCTAGATCCCAGGACCCTGAGACCATGACCTGAGCTGAAGGCGGAGGCTTTAACCCACTGAGCCACCCAGGCGCCCCTCTCATTCTGCTTTTAATTTGCATTTCATTAATGGTTTAAGATGTTGAACATTATTTTCATGTGTTTATTTGCCATCTTTATATCCTCAAGTGAAATGTCCCTTTAGATCTTCTGTGCATTTTGTAGTTAGAATTTGTGGGGGGGGGTGGCCTAGGTGGCTCAGTGGGTTAAAGTCTCTGCCTTAGGCTCAAGTCATGATCTCAGAGTCCCAGGATCCAGATAGAGCCCTCATCAGGCTCTCTGCTCAGAGGGGAGCCTGCTTCCTACTCTCTCTCTGCCTGCCTCTCTGCCTACTTGTGATCTCTCTCTGTGTCATATAAATAAATAAAATCTTAAAAAAAAAAAAGAATTTTTTTTTTATTGTGGAGTCTCAAGAGTTCTTTATACGGTATATTCTAGATATTAGTCTTCTGTGATATACATGGTTTGCAAATATTTTTTCCCAATCTGTAACTTCTCTTCTCACTCTCTTAACAGGGTCTTAACCAAAGGTAAATTTTAAATGTTTATGAAATAGCACTTAATGTTTCCTCTTACTTATCTCAGTTTTGGTTTCAAGTCTGTCTAGAATTAGATCCAGAGTATTTTCCTTATGATTTTCTTCAATGATTTTTGCTTTTCCCAAAGAGCTTTGTTACATTTACAGTTCAGTCCATAATTCTTTGTGAGTTGAATATTGAATAAAGTAAGGAATTTAAAGTTAAGGGGTTTTTTTGTTTTTGTTGTTGTCTTACCCATGGGTGTCTGTTTCCTCCAGGACCACTTGTTGGAAAGCCTGCCTTTCCACTATTGAAATTCTTTTGCACCTGTGTATAAATTCAGTTAAGCATATTTGTTTGGGTATATTTCTGAGTTTAGATTGTTCCAGTGGTCTATGTTTCCATCCCCTACATCAGTACCCCACACTCTACAGTAGAAACATAATGTCTTGAAACTGACGAGGCTGATTCTTCTCACTTTATTCTTTTCAAAATTGTTTTAGCTATTCCACATACCGGGTTTTCCCATATGCATGTCTAGATCTATAAAACATTTTGCTAGGATTTCGATAATAATTGTGTTAAATCTCTATATTGATTTGGAGAGAATTGCCATCATTCTTATGTTTTTTTCCAATCCATGATAAGTAAGTCCATTTATTTAGATAGTCTTATTTTTCATCAACATTTTAAAATTTTGAGCATAAAAGTCTTATATATTATTTGCTAAATTTACACCTAAGTATTCATTTTTTCCCATTTGTAAGTGGTATTGTATTTTTAAAACTTTTTAGAAAAGATCTATTTATTTGAGAGAGGGAAGGAGAGAGAGAGTCTTAAGCAGATTTTGCACTAAGCATGAAGCCAGAGGCAGGGCTTGATCTCCTGATCCTGAGAGCGAGACCTGAGCTGAAACCAGGAGTCAGCGCTTAACTGCTCCACTCAGTCACCCCAATGGTACTGTATTTTTAATTTTAGTGTCAGTGTGTTCACTGCTAGTACATAGAATTACAGTTAACTTTTATATACTTCAACCTGTTGAATTTACTTGTTAGTCCCAGGACTTTATTTGTTTGCTTTTTTTAAAAAATTATTTATTTTGGGGGATTTTCTATGTAGAAAATCATGTTATATTTAAATAGGGATGATTTTATTTCTCCCTTATCTATGTCTTTTAATTCCCCCCCCCTTTTTTTTGCCTTATTTTACTGGTTAGAATATCTATTATTATATTAAATAAGAATAGTGACAGCAGATATCTGTGCCTTGTTTGCAGTCTAAGGGGAAAGGATTCAGTCTTTCACCATTAATTGTTATCGTAGTTGTAGTTCGTTGTTGTTGTTGTTTTAATAGATAACTCATTATCAGGTTGAGGAGATTCTCCTCTATTTCCAATCCTCTGAGAGTTTTACCATGAATGGGAATCAGATTTTGCCAAAGGATTTTTCTGCATACATTGATACAATCCTGTGATGTTTCTTCTTTAGTCTGCTAGTATGTTGGATTGCATTAAATAATTTTTAGTATCGATGCGTAACCAATTGAACCACCCCAGTGTCCCTTATTTTTTGTTTTTAATATAAGAGTTTCCTGTTCTTCCTAATGTCTTTCCTTCTGTTTGATTTGGGTTTATTTTACTCTTTTTTTCCAGGTTCTTTTGGTAGGAGTTTGGGTTATTACTTAGATACTTTTCTTCTTTCCTCATGGAAGCATTTAGTGCTATAAAATTTCCTCTTGGCACTGCCTTAGCTGTGGCATTTAGTACTTCAGTATGTAGTATATTCATTTTTATTCAACTTGATTCATTTCATAATTTGGTTTGTGTCTTCATCTCGTTATTTACAAGTGTGTTGCTTAGTTTCTAAGTATTTAGAGACTTACCTATTCATTTCTAGTTTGGTTCCTGTGGTCAAAGATTTATGTGTATGATTTATGTGTGTATGATTTGTGTGTGTATGACTTCTATTCTTTTAAAATGGTTTAGGTTTCCTTTAAGGCTAACAATATGGTATATCTTGGTATAGGTTCTATGGGTATTTGAAAAAAAAGGGGGGGCATTCTGCTGTCATTAGTAGAGTATAGCATGAATGATGATGGGATCCTGTAGGTTAATGGTTCTGAGTTCTTCTATACACTTGTAGATTTTCTCTGTACTAATTCTATTAATTGGATGCTCAATGTTTTGTTTTAGTTTCAAAGACAACTAAGTTCCTGAAGGTCTGATGGTATTTTTTAATCTGTTTCCTCTCTGTTGTTTATGAAAGCTACATTTAGGGGACACCTGGGTGGCTCGGTTGGTTAAGCATCTGATTTTGGCTCAGGTCATGGTCTTGGGGTCCTGAGATCAAGTCCCACCCACCTTGGGGTCTCCACTCAGCAGGCAGTCTGCTTGTCCCTCTCCCTCTCCCTCTGCCCCTCACCTGCTTGTGGTCTCTCTCAAGCAAATAAAATCTTAAAAAACAAAACAAAACAAAACACCACTACATTTAGTTCTTCTCTGTAATATATATATTTTAATTTTCTATTTCCTTGTTGATATTTTCTATCTTCATTTATTTTAAGTGTGTTCACAATTACTCATGGAGGCATTTTAATGATGGCTTTTAAAAAAATCAATGTCAGATAATTCCAACATCTCTGGTGTCTCAATTTAGGTTTTTATTGTCTTTTTTACTCAAGTTGAGAATTCTCATGGTTCTTATTGTGATACATGATTTATTCTTTTTTTAATTGAAACCTGAGCCTGGATGTTTCGGGTATTTTGTTAAGGGACTTTGGGTCTTGTTTAAGCTAGTTTACCTGGTGTCCTCTGAAGCTAATCTGGCAAAGTAAGAGGACAATGCTTGATTACTGCCAGGCAGCAGTATAAGTACCAGTTCCCCACTAGACTTCATTTGCCACTCTAGGGGAGAGAGGCACTTCTCATTACTGCTGAACAGATATGGAAGGTTTCACTATCTGTGCAGCCTGCCCTGAAGTCACTTAAGGGTGGGGTATGTGTGGCCTTTTTG
Organism: Ailurus styani; assembly: GCA_002007465.1. Lineage (NCBI taxonomy): Eukaryota > Metazoa > Chordata > Mammalia > Carnivora > Ailuridae > Ailurus > Ailurus styani. Next base: position 10,665,475 of record LNAC01000062.1, read on the forward strand.
TCTCCAGGCAGTGTTGAACATCTTGACTCTCTGCTGGGCCACATGTGACTGCATTACAAGTGGGAGTCAGCAAAACATCTCATTACTGCTGGTGGGGTATAAGTCCAGGCTCCCCACAAGTCTCCACTGATGTTTGAGGAGAGACTGTCACTCCCCGCTGAGAATACAGGTCCTTCTCTGATGCCACCAGGTTGCAAGGGTTGGGCTTCTTCATTATAACATGGTGGAAATGGAGATTGGGCTACTCACTAGATCTTTGTAGGTGTGATTTGGGGTGGAACAGTTTGTTTCTGCTGTCCTTGACTCAAGTAGGAAGCTTAATGCCTGGTTGTGTGTGTGTGTGTTTACATTTTATTTTGGCTAAACTTTTGTTGAAACTTCTATTTGGTCTGAAACTTTGGAGTTTCGAGTTATAACAATCTTTAGTTCCGTGTCTGAGATAGATAAGACCTAAGACAAAAAGAAGACCAAGGAACTCATCAGCATTTGAGAAAATCAAGGAAGTTACCAGCATTTAACTTCTTTGGGTCCCAGGTTCACTAGCCAGGCTACTTTCTTCTCTCCACCTTTGAGAGTCTTGTTATGTTTGTTTTATACATAATTAGCAGGATTTTAGTTGTATTTACTGGGAGAAATAGGGACAAGTGCATCTACTTCATCTTTTTCGGAGGCGGAAGTACTTGTAATCATTTACTGCTTCCTGAATATCCTTGGGAATTTATGCAACATTTCCTTTTACAGAATGAAAATTTCTCCGTGAAACTTGCCATCATGCTTCAGCTAGGAAGTCTCATGACATTGTTGGAAATTTCTTATCTTTGCTTTTCATAGGACATTTTTCTTATAATCGTAATCACTTAGCATTTTGCATAAAGTTTCTTTTATATGCACATGCTGCATCTTCTGTGTAAGCTCCTTGAAGAACAAGACCAGGGTTTTCTTATCTGCCGAGCACCTGGCCCACTGGCTTGCGCATGAAAGGCACTTGCATATTTTTCTGAAAAAATAAATGATTTATGTTTGCTGACATTTCATCAGAGTGTGTAAAATGTTGGAATTTTTATATCGCATTTATGAAAAATAATATAAAAATTGTGGTATTTGGTATTTTCAAAATAATCGATAATTTTTACAAATAGTATGAGTATTTGGGAGCTATATTTGCTAAAGTAAGCATTGTTTCTATTTATGTTCTTGCCTGTTTCTCGTTTGGAAGTTTTGATATTATTTTCTTTAATGCCAGGAGTATTTTGTAGGTTCTTGTTTCAGGCTTAATTAAATAGACACATTTTAGTTAGTGATTCTGAAGCTAAAATCTAATTATCTGTAATTCTACAGAAAGCAGCCAACTGAAATAAAAGCTTTTAGAGTGATAATTTAGTTCTGTCATTTGTTTGTCTTACCAACATCAGGAAATAGTACTTTCTAGATTTTCACCATAAAAATTGAAATGAGAATTCTTTCCCCTTTTTAATTCAACTTATGACAGTTTAATTTTAAAATTTTAGGTTCAAATAAACGTATATGCATTTTTAGTACAGGGACAGTGGGTATTCATATTAGTTTCAGCAAGGTGTTATTATATCTCCCTAGTTCTCAATTTTCTCCTATTTTAAGTGGAGATGATGATAATACCTGTCCTTTTTTGCTCAGTAGTGATATTACAACGGAAGAAACTCACTTTAAAATAATTTGTAGGTTATCGAATTTGTAGGCACAGCCTACCCCTCCGTGTAGTTGTGTGAATTGAATAATGTGAAAGTCCTTTGAAAATGTCAAAATTTTAGAGTATGTTATTATTTATGAGCAGTGGTCCATTTTAGATGACATGGTGCCAGATATGATACCAGATTATCATACCAGAATCATCAAACTCTTTTTTTTTAAAGGGGGGTAGGGCAGAGGGAGACAGAGAGTGTTTTTGGAGTTTTTTTGGGGGGGATTTTATTTATTTGAGAGAAAGCGAGAGTAAGAAAGAAAGAGAGAGCAAGGGTGCACAAGTTGGGGAGAGGGGCAGAGGGAGAGGGAGAAGCAAACTCCCTGCTAAGCAGGGTGCCCAGTGTGTGGCTCGATCCCAGGACCTGAGGATCATGACCTGAGCCAAAGGCAGATGCTTAATGGACGGAATCACCCACTGAGAGCAGAACCTGATGGGGTTGGGGGGGGGGCCTAATCTCCCAACCCAGAGATCATGATCTGAGCCAAAATCAAGAGTTGGATACTTAACCAGCTGAGCCATCGAGGTGTCCCAACCAAACTCTTGGACAGTTTATTTTATCATACGATGTACATTGTTTGAACATTTGACCCATTTCTGGATTGAGATAAGTTTGATGGGCAATGCGCGCGCACACACACACACACACACTCATAATGGGAGTGGGGATATTAAATAAGTACAGATTAAATCAAGGCAAAAATCAATTAAGTCATGATTTGATGTACCAGAAATTTAACCTAAATATAAATCTGATTTTCAGTGTGTACATATAATTTGGCCATGCTTCCTGCTAAATAGTGAAAAATGCCCATACCGGTAAGAAAGAGCTTTCTAAATGTCCAACTCCACCGTTCACCTTGATTTCTTCCCCGGAACTCTTACACTTAGGACTCTCCAAGGGTTAACACTTGTATCAGCAGGAATACCCATGATCCTGCCCCAGTGCTAAAGAAGCTACCTACCTGATTGGTTGGTGCCCTGTTTTGTTTGTTTTTGTTTTTTTAAAGATTTTATTTATTTATATGACACAGAGAGAGAGCGCAGCAGGGAGAGGGAAAGGGAGAAGCAGGCTTGCAGAGCACAGAGCCCTATGTGGGGCTCGATCCCAGGGCCCTGGGATCATGACCTGAGCCAAAGGCGGATGCTTAACCACTGAGCCACTCAGGCACCCCATGATGCTCTATTTTTGATGTCCACTCTTTCTTAACTCTTTTCTGAAGACAAAGGATGAGATATTGGATTGGATTTTTATTAGCTTACACTTGCTTGGTCTTGTTGAGGGAAAGGATGGAAATGGGGTGAACTTCTCAAGTTGGCTTTTGTTTTGCCTCTGGCTTTCACATCTCTCAGCTTTGATATCTATATCTGGAGATTGACTGTACCGGGATGCCACAATATGCTTTGACACTGGATGTGTTCTCTGGCTGGCAGTGTTTTTCTTTTTCACTAATTTGTATTGATCCTTAATCCAGCTTTATCTTTACTGACGCTTCAGACAGAACTGGGTAGTAGTCCTGTGTGTTCTCACAGCACCATTCACTAATCCCCTTATAGAATGTAATAACTGAGTTACTTACATGTCTCCCTCTAAATTTCATCTTCTTTAGGGTAGGAATTATGCTCTGAAGAGCTTATTACATGGTGTCATGAATAAATGCATTAGTAAACTCATTATATTGAACTTTAACTTACAACAGGCTCTATGCTAGAATCTTAAAATTTTTTCTTGGTTAATTTCTGTTTTTAGAAGATAAGAGAATGGAGATTTAGAAAAAGACACTAACCTGCTCAAGATCACCAACATTTTCTGGATTTGAACTGGAGTCTCTTTGACTTTAAATCCCTACCTTATAGTGGTATCACATTGCATTTGTAGGAACAGGTAAATCTCTTCTTCTCATAAACCTTTATAGATAAGGATATTTATAACTCACTGAGAAGGTCCCATTAATCTCAGACTTCTTTCCATTGAACAGTTCTTTCTGTGTGAATACTAGCAACAGACACCCATAGTGGGTGTCCCAGTCAAACTGAAATATCACTGAAGTTTTGAATTCTCTGTAATTAGCTAAAAGCCCAAGATTCTTACTAGTGAAAGGTTATGATTCTATTTTCACTTTCTTTGGCTCTTTTCTGTGCCCATGTCATATTTTTCCTTAAATGTTTGGATCTATCAAACATCATATGATTATCATTATTCTTACAAAAGGGTTACAAAAAAAGTGCTCTGGTGTCTGCTTTCTCTTCCTCTTACTAGAACATTGCCTACATAATTCTTCTTAACTTGCCTTAATCATCTTTATGTCTGCAAAAAGAAAAACAAATGCAAATTCATTCTCGTATGCCTTGCAATCTCTTTCTCTATTTTCTTATTTCTCTTGTCCTTTCTTTGTATAATTCTTTGGGAGCCCTACACACAGTCCTCATACACTTTAGGAAGATAGATTTGCAGGTTGGTAAACAGCAGGGACTTACCTCAAGGACCTCTCAGTTTAAATCCTGACTAAACTGCTTACCCATAGGGTAAACTTGGGAAATTTATTTTATCTTGCTGAGTCTCAGTTGACAAATTTAATAATGCGAACTAGGAATAATAATAATAATACCCATTTTCTAGGGTTGGTTTGATGACAAAGTTAGGAAATATTTGTAATTTCTTGGCAAATTTGTGAGAAATCATTAATTATTATCCCCTCCACCTTCCCCTTTCACTTTGCAGAATTGCCTAACTTGGTCCTAGAATATTTTTTTTTGTCCTAAAAGAATTCTTATGTGAACTTTCTTCTTTATGTCATATATATGAATGTATATAAAAATGTATATTCTAAAATCAGCATTTCAATTTAGATGAAAAACTGTTTCTGAAAAGAGTGTCAGTGATGCAAGTAAGCTACATTTGATCAATTTCCATTCTATTCCAATACAATGGAGGAAAGAATGGGCAGGCTCCACCCTGGATTTGCTAAGAGTGAGACATAAGTCGGCCTTTATGAACAAAACAACAACAACAAAAGAAACCAAAAAACAAAACAAAAACTATTTCTTTCTTAGTTCAAAATTCTACCTTGTTCTCGGTATGGGTTGTAACCACAAAAACTCAAAATATATAAAAGATTTCTGAAAGGTTTCATAAATCTAACTAAGCCAATAGTGGCTTAAGATGATGAAATTAGAGTTACTAAAAGAAGAATCTGCCATTATTTCAACTACTAATAGAAAAATTATTTTTTTAATTTGATTTTTGCCATTTGATATGATGCAGAGTCACACAGAAACACAGAATGAACATGGTCGTCTTTAATGAAAGGAGCTCAAAGGATGTACTTTGTGTCCTCTCATTAGAGGATGCATCCTGCATGAGCTGGAAACATATCTGCTTGTCCACGGCTATGTTCTTAACTTTTAGAATACTGGCTAATGCTAACTGATCAATGCTAACTGATCAATAATTAGTTCTTGAATAGCTGTTGTTTTACATTCATCAATGTGCTGTTGCTTTTTTCTTAACCTATGATACAGTTTATTTTTTTAATTTAAATTCAGCTAATTAACAGATAGCATATTATTAGCTTCAGAGGTTCATCAGTCTTATATAATTCATCAGTCTTATATAACACCCAGTGCTCATTACATCTGTGCCCTCCTTAATGTCCATCACTCAGTTACCCCATCCTTCCACCACCCCCTTCCAGCAACCCTCAGTTTGTTTCCTATGATTAAGAGTGTCTTATGGTTTGTCTTCTTTTCTGATTTCATCTTGTTTTATTTTTCCTTCCCTTCCCTTATGATCTTCTGTTTTGTTTCTTAAGTTCCACTCCCTATGAGTGAGATCATGATAATTGTCTTTCTCTGATTGACTGACTTTGCTTAGCATAATACCTTCTAGTTCTATCCACATTGTTGCAAATGGCAAGATTTCTTTCTTTTCTTTTCTTTTCTTTTCTTTTCTTTTCTTTTCTTTCTTTCTTTCTTTCTTTCTTTCTTTTTTTTTTTTTTTTTTTTTTTTTTTTTTTTTTTTTTTTTTTTTTTTTTTTTTTTTTTTTTTTTTTTTTTTTTTTGGATGGTTGAGCAGTATTCCATGTGGTATATATGTACCACATCTTATTTTTCCATTCTTCTGTTGATGGACATCTAGGCTCTTTCTACAGCTTGGTTGTTTTGGACATTTCTGCTATAAACATTGGGATGCAGGTGCCCTTCAGATCACTACATTTGTATCTTTGGGTAAATACCTAGTAGTGTGATTGCTGGGTCCTAGGGTAGCTTTATTTTCATATTTTTGAGGAACCTCCATACTATTTTCCAGAGTGACTACACCAGCTTGCATTCCTACCAACAGTGTAAGATGCTGTTGCTTCTATATGATGCTTGAGAAGAGAGAAATTTGTCTTAATATTAACTGCTGTTACCTTATAACTGTTTATAGTTTATATAGTGTGTTCACATTCGTGATTTGATTTCCTCTCATACATGCCTCTTAAATATATTTAATTTTAAGAATATTGACAGGCTGAATATTATTTTTAATTTACAGAGAAGAAAACTGAGAACCATATAAGTAAAATGATTTTTTTTTTACCTTTACCTAAATAGTAGAAGGCCAATAGAGATGTCAGGGCCAGAGTCTCAGATTTTGGAGTCTGTTAGCATTAGTTCACTTGGCACTGGGGATAAAAATAATAGTTTTCTCTGTTGTCAAACTCATATTTCAGAGGCAGAGATAGAGAAATAAACCAGTGATAACACTGTAATGGAGTGGAGTCAAAGGGAGCAAGTTGAAGATACTTTTCATGCCCTTTCTTTCAAGATATTATTAAACTCAAGGTAAAGGAATGAAACATGTATAAAGTCGTAATTTCAGGGGTTGAACTTCCCAGGAATGGTTTCCCTGAAGGATAAGGAAAGAAGACAGCTCTCAGTAATGCTGATATTTTATTAAAATTACAGATTATATGAATCTAAGTTGTAGAGATTACAGTCTCTGAGGTTACAAAAAAGTGTATGGACCTTGGAATAGGAAAGGCAGACCCACTCTCTCATCCAAATGACGTGATGATTAGCTGTGTCATCAAGGATGGTTTGCTTCACTTCTCTGAGCCTCAGATATAATAAAATAAAGTGCACTGTGCAGTGCCTGGTATATAGTTTTTCAAAAACATCGCCCTCATCATCACTGTTATCATAATTATTATTAGGCTGTATTTGAGAAGTGAAATAGATAAGTAGGCTGATAGAGCATGGTAAAATGAAGATATCAAGGAATAGGGGAAGAGTAAGATGAACGAAGAAAGGGAGGGGAGAGGAGGAGCCGTCAGTACTCATGGCGAACCTGAGATGCTGAGATTCAGATTTCATAAGTGGAACAGTTGAGGGATATGACATATTAGGTTGAGAAATAACTTGTAGTTTTTCCACAAAGATATTAAAATAGACCGACTCCAGCACCAGACCCACAAATGGTATTGATGAAGAGATATACAGAGTAGATTAGTGGGCTGGCATGAGACTCGAAGAACATATTTGTACATGGGATGGAGATGTAGTGAGCAGCACAGTGAAAATACGTTGGGGGAATGCCAGTGTTTGCAATCCACTGGCGTTTGAGTGTATAGGAAGTAGGGAAATAAGTAGTTAAGAGAGGAGCTTGAGAATTCAAAGGTCTCCACATTCTAACTTTTTAAATCTTGAATGATTTACAAAGTCTTCAGTCTCAGCTTCTTCTATCATAAAGTGCCAGTGTCGTATGATTCTTGTCCTTCTAAATGAGGCAATTTATCTATGAAATGTTGAATAGAGGAATGGCTGCTAGTGATTCTTCAGCAAATGGCAACTATCTGTATTATCATCCTCCACTGTGAACAGCTGGACAGGAGAGTGGTTTCCACTTAAGATAATTATAATAATTATATGTGTATGTAATATACATCAATCATATAATTATATTATATAATGTATATGGATTATATTTATATTTTCCGATTTATAAATAAATCATAACCATGTATCAATGATTATTATTAATATAATAATAACTATATTATATTATAACATATAACATATTATGATTATATATTGTTTTATATATAATCATATATTGATTATATGTTATATAATAAACTATATATAATATAATAAATATATATGTATATATATATATAGATAATATATCAGAGAAAAGCCTGTGTTCTCTAAATTGTACCATTCTGTCATCTGCAAAGAAATTTGGAAACTGTCATTGCAGCATCCTCCAGTAATCAGCAGACTTTAAAACACTGAGTCACAATTAGGAACAGACAAATTAAACTACTTCTCAATTGTGAAGTCTTAAAATACATTCCCAAGTGTAATTGCACCATGAATTACAATTGTCTTTTTCCCTTTAGACATTCCATCAATAGGTCCCATTCCCTTGTCTCCTGGTAGACTTTCATCAATGAGAAGGTAACCTTTCAGCCAGTTATAAGGGTGAGGTGAGGGACCTCAATCAATGAATCACAAAGACTTTGTAAATGACACAGCCTGTTTGATAATTTCCGTCTAACCTTTACTGAACTTTAGCCAATTATTTGTAAAGAAAAGACAGTTGTGAATCGACCATACTGGCTAACATAATGATGAAGGCTGGTCAATATCTAAATGACTGTTAAAATCAATAGAGAGAAGATAGCATCTTTTCCTGAACTCTGATCAACATTAAATTAATAGACATTATGAAGTTGAGTACCTACTTCTCTACTTTCATGGCTAGTGAAATCAAGCTTTGGTTCAAAGTCTGGGATGGTGTGTGACAAAAGACCACAGGAAGTACCATGATATCTCATGTGTCATATGGAATGACCTGTCCTGGGTTTCTTTATGTTAGGGATCTGCTAATTCCAGCCCACAGGCCAAATGTGGCTCCCTGCTTATTTCTGTATATAAAATTGTATTGGGATACAGTTACACCAACCTGTTTATATAATATGTCTGGCTAATTTCCCTCTGAGTCAGAGATCATATGGTTCCCAAAACCTAAACTATTTACTCTGGTCCCTTACAGAACAACAACAGCAAATTAAATCCTGGCTCCATGTAATAAGTGTTGAGGTATATAAAGGCATTTTAATTTTTACTGTTTTATTGAAACAAGAATTGATTTACCTGTCCACATAGGTGATACATTATTCTCTCTTGCATGGATATTAAAATAAGTTTTTGTGTTCTACAGCTTAAGCATAACAGTAAGGATTTTATTTTACTTCCACACTAAAATATCATATGGTTAGCTATAGTCTGTCATCCTTATTATTACTTTTGTGTGGAAGGATTCCCAAAGCATGCTTACATCACACAGGTCTGACTGGGAATGCCTTTAGTCTTTATTTAACTAATTAAAGTGGAAAAGTTTATACATTTATACTTTTGGTTAAGGAAAGACAAAAGTAAAGCAGCCCCTTTTAATACAGATATCAGCACACAGGTGCTTAGAGAAATGCTCCCATAGTACAGGAAAATATGTGAGATGTTTTCTCTAAGAACTGAAATTTTAAATGCATATTTAACAGCCCAGAGTGGACAGAGACTCATGCATGTTAACAAGTTCCTAGGCCAGTGGCTTTTGACCATAATCAGATGACCATCACATGGGTGTATATTAAACTTAGAAATCATTCTGCCATATATATACAGATATCAAACCATTATGGTTTATAACTTAAATTTATATAATGTTATATGTTAATAAGATCTCAATAAAACTGGAAAAAATAAAATAAGGGAATATTTCACAAATTTCTTTCCTTATAAGAAGGGAGAACTTTACTATGTATGGGTATGAATAGTATGCATGTGAAAAAAAAAGATGACTATCAGAAAAATATGCCTATGGAAAGGAGGTGTTCCAGTCTTGAAAAAAGAACTTCTTGACTTCCTGCATTGACAGTATTCATTCAGGCTCTGTCGAGAAAAACACTGCTCTCTTTTTAGTATTAGCCTGTCTCCTCAGGGTGGCAAGTGTATCAGTAAGGCGAGAATGGTGATTTAAATCCATTAAAAAACAAAAACATAGTCAGGTATGTGACTGTTCTGACTTAACCTTCCTCTAATCCCAACCTGGCCAAGAACATTCTCCTGGCAATTTGCTTTACCATGTAGAGGCAGAACAGGAAAGCCAGGAGTTTTCTTGTAGTAGGTAGATGAGCAAGTGTTCTGGTTTAAACATCATCTCCGAAAGATAGCTTTACTTGGATCTTCCTTGCAAAATACAACCTCTTTGAAGGACTAGCAATTCCGATGTTTGAGCCTGCACAGACGAGAGCCAGACCCTCAGCTGAGGTAACCTGACAGTGTTAAAGCCACCTGAGAGGCCTCTTGGATGACAGACAGTGGGTATTTCTTGTCGATACGCAGAGTGTGCCAGATGGCTCACCTCTCTCTAAATAAAATGCAGGAGACTATAGCCCCTTCCCCAAAATGTGTGTGGGTATTTAACTGAATTTTAATAATTATTATTATATATCCCAAATAGGCTAAACATAATCAAAGCTAGTCAAACAAATTAGACCCTGAACTATTTACTGTCTGGGGATTTTCAGTCTTTGGCATTATGTTGAACTTGTGATGGTTCATCTGTGTTAAAGAAATTATAGAGTATACTCTGGAATAAGGAGCAAGAGAATTTGGTGCAGTCTATTTTGAATGCTTTTAATAATTCTTGTATAATTGTCACATACATGCACATGTACACACGCACTTGGGAAACATGTCTGTGTATGCTTGTACCTGTTTATCCTCAAGAAACATGCTGGCCTTTGGTTATTTATGCTTTTCCGCTTTGTTCAAAGCACTGAAGAAACTTAATTAATAAGGTACCATGGATTTCCATGGAAATTAGAATTGGTTTCTTTCCTTTTATTTGACAGAGACCCAATAACACGTTTAAGATTTTGACTAGCAAAAAAAAGAAAAAAAAAAGAAAGAAAGAAAGAAAGAAGATTTTGACTAGAATCATTGTCTTTGAAGGGCTTCTTTTTTTCCCCCCAAAATTAGGTGCAACTGATTACTTAATAAGTAATTACCTTATGCCAATTTGATATGACACATAGAAGACAAGAATACATGTATGATTGTACCTACATTTATGCACATAAATACATATACACTTATGCATATACAATGTACACATACAATGTATACATATACACAAAGCAATATGCTAAATAAAGGTCTTAACAGATTATAATATGAATAATATATATTACCTATAAACAAAGCAATGTGATAGATTCTTTAGAGACTGCAAAACTTTCTGTGATAAATTTACCTTCTCAGCTAAGAATACAAATTAGTATTGGAAAGAGGACATAAGTATATAATGTATCAACTAGCATTTAGCCAGCTACTGTTGACTATTTCTGACATTGGAAGTGATGCAGGATGGAAATGTGATACAGATAGGCTGTGTTGGTTGTTGTGGAAGTAAGGCATTTGTAGGTATTGGTATTTTATTTTATTTATTTTTTTAAGATTTTATTTATTTATTTGACACAGAGAGAGAGATTACAAATAGGCAGAGAGGCAGGCAGAGAGAGAGAAGGAAGCAGGCTCCCTGCTGAGCAGGCAGCCCAATGAGGTGCTCCATCCCAGGACTCTGAGGTCATGACCTGAGGTGAAGGCAGAGGCTTTAACCCACCCAGGCGCCCCAGGTATTGGTATTTTATATTAGTTTACTGAATAAAGTGAGTAAAGTTGGTTGACATATGCACATACGGCAATGCCTACCAATTCACTATAAGATATTCCACTGTTGAATTGTCAGGCAAATTTAAAATAACTCCTTTGGATATCAAGAGGCTATCATGTAAAATCAAAAGAATAATTATCCATATATTCAGGTATTGTGATAGACATAGGAAAGATTAGGCATTTGGTAATATTGTGAAAGAACTTGTCATTTCCTTATCCAATAAGTATTTTTTATACAAATAATTTGAAATAAATCTGGATGAAGCATCTTCTAGAAAAATAATTTAAGTGTCATGAAGCTTGCATATATGAGAAAAGATGACTAATGCTTGACTAGCCTCCCCCATATCATCACAGTTGTTCCATTATCGGTATAGGTAGGACAAGTATACTTAGTGTTGTATGTGTGCAGGAGTCTCATGTAGGGATCACAGAATCCTTGCATGAATCTGCGGTGTCTGCCAGTCAGTACTTGAAAGTCTCTGTCTACACAACAGGGCAATTCTGATATCATCTCCAACAAGCAACACCCATACATCAAAAACAGGAGCACTCTAATATCCCACAAATTCTACCTAGCATATGTGGAAAAAGTAAGCAATTAATGCACTAACAGTAATCACACACAAAGAGACTCTCCAATATATAAGGAAATGCGAAAAATCTCACAGAATATCAACCAAGCTGATGACATAGGGTGAAATACTAAAATACATTTACCTTTCAGACATTGTGGGGCTACTGGGACCATCTGGTCTCATTTGAGAGAAGAGAATTTTATTTTTTTTTAAGATTTTATTTATTTGAGAGAAGAGTGAGAGAAAGCACAAGCTGTGGGGGGGAGGGAGGGGGAAGGGAGAAGCAGGTTCCCCACTCAGCAGGGAGTCTGATGTGCAGCTTGATCCCAGGATTCTGGGATCATGACCTGAGCCGAAGCAGACACTTAACTGACTAAGCCACCCAGGCGCCCCATTAAAAAAAAAAAATTAAAGATTTTATTTGTTTGAGAGAGAGAGAGAACACATCAGGGGAGAGGTGCAGAAGGAGAAGCAGACTCCCCACTGAGCAGGGAGCCCATCATGGGGCTCAACATGGGGCTCGATCCCAGGACCCCAAGATCATGACCTGAGCCAAAGGCATATGCTTAACTGACTGAGCCACCCAGGTGCCCCAAGAGAAAACAATTTTAAACTCTTTCAACAAAGTGGTATATTAAAAACTGATATGGGCTAGACCCAGTAGATGTTAAAGGAGTAAAAGATTATGGTGCTCTTGTTTAGAAAGGAAAGATGGAACCTTGAAAAATGATAGGGTCCAGAAAAAAAAAATCTGATCAACGGAAGTCAGACGTTAGGTTGTTTTGATACGAATGCCTTTCTCCGCCCTAGTTGACTCTCTTGTCTCCTTCACACTAGCCACATGTGAAATTACCTTTATATTTATGTAACAGTTTTGCAAATTTATTTATATTTACTTTGTGCTTATATTCAAAGGCATTCAAGAATAGAGGACACATAAAACAATAAAACAGAGCCCCCACAATTCTTTTAAACATTTAAAAATAAAGTAGGATATGTAGGTTACCTCAAGCCAAACTCAAATATATTAAGGTTGACTTTAGATGTCACTTTATTCTTAGCAAAGGATACATAAGTTACACCCTTCAGAAATTTAAAAATAACTTCCTAAAAGGTCAGGTTTCCATTTCAGTGACATAGCCACTCCATTAAAAACATCAATCAATCAGAATCTCAAAAGCATAAGATAATTGAGAGGAAAAAATAGTGGAGAAAATATATATTGACTATATATTTCTATTTTCATACATCATTACAAAGGAATCCTTATGCACATAAAATATTTGAGAATATACTTTAGATCAAAATATATTTAAAGTATCAATTTACCTTTGTCACGTTTTAAATAGAAAAATTTATATTGTGAATTTTTACCTATTTCACATATTTAAATGTAACATTTTCTATCTTAGAATGAATTAATAAATGTCCAAAATGTGATTACTGGTATTTATACAGTCATGTAGCAACAATGTGGATTGTATGTTTTCTCATAAAGTAAACCATTGACTTTTTTGTAAATGACAGATACAATAATTAACAGCTATTTACTTTAGAACCATCACTTCTGACATCTTTCAAATTTTGAAAAAAGTAATTTTTAAAAAAACTTAGTTGATAAAGTATTTGTGTCTATATATTAAAAGGCAATAAATAGTTTATAAAGGCAGTTAATAATAATAGTTAATAATAAATATTAAAAGGCAGTTTAATAGTTTTACTATTAAATCAAAGAAATGAAGAGCACAGACTTGAGAGAAGCAACCTGGATTTTATATAGCAAGGCTCAAAACTTACTAGAAGCATTATCTTGAGCAAACTAATTTTTTGTGCTTCATGTTATCTGTAAATGGTTTTTTATGAGTTAGTAAAAAAAAAACCAAACAGAACATCTTAAGAAAATGAAGCCAAAAATTGAATAAAATAACACGTGGCAATAAAAACGGTCATTCAGAAAATGTGATGCAGAGATCCTGAAAGTTCTATTGCAGAGCGTAATCGTGAGAGACAAACATTCTGGTAGAGGTCATGAACTGGCCATCCAAGGTCGGCATGTGCTTTGTTTGGAGTCTCAAAATTGCTCCACATGACTTTTTAAAATTAATGTAGTGGCTGACACTTCTGTATCAGAACAAATGCCAAATATCAGAAATATGCTTTAGATCAAGCGTTTGCTTTCTATTTTCTCAAGTTTCTGTCTCCTATTACTACCCTCATATTGGGACGCAGTAGCATCTGTCAGTTTTCTTACTGTTTGCTTTTTTGAATTAAATGCTGCTTTTATGGATTCCTGATTCTGTGAAAAATATTAAGTGAATAATAAGCTGATAGAGCGGTGTTTTCCTATTCCCTACCCCAGCTCTTTAGTTTCACTCCTTTGCATTACCTGCCTGCCTGACACCTGTAGGCATTTGAGTTTTCAAGTGAGAAGTGGGAGGGGCCTGTGTTCTCAAAGTTAAATATGTCATTACTTTTATTCTTAAAAACTAAATGGAGAAGTGCATATTTTTATTTTGGATAGCCAAAATCAGTTTGAATCTAGTAAGGATGAGCAATATGCACTAGAAATTAGATGTACACACTTGTAATTCAGTCTCTCTCTAGATCAGTCTCTCATTTCACCTCTGTGCCTCCCCATAGGATCTTTTTTTTTTTTATTAAAGATTTTATTTATTTATTTGACACAGAGAGAGAGATTACAAGGTACTAGGCAGAGAGGCAGGCAGAGAGACAGGGAGAGGAGGAAGCAGGCTCCCCGCTGAGCAGAGAGCCCGATGCGGGCCTCGATCCCAGGACCCTGAGATCATGACCTGAGCCGAAGGCAGAGGCTTTAACCCACTGAGCCACCCAGGCGCCCTCCCCATAGGATCTTAAAACATAACAGTTATTCTTGTTACTTCAAAAATTATCCAAAGACTGCATTAAAAATTCTGTCACTTTGACTTTTTATTTCTACGAATACAAAGAATGACACCATATGTATTTTCTTAAGAAATATTACCCAAACCCAACTGCAAACACTTACTTCAGCTTTTTATTGCATAATCTGACACAAGAAACTTGTTTTGTTTTCATATGTAATATGTAAGTTCTCTAACATCAGATCAGAAAATGTGTGTATGTTTACAAGCCATAAGAGATACATTTCAACCTACATTAAAATATATTTTGTCAGAGCGCCTGGGTGGCTCAGTTGGTTAAGCGACTGCTTTCAGCTCAGGTCATGATCCCAGGGTCTTGGGATCCAGTCCTGCACTGGGCTCCTTGCTCAGCAGGGAGCCTGCTTCTCCCTCTCCCTCTGCCTGCTACTCCACCTGCTCCTGCTCTCTTTTTGTCAAATAAATAACATCTTAAAAAATATATCTATATCTATATAGATATGTATCTATATAGATATAGATATAACTGCAACCTGAGAAATCATGGAACCACTTGAGTAATAGATTTACTTGGGAAAAACGGTGATTTTCTTTTGTCTCATTGGCAAAATCTGTGTCACCACCTTGTCTCAGAAGAGGCAATGCACTTCACATATTAAAAGGGACTTTTTGCAAATTGTGTTACATTTCATAAAGAAATAAATTTAGAAAGTCAGAAATTTTAAAGCTTATATATATATTATATATATTATCTATCTAGATATAGATAATATATGTATCTTAATTGGATTAAGTTATATATCTATAGAAAGATATAGATATATAGTCACGAAACTAGACAGTGTCAAGTCTGTCATGTTTAATATGTTTGTTTACAAAGTATTTTTTCCCTTATCAATTTAGGTAAAACTAATGCTAATTTGGTTAAAGATGTCAGAATACAGACATTCCTTTCTCACTGTCTTCTCTAAAACAAATGAAAGGAAACAAAAGGTAAAAGAGTTAATCATTAGTGAAAAATGAGGGAAGAGAGACTGTCAGACACTGTGCAACTAGGGACAGATCAACACAGGGTTCTGTGGAGGACCTAGGAGGCAGGCAGACAGCATGACAAAAAGTGGATCGCAGTGCCCTCAGGGGCCCCCTGAAATACAAGGCCTGAGGTGCAGGCAGGTTTTACAAGCCTCCCCAACGCTTGGTGACTCTGCAGAATGATAGGGAAGGTGAGGCTAGGGAAAAAAAAAAAAAATAGTGAAAATGGGCCAACAGTCACAGATAACCAATTAAATACTTGCAAATATAAAGAGGTTTTTTAAATTTAATTTTATGCAGCGTGGATGATTTTCCCAGAAAAAAAAGGAAAATTTAAAAAAATTAAAATCAACACAGAGAATTTTACTAACTCTCACCAAACCAGAGGGGAAAAAAAGGAAGGTATTTAAACCTTATCAAAACGCACTAGATGCTTACCTTCTCTGCACTGCTTCAATCTTCTTTCATTTCTTCACAATGACAGACTTTCCTCCTTCAATTATATCATTAGTTGTTAATTCTAATTTGTTTTCTAAAATGGAATCATTTTGCTTATGTTTTCTTAATTCTGCAATCTCCATACTCACCTTTTTTTCACCTTTTTTATTTTTACATCTTTATGATCTGTCACAGTAAATTAATGTCATTAAATATTTACAGCAACATTTTATAATAAATTATAAATTTCCTTGAGTTGCATCTCCTTCCCGCCTCAATGTTTTTAACTCTCTTCTGCATTTATTTGTTCTCTTTGTTTCCCCTGGTTTGTTTGCCTTTCCTAATTTGTCTTTTATTTGTTCCTTTTCATTGTTTTTGTTTTGTTTTCTATGGGTAGTTCTGAACAGACAATCTGTTAATTACCTGTACTGTGTACATTCTCAGTTACTGCAGTTCCGTTTTAACTGGAATCTCCTTGCCTTCCTCTCTCTCCATTACCATCTGTGTGTTCTTTCTTTTGTAACCTCCATATAACCAGAGGGAGGAATAATGCAGTTGAAACTTTGTGAATCCTTTGTTTAAGGGAATACTTCTGGTTTTCCTAAATCATATGTTAAATGTCTTAAAAAGTTATCCATTGTGTTTGGTAATTATTGCTTTATTGCAGTAATGGAGGTTAGGTGTTGGTTCATTGTCTCCTTTGATGACTGCATTTCAAACGTCAGGTCCTAGAAAGACTTTTCTGGATTGTAGAAGTTTTACATCTTAAAGAGATTGAGAAAGAATTTACAGGGGAAACTTTTGCAAAGTGCATGATCTAAGAGAAGAGAGGTCAAGTGGCTGGAGTCAGGAAGAACCCTGAAGGGCGCCTGGGTGGCTCAGTGGGTTAAAGCCGCTGCCTTTGGCTCAGGTCATGATCCCAGGGTCCTGGGATCGAGGCCCACATCGGGCTCTCTGCTCAGCAGGGAGCCTGCTTCCTCCTCTCTCCTCTCTCTCTGCCTGCCTCTCTGCCTACTTGTAATCTCTCTCTCTGTGTCAAATGAATAAATAAAATCTTTAAAAAAAAAAAAAAAGGAAGAACCCTGAAGAAAGTTTAATGAAATTGAGGGAAAAGTGAAGACCAACTTAATCACTAATGACATATAAACAAATAAATACACAGTATTATGCAGTACAAGAGATGGGGGAGATGGGTGGCTGTTTTGGGGTATTTGCTCTTTTATATAAGGGAGCTCCCTCCTATGGAGGTAATGGACAGAGACTTAATTGGATTAAGTTGTATATCTAACATATCTAACACTGAGAGTGAAAAAATCTGAATAAGAGTTTACATGGTTTAGATCTGTCCATGAAAATATGACATATATCCAAATGATAAAATATTTGCATTTAAGTTGTGAAATATACAGTGTCATTTGTATCAATGGTATAAAAGCAGTGTTAGAAAATTGTGGGAATGCCAGGTCTTACTAAAATTGTTATTGAAAAATACTTAAGCAGCCATGGCATGTTGTGTAGATAAGCATTAGTAGATATAAAGATGCCATTAATGTAATGTTAGACAATAGCAAATTATGAACTTTTAAAGCTTTTAAATTTCCGACTTTCTAAATTTATTTTTTTATGAAATGTAACACAATTTGCAGAAAGTCCCTTTTTTTTTTTTTTNTTATTTGACAGAGAGAGAGAGAGATCACAAGTAGGCAGAGAGGCAGGCAGGGAGAGAGGAGGAAGCAGGCTCCCTGCCGAGCAGAGAGCCCGATGTGGGCCTCGATCCCAGGACCCTGAGATCATGACCTGAGCCGAAGGCAGAGGCTTTAAACCGCTGAGCCACCCAGGCGCCCCAGAAAGTCCCTTTTAATATGTGAAGTGCATTGCCTCTTCTGAGACAAGGTGGTGACACAGATTTTGCCAACGAGACAAAAGAAAATCACCGCTTACCCAATTAGATCTGTTACTTGAGAGTTGCAGGAAATGCTGATATTTTTAACAATCTTATTGAGCTCAATTTGAAGATTCATACTTGAAGGTGAGCTACCACCTTGCTTAGTAGACAATTTATTAAAGGAATTGAAAGAACATAGGGCCTCAACAAGTAAGTGACTATTATAATTCTGAGTGGATTTATGAAAAAAAAATACACAGTTTCTGAGATTTTTTAATGTCATTGCCAGACATCTCAATATGTTTTAATCCGTTTGAAATAGTATGCTCATCTTGTGGGGAGGGAGGAATACTAAACTGTTTGAAGAACCATTCATCATCTCCCTTGAGATGTAATTTTTAAAGAAAGTGAGTAGAGCGTATTTAGTGGTTCAACACTGACACATAAAGACATTTTTTTTTTAACTTCCAGATCAGTGTAATTGGGGGCCATGTTGCTACTTTTAACTTATAGATACCATAAATATTATTATTCACAATGTTTTATGTTTGAAAATGAAAATTTTCTTGACACTGAATATACAAATTAAAGTACAGAAAGAAAAGTGTATACAATTGTAATTATTATCTAGAATAGCCGGTTTCAAAGTCTTCCTAAAATCAAATGGTTCTCAAACAAATTATTCATTAGCTTTATAAAAGGTAGAAGTTAACATTTTAAGATATATGACTTTAAGATATATAACATACTCCATTACCTGGTGTAATTGTAGTACAGTCGTACAGTTAGATTATTTTTATACATTCCACATTCCATCCTGGTATTGATTTTTTAAAAAGTTTTGTAGATTAATGTTAACTCTTTGCACTGTAAATTCTATGGGTTTTGACAAATTTATTGTGTAGTATCATAATCATACAGAATAATTTCACTAACCCCCCCAAAATATGCCCTGTGCTTCACCTATTCAAATCTTCCTTGAATCCACTTAAATTTCTTATACCCAATTTTATTTGAATGTTTGGTTCCACCTCTATAAATGTTTAGAAACCACTTTTATGGAAAGTGAGGAACCATTATGTAATTTTATGGGAGACGAAAATATGCTCATATTTGAATTGAAATACCTTACTTGCACAGTGGGAAGGTAGACTTTTGTTTTGTTTTTTTTAAAAGATTTTATTTATTTATTTGACAGAAAGAGATTACAAGTAGGCAGAGAGAGAGGAGGAAGCAGGCTCCCTGCTGAGCAGAGAGCCCGATGCGGGCCTCGATCCCAGGACCCTGAGATCATGACCTGAGCCGAAAGCAGAGGCTTTAACCCACTGAGCCACCCAGGCGCCCGAAGGTAGACTTTTGAACAGCTAAAGTCTAGACAAAATTTGATGGCAGCCTAAATTATTAGAATTAAAAATATAGATGGAAAAGAAATTAAGGATGTGGAAGAATTTAGAAATATTTCAGAATTAAAACCAAAAAGATCTGATAAGTGACTTGTACCAAAGAAAGGAAAATAAGTACTCTAAGAATTATTGGTAGAACCAGAACTAGGAACCAGTTATTTCCACTAGGCCACAAAACAACGACCTTGCCTCGTGTATCTACTTCTAGGGAAGTGTTAATTTTCTTGCCAATGGAGAGTGCAGATTTTGGTTCTCCCTTGAAATTTCTTCCTGTCTTATGCCAACTACATGAGACTTCCTCATGGACCTTGAGAGCCAGTGAATAATAACAATGTGGGTTGAATGATCCTGAACAATTTCTAGACACTTGTTTTATAAGGCACACAGGTAGATTAGTTGTATTATCCTTAACTCATAGTTAACACACAAATTAGTCATTCTTAGAATAGACATATCAAAGATAGGACATTCTGTATTCTATTTTGCTGGGGTTCTTTGGCAGATACTTCCCAGTGATGGGAAACTCTATGTTCTCCATGGTTGTATATTGTAATTAATAAGACAATTCTCGGGCGCCTGGGTGGCTCAGTGGGTTAAAGCCTCTGCCTTCGGCTCAGGTCATGATCTCAGGGTCCTGGGATCGAGGCCCACATCGGGCTCTCTGCTCAGCAGGGAGCCTGCTTCCTCCTCTCTCCTTTCTCTCTGCCTGCCTCTCTGCCTACTTGTAATCTCTCTCTCTCTGTGTCAAATGAATAAATAAAATCAAAAAAAAAAAGACAATTCTCACTATATTCACATTGTAATTGTCTTCCATTCATCATTGTCCTATATAAATGGAGGACAATTACGATGTGAATATAGTAGAAATACTATGTTAATTATACAGTTGGTACCTTAATTCTAGGAACTCATGGAACAAATTATATTCCCTCCTACGTATGACACTATTTCCAAATATACAGGTAACATACTCATTTACCCTCGATGATTAGAAATCACTTCTATAGATTCGATAACTCCTGTCCCAGGACTGAGTATTCAGGCAAAATTACTTCACCCCCTGCTGTTTTCCTTTGAAAGTGTGCAAAAGCCTACACTTCCATACTTTGCAGCCAACACTCCCATTGTTTGGATGGAAGGAAGATTTGGCTCTTTTCTGTGTTTCTGTAATGTCAGTTGCTGGCATCTGTGCCTGCTTATACACTACTAAGTGCAACTTTCAGATAAGGGCTGAACAGCATGAGGGTGAGTTCTTCACAGTCTGCTTTTCCTAGAAACTTCAGTACAACCCACTCAGATGCTGTTTACAGTTGTGCAGTGAAGGGTGAATCCTCATCTGTTGTTGTCCTCCTGTTCCTACTGCATTGAGCAGAATGCCTCACACACTTTCCCTTTTTCCAATCCCCCCCCTTTTTTGCTCAGCTACCCAAACCATATGGATGCAGCGAGAAAGGATGGCTAAAATGATAACAAGTTGATTTGCAGTGGATCATTTGTTTGATGCACATTTTTTTTTACCCTACATGCAGATCACAAAGCAAATGAAAGAGCAATCAAATGGAGGACTCAAGCAGGGATAGACACGCAACATCAATAATGATGCCAGGGTTCAAGTCAGCCAACTCTACATGTGCTAAATCACAGGAAGCTAAATCAGAACAAAGGCAGGTGGATTTCTTGACTGTGTCAGCATATAAATTTCTCAGTCATTCTTTTCTATTAGTTTGGATCAGGTCCCTCATTTTATTTAGTTTTTGTCACTTCAGTAGAATTTTGCTAGAACCAAGTACAAATAAAACCACGATAGTGAAATCCATAGTTGCTGGCAGAGCATTTAAGATAAAAAAAAACAAAAAAACAACAAAAAAAAAACAAAAAACCAACAACAACAACTATTGAAGAAATACAGCATACGTTTTTTTTCAATGGGCTGAAGACTCAGTGACTAATGGAAATCACTTCATAGATCCTTGATTCTAATGCCCATTTTGTTATCTACCTTGCTTGTGTTTTTTTTTTTTCTGAGTTCTGTTTATATATAATATTAGCTACTGTGTAGCCTGCTGGCATTATGTCTAGTGGTGACTGGCATTCTTAGCTTAACATCAGACTGTTTCTGCCTATTACAAATCTGAGAGAGAAAGGAAACATGTTTTCAGAGAAAGGGCACTGACAGTGGTACAGTCAGATACTCATACTCAACAATCTCCCCTCCCTTTACACTGGTGAAAAAAATACATATGAGATACTTTTCTTGAATATGTTGCAAGCCAACTATCTCATTTCTTTAAAGGCCCCCTTCCCATCCAGTTAGTCATCTGCATAATTGTAGGCTGTTGAACATACAGGACTATAGTCAGTCATGTTCCTTCAAAATGTAGGTTGTTAAGACTTAATCGTGAAAACAGGGCAAGGGAATTACGGTGTAGCAACAGGGAAACCTTGAACTCAAGAAGAGCATTTGACAGCAGCCATCCTTATGTTCAAAGGTTTCTGAAAATTCCAGGTTCTGAATGAAAGAGAAGCATATTGTGTCCAATTTATCTAATTAGCAGAATATCTGCTAGTTTGATCTATTAATAGACTGTCAGAATTTTTTTTTCCTTAAAATAGCTTTCACAAAAATGAAGACATACATACTACTTGACCATTTTCAATTCAGTGCTGCTAATGTTTGACACTTTGTTAGGCTGTTATAGTGTATTTCATGAGGGAGTAGTAATAATTATGTAGACAACTACAAAAAGTAAGCAAGAACGCTTACTTTGAAGACGTACATTGTGTGTGTGTGTGTGTGTGTGTGTGTGTGTGTATACTTAGAGTCATTGTTTTTTCTTTTCCAAAAAACAAATAAATAAAGTGTACATAAAATCTCATTAACTTGGTCCATTAAACCTTGTATAATCAAATGGCTCATTCATTTTAGGAGTTGGAGGCTATACTGAACAGTGATTAAAAGCAGGCTCCCTGGAGGAAGACAGGGGTTCAAACCTAACTCTGTCACTCATGAGTTGTGTGGCCTTGAGCCTCTGGTTCTTCCTCCGTAAAATGTGAATCGTAAAAGCCCCACCTCATAGTGATGCTGAGGGAATGATATTGATCCATCTTTAAGGACTTAGCCTGGCTACCTTAAGAGATCAGTGAAGACTGCTTTCTGCATTTGTGTTCATTGAGCATACGGTAACTAGAGTGTGCATTTAAAAATGAGAAAGCAGAACTGGACATTTGATTTAAAAAGTCAAATACTTACAACAGTTCATTATCTTGGTGTTTTAAAAGCTATATTAGTGTTACTTAATCTTATATGACAGAGAGCCCAACCACTAAGGTCTTAACACACTGGGTTTCATTTCCTCCTCTAAACAAGCAGTCAGGAGGTATATTATTACTGGCATTGCTCAGTGATGCCATCAGGGATTTCTGTCTTTGTCTCATCATAACAGAATTTGGACTCCTGCTCTTCTACTTCATAATCTCATGGTTGACAGATGACTGCTTCTGCTGAAACCACCACATGCACGTTCAAGGAACGAAGAGGGCTTCACTGTATAGGATACCAGTCATTTCTGTTCCTCTTTCATTGGGAAAGCAGATCATTTCCTACACTCCTCTAAAGACTTTTGCTGATGTCTTATTGGCCATATCTGTGTCCAGTGGTTCCTCCATGGTGCAGAGTAGCTGGGAAAGCAAGCATTTAGTGGGAGGTTATGCTCCTAAGACTGTGGTATCTATGTTAGCAGGGAAGAAGTAGAGGAATGATCATCAGATGAACTGCTTTAGTAGATTCCAGAGTACTTATCATAGGAAACCCCTGTGCTTGTTAGACTTCCATACACTCATTCTGCAATTTAATACTTATTATTTTAAGCTGAACTACATATGGGGAAAGATACCATTAACTTTTAATTACTTGGGACCTTTGAGGTTTTAATTCAGCTCTAGTAAAAAGGGTTACTTATTCTGCAGTTGAGATTTTTATGAGAGGTGTGCATGAACATGTGAACTTCTTTTTTTGCCTCAAAATAGCAATAGTTGGTGGGGAAGATGCCACTTGAGAAATTATTCCCCATCTCCTTTCATTCCACCCATTCCCTGTGCTCACTGTGATTTTGTTTTTCAAATACACCAAGATCATCCTCACTCAATGAGATTTTCAGCTATCTCATCAGTCTGAGAAATTCTCCTCCATCCCTTACGTTATTTACTTAATTTAACACCTACTTAATTTCAGCACCTTACTTTATCTTTCTGCCTTCAATCACTGAGGGCTTTTTTTAATTGGTAGAAAAAAATCAAATTTATAGAGAAAATGATTAGGACTCAGACTGTAGCCAGTATTTAAATGAACAAAACAAAAAGGAAGAAAAGAAGAGGAAAAAAAAAGAAAAGAAAATTCTTGTTGAATAAAAATTCAGAATACTCATAGCATTGTTTTCCCAAAGAATGTATTCCTAACCAATACGTGGCAACCCCAGGGAGGTTATGGGAATTATTATTATTTTTTTAAAGATTTTATTTATTTATTTGACAGAGAGAGAGATCACAAGTAGGTAGAGCAGCAGGCAGAGGAAGAGGGGGAAGCAGGCTCCCCACTGAGCAGGGAGCCAGACACAGGGCTCAATCCCAGGACCCTGAGATCATGACCTGAGGTGAAGGCAGAGGCTTAGCCACTGAGCAACCCAGGTGCCCCGGGAATTATTTTCTCTCATGAAAAAAGTAAATGATTTTCAGCTTGATGAAATAAAATGAAATGTAATTATATACTAAACATTTTACTCATTGCAAAAATTTTACTCACAAGCAAAAATCAACATTTCGGGCTTATGCTATTATCTAAATTTCTCAAATTATTAATCTCCTTTTTTTGTTTATTTTACCCCATGATTGTCTCATATTTGAGGTACTTTGGTGTCCTTTTTATAATTTCTTTAACTGCTTCAAATATTTTATTCTTTATTTTAGCCAAAATGTCAAACAACTATATGTATTTTAATATCACCTTTTCCCCCCTTGCATTACCTGATATTCATGAGTGATAGTACCCCTCATTCCTACTGCCAATCATTTTATTTGTTTTTTTTACTTTTCATGTGTTTTCATTTTATTAAGTTTTTATTTAAATTCCAGTTAGTTAACATACAGTATAATACTAGTTTTAGGTGTACACGATAGTGATTCACTTCCATACAACACCCGGTGCTCATTACAAGTGCAGTCCTTAATCCCCATCACCTATTTAACCCACCCCCTTTCCTCTCATCTGGTAACCATCAGTTCTCTGTAGTTGTTCTCTATATTGTTCTCCATAGTTAAGAGTGTGTTTCTTGGTTTGTCTCTTTTTTTCCTTTACTAGTTTGTTTTGTTTCTTTAATTCTATGTATGAGTGAAATCATATGGTATTTGTCTTTCTCTGATTGACTTACTTCACGTTGCATAGTACTCCCTAGCTCCATCCATGTCATTGTAAATGGCAAGATTCCATTCTTTTTTATGGCTGAATAATATTCCACTATACATATCAAATCTTTTCTATCCATTCATATGTTGATGGGCACCTGGCCTGCTTCCATAATTTGGCTAATTGAAGTAATGCTATTATAAACATAAGAGTACGCAGATCCCTTTGAATCAGTATTTTTGTATTCTTTGGGTAAACAACTGGTAGTGCAATTGCTAGGTTATAGGGTAGTACTCTTTATAACTTTCTGAGGAAACTTCATACTGTTTTCCACAGTGACTTCATCGGTTTGCATTCCCACCAGTGGTGTATGAGGGTTCCCCTTTCTCCTCATCCTCACCAATACCTCTTATTTCTTGTGTTGTTGATTTTAGCCATTCTGAGAAGCATGAGGTGATAGCTGATTGTAGTGTTGACTTGGATTAAGTGATGTTGAGCATCTTTTCATGTGTCTCTTGGCCATCTGTATGTCTTCTTTGGGAAAATGTCTATTCATGTCTTCTGCCCACTTTTAAATTGGATTGTTTGTTTTTGGCATGTTGAGTTTTAGAAGTTCTTTATATGTTTTGGATACTAACCCTTTATCAGACATGTCATTTGCAAATATCCTATTCTCTAGGTTGCCTTTTCATTTTATTGATTGGTTTCTTTATTATGCAGAACATTTTTATTTTCTCAGTAGGTACTTGGGAATAAGCCTAACCAAAGAGGTGAAGAACTGTATTCTGAAAACTATAAAACACTGATGAAAGAAATTGAAGATGACACAAAGCAATGGAAAGACATTCCATACTCATGGATTGGAAGAACAAATGTTAAAATGCCTATACTATTCAAAGCAACCTATATATTTAATGCATTCCCTATCAAAATGACAAAATGCAATCCCTATCAAAATGCCTATCAAGATGCCTACAGATCCAGAACAAACAGTCCTAAAATGTGTATGGAAGCACAAAAGACCCCAAATAGCCATAGTAACCTTGAAAAAGAAAAGCAAAGCTGGAGGCATCACAATTCCAGACTTCACGTTATATTACAAACCAATAGTGATCAAAGCAGTATGGTACTAGCACAAAAATAGACACATAGATCAATGGAACAGAGTAGAAAACCCGGAGATGAACCTACAACTCTATGGCCAATTAATCTTCGACAAAGCAGGAAAAAATATCCAGTGGGAAAAAGGCAGTCTCTTTAACAAATGGTGTTGGGAAAACTGGAAAGCAACGTGCAAAAGAATGAAACTGGGCCACTTTCTTACACAAAATAAATTAATTTACACAAAAAATAAATTAAAAATGTATTAAAGACCTAAATGTGAGACATGAAACCATAAAAGTGCTAAGAGGAGAACACAGGCACTAAGCTCTTTGACATTGGCCATAGCTGGTTCTTTCTAGATGTATGTCGTGAGACAAGGGAAACAAAAACAAAAATAAATTGTTGGGACCTCATTACAATAAAAAGCTTCTCCCCACTACCATCATTTTAATGAGGCAGCGTGTCTGGAGGAATCTAATGATCTTACCAAACCATCTTGTCTTCATTTCCATTATCGTTCTTACCTTTTGAGTCTCCTTTCTCCACCTGCTCTGCCAACGCCTTTTTTCCTCTGAGAACCTGTTCTTCTCTGGCAGCCTCCCTCTGCACCATTCCCATGGCTTCGTTATCTTCTCTGGTATGGCTTTTAATTCTGTAACCTAAGTTTGATCTAAGTGCCAGATTAATGTTCACTCCTGACACTAAAATAATTTTGCTGCTTAAATCCATATGTTATCTTTAATTCAATATTTCCAAACCTGACATTACCTTATCCTTTAAGCCAAGTCACCTCCCCACTTTTTAAATTTCTGAGGACTGCACATATTTTCATATGCTTATCCAGCATGCAACCTGGTAGTTACAAGTGTTACATTACTTTTATTCACTGTGGTCATTAATTGTCTCTTATTTATATTATCCTTTAATATCATCCCACCCATGGCTAATCTATGAATGGGTAGTGCTACCAAATGCATAGGTGTTTGTTTTTAGGTTACAGCCTCGCAGGTCTGATATCTACCCCCATCCTTCCTTTCTTGCTTTCTCTCTTTCTAATATATATTATATATTCATGGGATTACTTGTAAAAAATTTCAGCTGCTGTAGTGTATGTGGCCAGTGGTTTTCTTCCTTACCACCCATCCAGTATTCTATGTGAATAATCTTCAAGATCCTGTGAAGTTAATACAGACACTAGGTAACATAAATTCTGATTTATGTGGACATCTGTGGTCAACTAGAGATGGGAGGTTACTTCCAGAAGCTAAGGAGCAAGTGGAACTGCAGGCTCTTGGAAGTGAATGCACCATGGCCAATGAGTCAGATATAAAAGTGGGAGTTTACAGTGGAGGTTATGAATCCTAATTGAGTAATGATGCTGGGAGTAGTGCAGATACTAGAAATTGAAACTGTTAGGGCTGTATGAATAAATTAAATGACTGCTATTAAATTACCTTACTCTACAAAGTCAGGTGAGTAAGAAATATCCCATAATTTGTTTTTTTTAATGAATTACCCCAAATATTCTCCAACAGATCTAACAAGGAATTCATTTTCAGTCATTATTGGAGTTTTTTTTTTCCAATAATGAGATTTTAGAGAATGTGCTTTCCATCCTGTCACCCATCTCCCCTCATATAACCAAGCCTAGCCTGAACATCTGCTTAAATTGAGGAAAGAGCAGACACAGTGTAATATTTTCACATATTCTTCCCCTTTATAAAGCTTTTCAAAACAAAGAAAATAAATTTCCATTCTTTGGACCTTATTCCCTGCCAAGAAATAGAGACTTTGGTGGATGGCCAAACTGTGTAATCTGTCTCACAAACATAAAAGTTGCCTGGCTAAGTAGGTGATATTTTTCCAGGAATCCCAAAGGGCTCAGTAGGAACGATTTGGATATTGACTGTCTTTCTTAACTATTCTCTAAGAGATAGTTTTCCTTGATGAGGATAATTTCTGTAAGTACTAGCACAATTTTACCTCACTTGGAGCATCTCTTGGTTCTGGATAAGCCTCCTAAATGGGAAGGGAGAAAGGTTTTGGCTTAATGGAGCCCATGGGAGTATTACATTTCCAATTTCCAGTGTTCTTACCTGCAAACCCCTGGTTTGAATCTTCAGCGATATCCTGTTTTTCATAAAGTTATTGTCACTGAAGGACTGATTAGAAAGGCTTAATGACCTTGTAGTCTGGACTTCTCAAGCAGTCAAAGAGTCGCCATCATATTTTGGATTTAGGTAATTTCCATCTCTGTTCTATTTTGGTAATGCGCCTTCAGTAATAATCACGTGCATCATCCCCTACATCGGGAGTTTCATGTCTGGTGGCCTGGTGTGAGGACTACAGTTTAGATAAAAGATCGTTTCTATCAGGGCACCTGGGTGGCTCAGTGGGTTAAAGCCTCTGCTTTCGGCTCAGGTCATGATCTCAGGGTCCTGGAATCGAGGCCCGCATTGGGCTCCCTGCTCGGCGGGGAGCCTGCTTCCTCCTCTCTCTGCCTGCCTCTCTGCCTACTTGTAATCTCTGTCTCTCTGTCAAATAAATAAATAAAATCTTAAAAAAAAAAAAGATCATTTATATCAGAAGCAAAAAGCCTTCCCCACAGTCTGTTTCAATATGTAATTGCAAATCCAGGTGGTATTTCCAGGTTTAGGGTAATAGGATTATTATTATTTCCTAGGTTGCTGGCAACTTGGACCACTCTGTGTCCTCCTAAGTTCACTTCATTGTGAGGAATCTATAGAGTTAAACAGATTCTTAAAAATAACCTCTGTGCTCTTTCTGTGGTTATATCTTCTTGGGGACCAGAGATAAATTAATCTTTGCAGCAAGTACTGAGATTGCGTTTTTCTGCTTCTTCCCTTCTGCTGACCATCCTATATCTGTTGAGGTCTATTAAGGCCTTCTGGCAAACAATGTGAAATCCATCCATTCACCATCTTTCATTACTTCCCAAATTGTGCTGGTTTCACCTCTGCAAACAAATTTCCATCAGGGTCATGGCCTTTTCCTCAAAATGAATTAGCTAGATGCGGTAACGTCTGCACATGAAAATATGTGCTGCACACAGATTCTTGCTCATCTCAGACAGCCTCTTCATGAAACGGAAGTGTGAGTCAGGGCTATCAGGTGAACTAAGATATTTATATTTTGATTTTATATAAATCACCTGAAATTCATCATCCAGAGTTTTAGTATATTACACACACACACACGCACACACACACACACCCCAAAACAAAGCAAAACAAAACAAAACACTAGCGACGTCCCTGTGACTTGCAAAGCATCTACACACACTTCCCATCTGTGGGGGCGGGAAGCGTGAGCCCCACGCCAGCACATGTACGTGTGCACACGTGTGCGCACACACACACACGCAGTACAAATGAACAAGGTAAAGAGGGCGACTCTATCTGCGTTACACATTTTAGAAGATTCTAAGAAGCCATCATAAAACTAGTGGGTGGGAGATTTCATATGGCATAAAATGGAAGAGGCAGAAGTCCACAATGGATGAAGCCAGATTAATGAGGCCAGAAGTAGTGCATCCCTAAATGATGAATGAGCATTCACCAAATTACCCCTGAGGGACTTAAGAAGTATTTGAAGGTGCTTTGCGAAGCACTGGAATTCCCACAGAAACATGCACGATTTAGAGCTCATGAAATGTGTCTTTACCGTTACAGGGAAGGCTTGTGTTTTTATCAGCTGGAGGTCTGAATACGTTTGGATTAATAAGCATCATAAACTGTCCATGGGCTTCTTAGCATTGTTCCTTGGGCAAATTTCTTAACTTCTGTCAGTCTCGATTCCTCATTTCTTAGAAAAGCAGAAATGATTTGTGAAGTGCGCAGCACGGAGTCCGCAGGCAACTCAGGGCCTGTGAGTCCTTTCCCTCCTCTCGTCACACATCACAGCCACTTCCTTCCCCGAACCTTTGTCCCTTTCACCTTCCTCTGAATATCTTTCGGGCCCTTTATGCTTTACAATTCAAAGTGTAGAAGTTCAACCTTGTTTTGTTTCATTTATTTTGTAAACTATTCTTCAACAGCATTTTTCTGCAGGTACACTAATCAATTGGACCATCAACCATATTTGGAAATAATAGGCTATTATTTTCAACCTGGCATCTTTTGATACATTGTTTTCCCCTGTTTTCTATTAGCAGCATATTAGTTCACTCTGCAGGAGCTCGTTAGCTTGTTGAGAGTGGGAATTAGGTCTTCTGTCCCATTTGATAAAGTGCCTGGCACAGGGCTGAACATTTAGCAGCCAAGTACTTAAAACATATGTGGACAAACACACACACACACAGACACACACACACTCACACACAGAAACCAAAAGAGTACTTGCTAGTTGTATTCAGTTTAATAGGTTTTTACCACAGGCTGGGAAGGAAGGGAGAGGTCAGGTGATGTGTGCCGTTTACTTGCTCTGTTACTGGGCCATTTTGCGTATGCTGTGTATTTAAGTCTGCACAGTAACCAGGTAAAATACATTGTATTGTTCTCATTCTGAAAAGAAGCTGAAAATTAAAAATTTTAATTAATTTATCTAAGGTTTCATACTGTTTTTATAATGGTTAATTTTATGTGTCAACTTGGCTAGGCCATGTCCAGATGTTTGGTAAAGCTTTATGATAGTTGTTTCTGTGAAGGTATGTCTTAGTTGAAGTTAATGTTATGATTAGCGGTATTTGAATAAAGCAGTTTTCTCTCCATAAAGTGAAGCCACATCCTGTGAGTTGGAGGTCTGACTCAAAATAGGCTGGCCTCCCAAGCAAGAAGACCTTGTGTAGACTCCACTGCAACTCTTCCCTCCCCTGTAAATTTTGGACTTGCCGTGCCTCTACAATAGTATGAACTAATTCCTTAAACAAACAAACAAACAACAAAAAAACTAAAAAAACCCCGTCTCTCTAATATATATGTGTATGTTACCATTTAGAACATTTATTGAAACTTTTTCTATAATAGCAATATATGTTTTCTTGTGGAACATCTAGAGTTGTATCAAATTGGAGTTAAGGATCTAAGTTAGAAAAGGGTGGTAGTGGAGAGCAGACTATTTGAGGCCAGGGAGACAAATAAGGAATTTTGATCAGAGAAGAAATGGGGTGTGACCGAGATTCAGCAATCAGTCTGGCTGCTGTTCTGAGCATTGACTCTAGGTGTGGCAAGGGAAGAAACATGGAGACCAGTTAGGAGGCTCGAATAATAGAATAGGCAAGAACATTGGGGTGCGTGTGCCCCTTCTTTTCACTACATCTGTGTCTTTGGGGGTAAATACCTAGTAGTGCAATCTTTGGGTTGTAGGGTAGCTCTATTTTTAATGTCTTGAGGAACCTCCATACTGTTTTCCAGAAGGGAGGGAAAATTGAATGGGAAAAAATCAGAGAGGGAGACAAACCGTAAGAGGCTCTGGACTCTGGGAAACGAACTGAGGGTTACAGAAGGGAAGGGGTTTAGGGGCTGGAGTGACTGGGTGATAGGTACTAAGGAGAGCACGTGTTGGGATGAGCCCTGGGTGTTATATGCAACTAATGAATCATTGAACACTACAACAACAAATAAAATAAAATAATATAAAATGAAATAAAATAAAATGAAATGTAAAATTCAAAGTTGCTAAAAAAAAGAGAGAGAGAATAGGCAAGAAAAGATGATGGTAGTTTGGACCACGGTGGTTAACAGTGTATGTATGTTCTGGATATATTTTTTAATGGCTTTTATGATTTTTGGAGGGTTATTAGGATATTGAAAGTGAGAGGGATAGGTCAAGGGAAACTATAACTTTATTTATTCATGTATTTATTTGGCCTGAGTAAATTAAAGGAGATGGCATTGCAGCCAGAAGGGGAATATTGAAGGAGAAACCAGTAGGTTTGGGGGAAGCAGGATATTGCCCGTTACATATCCAATGAAGGTCGCAATATTTACTTCCCTGCCTAAGTCTGAATTCAAGGAAGAGGTTCTACTTATATTAATTTGGGTGTCTTTAGCATGCCTACGGCATTTACAGCCATAAAATAGCTGAGATTATCTAGAGAATGAAAGTAAACAGAGGAGGGAAGTCCTCTATCTAGTAAAGGGCACTGCTTGTGACATTTATCTTTGGGGTTGGGTGTATGAGAAGGAAATTCAGGGAGAAGAGAGGCTGGAATGTCACCTACCTTGAGGCAGGAGGAGAAACAAGGTGATCAGGTTCTGGAAGCCAAGTGAAGAGTGTTTTGAGAAGAGGATAATACAGGATTGTATACTTGAAATTTGCTGAGTGTAGATCTTAACCGTTCTTACCACAAACACACATACACAGGTAACTATGTGAAGAATGGATGATTTGATTATCTTGAGCCCGATATTATTTCACATTGTATTTCAAATCACCACATTTTACACTTTAATATATACAATTACATTGGGCAGTCATTCCTTAATAAAGCTGGGAAAAATGCATAAAATTCTGCATCCATAGGTCAAAGTAAAACATGAATCGAGAACTGACCATTGCTTTCAGTAATCTAGAAGTCATTAGCAACTTAAAAAAAAAAGTGATGACAGAAGGTCCCTGAGGATGAAAGAATAAACGATGTGAGCCTATGAGACAGCAGAGAAAGTTGGAGTGTGGATAATTCTTTAAAGGAATTTCGTTACAAAATGAACCAGAATTATTGGACAATACCCAGATGGTACCGTGAGGCTAAGAGGTTTATTTGCTTGCTTGTTTTCCTAAAATAAATTTTTAATGACATGTATTTTGTGACAAGTTTGTACTTTAAGAAGGATTATAATATAGAAGAGAGAATAGATAATTTACTGAAGTGATGACCACAAGGAGAGTTACAGTATCAGGCACTAATGTATTTACTGATGTTGGGTAGTTAGCTATTTTAAGTTGAGTTTGAATAAAAACATTGCAATGATTTTAGCAAGTTTCTGGATATAATCTTAGCTGTACTGTTGAGCCTGAGCTAGGTGTAGTGAAGAAGAGCAGCCTGTGCAGAGAGCTGGGCCCAAGATTGGAGGCCAGGGAGTCCATACAGTGACTGAAAAGAATACAATATGTAGGTGCAGAAACCAATTGCTCTGATCATATGGAGCTTGCCTTAATTAATATTATGTAATGTATGCCTAACATTTTAATTAACTAATCTCCTATAATGTACTAAGATGCATTGAATATCCCTGTAGCTGAAATCTTGTTTTCATCATTAGTACTTTCCTAGAACTAAAAGATTGATGGTTTTACTTTTATTAACAAAAAAATGCATTCTTTCTATATTAACTTTTTGAATGTCAATTGTGAATTTGGTAGAAAGTTCTTAGTAAAATAAAAGATGTATCTTGGCTTTTAATCTATCTTTAAAAACATTTTTGGTGGATATTTACAATGAGTTATCTACAATGAACATGAAATGAGCCATCAATGGACAAAAATTGAGCTGTATAATTTCATTATATTAGAAGAGGAAGGCTAGCATGCTGCGGGAAAATGTGAGAGTAATGTGTGTGATTCATTCAAACATCAGTTGTTTTATTTTGAGGTGGCCATGAACTGTGGAAAAGAAGTTATCATTTTGACGTCTTTGTTTCGAGTTCACACTGGTACACTGAAGACTTTGAGTTCACTTGTGCCAACGGGTACTTTTGTCAACAGTTAAAACAAAAGTTGGTCTTTTGTCAAATAGAATTTAAAAGTATAATTGTATATGATTTCATTACTTTGAGCTCTTTAAAAAACTGAAAAGGGACTTGGGAAACTGCTATCTCTATACTTCTTGGCACAATGATATCAACATTGTAGCTTTTCTGTTTTTTGTTTGTTTGTTTTGCAGCTTTTCTGTTTTATAAAGTATTTTTGAGAAATTAGAGATGCAGGGAATATTTTGGATTATGACCTGGGAAGTGAACTGTGAGAAGTTGCCAGCTGGTATTAAACACTAAGGTCCTAGAGATTATAATCTCTTTAGACTGTAGGTATTTAAGAAGTTGTTATAAAAGGTAAAAGGATGAAAATTGATAAAATGTTAGGTCAACTGTTGTACTTTCAAGATCATAGAGAAATGTATGCAGAGTCGAGTGATACCACTGCTGAGTTTCTATGCTGTGTAGGAAATCTCAAGAGGAAACAAAAGTGTGGTTGGAAAGGCTAGAATAGAGTCAGTGTTTCGAACATAGTAACTAGTCCATCTGTCCACTGGCATTTGTATATGAGTGATATTTACCCCTGCAACTTTTAAAAGAATCATTTGCTGTTTCTTACCAACTTCTGGGACCAGTTTAGAAAACCAATACTTTTTGAGTGTCTTCTATACATTGGACACTGTGCTAAGTGAGCTTTTAGTATAATTCCTCTATTTTCCTCTAACTCCTCCCCTTGTTAAAGATTGTCCTCTTTTACAGACTAGGGATCTGGCACTCTGGAATCTTAAATGATTTGCCCTCTATGCAAAATCAGTGAGATTTGAACAAAGTTCTGTTGGGCTTCAAAGTCCTTGTTCATTTCTTTAAGAAATCAAGGCATATATCCAACAACTTAGTTTCTATAACTGTTTAAAGGTTTCTATTATTCTTCAAATCAAAACAGATAAAATTTAAAATGAAAAAGTTACATCTATTGATATCAGCTTCCTAATACTGATCAGGTATGTGCTCACTTTCTAAGAAAATACATTGTAACTACTGATTGGCTACTAGGTAGTATCAAAGCAAATATTCTCATTGTATTAATTTATTATTGCTTTGCAATAAACTGCCACAAATTTGGAGGCTCAACCAGGATGGCCCATGTGGCTAACTAGTTTTAATAAGGAAAGAAAGTGATGGCCTGCGTAGCTGGGCCAACATGCGTGTTGAATTTGTTTCCTATTGCTTCTGTAACAAATTACAGCAAACTTAGTGGCTTAAAACAAATTTATTATCTGACAGCTCTGTATGTCTGTCTGACACATGTGTCACCAGACTAAATTTAAGGTCTCGGCAAGGCTTTATTCCTTTCTGGAGGCTCTGATGAAGAATCTGCTTCCAAGCTCATTCCAGCTCTTGGAATAATTGAGTTTCATGCTCTTGTAGGACTGCATCCTGTACCCGCCCCCCCCCATGTTTTTTTTTTTCCTCCTGAATGTCTACTGGTTGTCATTGCAGAGGCTTAGAAGATCCTTTTCTCCAACTTCAAAGCTACCCACAGTGGGCCAAATCCTCCTCACACTTTGAATCCCTCTGATCTCCCTTCTGTTTTTCCAGTTCATCTTTCTTCTGCTTGTGGCCAGAGGGAGTTTTCTTTCTATAAGGGCTCTTGTAATGAGTTTGAGCCCACCTGGATACTCCAGTCTAATCTCCCTGTCTTAATGTCTGTAACCTTACCTGTATCTGTGAAGTCCATACTGCCCTATTATTTTCCACACATTCTGGGGATTAGGACATGGAATCTTCCAGAGCTGGGAGCAGGGTATGGGACATTATTTTGCCAAAGTCTTTGCTCTACAGAGATAATAAATAATATTTTTTCTTGGCGTAATGGTAAACTAATGGAATCTTCTAGGCAGATGTGGGAGCTGATTTGATTAACATTCTTCAAGAAGATAATGATATGTGGAGAAAAAAACAAAAGTAAAAAGACTATTTAGAAGGCTATTGAAATAGATACAGTGAGAGGTAATGGAAGTATAATTGGGGGGAATGGTGGGATGGTGATAGAACTGATTAAACTTGTGATGTTTGAAAGGGAAAGCTGACAGAACAAACTGATATGTTAAATATAGATTATTAGTGAAACCAAGATGAGTTTTAAATTTTGCACTGAGCAATTGAGTAAATGGTGTGCTTTTAGAACTAGGATTTTTATTCTTTTTTTTTTTTCCATAAATCATTTTGACAGCAGTAAAGCCTATGGAACAAGTTCTCAGAATAATGTTTTTAAATATATAAAATAAAATGCATAGGCTAAAAAAAGCAATTTATTGAGAGAATTATAATATTAAAATATTATGAAAAGTATTTGTGATTTTATAATGTACATGCTTCCTCAGTAGTGTATTACATATTATGGTAGGAAGGATTCTAGGATGATCCCAGGATTCCTGTTTTCTTTTGTATAATCCCCCTCTCCTTGGATATGAGTAGAATGTCTGAATATGAGGAAAGCCGTTTCTGTGATTATGTTAGGTTAAATGGCAAAGGGGCAGTAATTTTTGGAGATGTACTTAGATACACAGTCCGTTTACTCTGAGAAAGCGAAAGGAAGATTAACCTGAGCAGGCTTGGCTTAATCAAGTGAACCCTTTGAAAGAAAATATAAGGAGACTGGAAGCAAGTGAGAAACATTATTGCTAGCCTTGAAGAAGCAAGCCACCATGTATTTTAAAACTGTAGGAAAATTAATTTTGCAGACAATCATGTGAGTTTGAAATAAGACCCTGAACTTCTGGTGAGATCACAAACCTGGATAGATTGCCACCTGTCAGACCCTGAGCATAGGACCCAGGTAAAACTGAGCCTGGACACATGACCCACAGAGTTTGAACCCGCTAAGTCTGTGCCAGCTTTGCTATAAAGCAATAGACAACAAGTCACATAAGAGAATCTAGCAATGGGTCTGATAAAGTTTGTGATTTTAATGTACAAATGAGCATAAGCTACATACCTAGGTTATCTTTCACAACCATAATGTGATGTGAAAATATGTTTTTCTATTTGGGACAAAGTTACAGGAACTGCTAATAATATAATTTGTTGCTGGAATTCATAATGGAAAGAAATTCTTAATTTTAGCTACAACTTAGTAAAAATAAAGGTATAATTTTTCCTCAACCAAGTTGACTGGTACCTTCAATTTTATGTGGATTGCTTGGGGAGAGGCTATGGACTTAGGTGAAAAATACTGCTTATAAAGTTTTTTTTTCTTTTTTTCAAATTTTATTAAATTCTAGTTACTTAACATATAGTACAATATTGGTTTCAGGATAAGAATTCACGGATTCATTATTTACATACAACCTCTAGTGCTCATCATAACAAGTACACTCCTTAATATACATCACCCATCTAGCCCATTCCCCACTTCCCTCCCTCCACCAACCCTCTGTTCTCTTATCATTAAGGGTCTCTTATAGTTTGTTTCCCTCTCTTTCTTTTTTCCCCCTCGCTTATGTTCTCTCTATTTTGTTCCTTAAATTCCACGTATGAGTAAAATCATATGGTATTTGTCTTTCTCTGATGGATTTAGCTTAGCATAATAACTCTAGCTCCATCCACGTCATTACAAATGGCAAGACTCCGTTCTTTTTGATGGCTGAGTAATATCCCATTGTATGTACATACATATATACATACATACACTACATCTTCTTTATTCATTCATCAGCTGATGGACATTTGGGCTCTTTCCATAGTTTGGATATTGTTGATAAAGCTGCTATAAATACCAGGATGCCTGTACTCCTTTGAATCTATATTTTTGTATCCTTTTAATAAATAAC
The DNA here is from genome assembly GCA_002007465.1 of Ailurus styani. Classification (NCBI taxonomy): domain Eukaryota; kingdom Metazoa; phylum Chordata; class Mammalia; order Carnivora; family Ailuridae; genus Ailurus; species Ailurus styani. The sequence goes on from LNAC01000062.1 coordinate 10,703,120, forward strand.
TAGTGCAATTGATGGATTGTAGGGTAGTTCTATCTTAAAGTTTCTTTCTAAGTAGGAATGTGCACTGAATCTTTTCAGAAAGACTTTGTACAGACTACGTATACTGAAACACAAAATGCATTCACTGTAATCTTCAGTTACCCAGACACATTCAATTAAGCAGGTGTGTCTTTTCAGTTAATATATATTTTTTTATGTTAGTGGATGCAAGTAGAGGAACAGTTTGGTAATATTTCTAAACTCTATTCTTTTTAGTTAGACTACTTTCAAAAGACATTTGGGCATCTTCTGATGGAAGACATCAAATAATTCTGCTTAAATAAACACTTGAATTATAAATTGATACATATGTTTGGGAGATGGGAGAGATAGTTTATCAGAAATCCAGACATTTCAATCTCTATATTCTTGTATGTTAAAGAGGTATATTTTCTGCATGAATGACAGTCATACACTGCTCAGTAATTTTACTCTATCATCAACATTGAAGCCATAGATTTCAGAGGAGAAAATTAACTTTAGAGACAACTTGATTTTAGCCAAGTTAAAGGTAGATAGATATGTTATAAAACAGAAATATTTCACAGCATTCTTTTTACATTGTTTTTGAAATTTAATGCACTAATCTGAAGACAACAGTGTATGTTTTTTCCCTTGTTTCTGGGCTCTCCCTGATCTTTAGGCAATAATAAAATATTAACTCACAGGAGAATTGCAGCTTGAACTACTTCGCTTCTTTGAAATGTGATTGCTAGTTGGAAGATAAATCCGTTGTTGGCATGTGTAGTCGAATGAAACTTTGAGGATTGTGCCAACTTAGTAACACACTCAACAACACCTGATACCTTTTTGAAACAGTTATCATCCTTGTTAGCGTCTGTGGGTTCTGCTCAATGGGCTACAGACGGATGCTTGGATTAGATGTTACCTTGCACAGGGAGAGCTGCTAAGTTAGCATGTACCTGTGTGTTCCCCTCTTGTCTCCTTGTCAGCACAACTGTGCTTTATAGTGCACTGGATTTGAGTGTTGCTAGAACACCTAGTGGCTCAGTTTTCCTTTGTGTTGAAAATCCATGCTATTATAGATATCCATTACCCTCTATTTTTTGTGTTGATGAGATGCAGGTTCACATTTCCCTAAGATTCATTTTTTGGCTATTGCATTTTAAAATAATGCTTTTACAAATATGGTAAAATTTGGGACACTGGCTGGCAAAGACTCAATCAGTAGAGCTTATGACTCTTGATCTTGGGGTCATGAGTTTGAGCCCCACATTGGGGTTAATAGACATTTATGGTGAAATTTAACCATTTGTGAACTTAAGTAAAGGGCACTTAGAGATTCATTATATTTTTCTTTTGACTTTTTAAAAAATTGATTAAAGAACTAAAAAGTAATAATACTGCTAGAAAAGAGAGGTGTGTCTAAAGTAGACATGTACCAGAAAGGGAAGAGGAGATACCCAATTCCCAGGAGAAAACTTTAATCCAGAGAAAACCTCTTTCTCTACTATCCACAGTAATCTGGGCACTTTTCTTGCTACCAGCTGATGCAAATTATAGTGAATTGAAGCAATGTCCACAGATGACCAAGAGGAAATTTCAGAACTACAGTAAGCATCAAATCAATGGTTACCAAAAAGTTCTGGGAAAAAAAAGAATTAAAATAATCAATCAATAGTTGAGAAGCATTAAAATAAAAAATAAAACTAAACTAAAAAAAATCAAGGCACTAATGGACTGTAAAATAAGTGCAGTTCTTAGGTTTAGAGGCAAGGGAAGATACCACATCCACAAAAGAGTTTACGATGAGAAATCACCAATTACAGATCATGGTCATTTCTTATATAATTCTTTTTTAAAAATGTGCCTAACGAGATATTTAAGGGGCATATACTTAAACATCTTGATTTTAAAATTAAAAGATAATTTTAAAAATTCCTGAATAGCAGAAGGAATTAAGCTGGAATATAGATTTATAAAATAGGATATACAAATTAAAGTTTCTAACAATCAGAAAAGGAAAATGAGATCCCAGTATAGTTCTATAATGTTTTCTAGAGAAAAACTGAGATACTAGAGGAAATAAAATATTCAAAAGAATACAATTATTTCTAAAAATTTATCAGTTATGATGAAAAACCCAAATCTTCATAGGAGTTCATACACTGATAAATAAGGTAACGATTGTAAAATTTATTTGTAGATAATGTAACATTTGAGAAAAAATTTACAAAATCTTAAAAATTTCTGGGAAGAATAAACAACAAAGTTTGTCTTCAGAAAAGAATTAGATTACAATCATTCATCAAAATGGCAGAACCTTGGCAGAAGACAATGGAGTAATATATCTAGAGTAAAAAACAAAAAGGGTTTTTGATCTAAAATTCTACAACCAAATCAAGATACACTTGTGAGGGACAGTTAAGACTTTAAACAAATTAGAAATTCATTGAAAAAAATCTAAATCATTTGAAAAAGAATTAGGAAAAATAAAATGTTATAAAATAAAAAAATAAACATTTAATCTTGTACTACAAAGGCAATTACTTTAAAACTTTTGATTTATTCCATATAGTTTTTTTACCTATGAACATATTTAGAATGTTTGTTATTAGGTTTTATAAATAATTTTTCCTTAATATTATAATTTTTCCCATCGTAAAAGTGATGTACAAATATCTGCTTAATGTCTAAACTGTTTCCATTGAGTAGCTATGTGGTAATTCACTTATAATCCTTTTGGATGTTTCTTCCTTTTTATTTATTTATTTATTTTTACTATTACAGATAATGTGATGATCATCTTTATAATATTTTTAAAAGATTTATTTATTTATTTATTTATTTATTTATTTATTTGAGAGAGAGAGATCACAAGTAGGCCGAGAGGCAGGCAGAGAGAGAGGAGGAAGCAGGCTCCCCGCTGAGCAGGGAGCCCGATGCGGGCCTCAATCCCAGAACCCTGAGATCATGACCTGAGCCGAAGGCAGAGGCTTTAACCCACTGAGCCACCCAGGTGCCCTATAATATGTTTTTTTCTATGTTTCAGGGTGTTTTTTAAATTTTTAAAAATTTTTTAAAAATAAATTTCTAAGTGTAATTTTACTTATGTAGGCAGTCTGATCATTCACCAAACATTTGGGAAATGCAAAAATGTACTCCCTAGAAGAATTCTATTAATTGCATTCACAGTGTGTATGATGTCGCCATGGGAACTGTTTGAAAGATGAGGTTCCAATGGATTTGGGGGGGGGCGCGGGACATGAATTTAAGAGGGCAGGAACAAATCAATGGGTTCTATTAAAAGCTGGGACCTACAGAGGAGATGGAGAACTACAGGGAAAGAAGATCTTTCCCCTAAGTAGTGATGGTACACTACTGTCTGTGCCTGCTGGTAACTCCTTTTCTGTGCAGCCCATAGTCACTGATTTTTATAAGGAAGAATCTCAAGAGAAATATTGGAAAACACAGGTTGAATTTGCAGAGGAAATGATACTAAAGCCTTTATATCAGAGAGATGAAAGTTTCTAAAGAGGCCTCTTCAGCCTTGGAGAAGAAGGAAAGTGAGGATTAGATGAGACCTCCACTGAGCACAGCCCAATGTTAATGTTCAAATATGAACTGAAACTGAATGCACGTGCCATTTTGATGTGATTTAATTTACCAGAAGTGTATTAAAGAACTGTGAAATTAAGAGGAAATTATATTATTGAATCTTTTCACCTGACTGAGAAGAGAGGTTTCCTTCAGAGACAGATTGATTAGAATCTTGGGAAGGGCAGTACCCACAGAATGACTTATGAAAAAAGTTCTTGTCATCAAAGTTTGGAAGTCAACACTTTTTTTAGTGTTATTACTATTATCGGTGCTGAAGGATCGTTTTAGCTAAAAAGCTAAACTAAACAAAAACTGGTATCCTATTGAAAAATTGGGGAAAGGAGGAAAGAATGTTGGAAAGAATCTATGAACTGACTTATGCTTCTGTTTTTTTCTAGTCTGCACTCCCATTTTTCACTTACTCTATGGCTTCTTACAAGTCACTTAACCTTTTCAGCCTTATCATCACTTTTCCTTCACAATTTTTTTTTTTGGTGAGAATACAATGAGATACCATACAGAAGTATTCTTTAATAATTGCAAAATGCCATGTACATGTTAAATGACATTATTAATATTGACCATGAGGATCTTATAATTATTCATCTGCATGTTCAAAATACAAAGTATTTCAGCTCTTCAAATTATTTGTTCTTAAATATATAAATATAAACTTGCAATTTAAATGCATACTATGTTAAAGCAATTAGACTCTGCACTCTGTAGAATAGGGGTCACAGTGAAGAGGACACAGACTTTGTATATTCAAAGATATGACTTTCATACCTTTCTGACTTGCTGTCCAGATTTCTAAGAACACTTAACTTCCACTAATCCAAAGACCTGAGCAAATACAGTAAGTGATAAATAGGCTTAGCCAAAAAAATGAAATGTACCTTCTAAGAGATAGCTGGACCCTAGGGATTCAGCAATGGCCTTGAGAAGGCTGCTCTTTGCATTGGCAGGACAGAACTGGCTTCTTAGCAATTCACTAACCTTAAAACTCAAGTCCTCTGACTCCTTTCAGGGCAGTAAATTCTCTAGTGCAAAAGCCCAATGAATGAAGAAAAATCATGGGATGAATACTTTTCTCTATGAGTTTATTAATTAACCTTTATAGAAATGAGAACCGGAAAGCAACAAAACTGGCAATAACCAATATTGATGTCAGAATGGCAAGCCCTGTATTGAGAACCGGAGGGGATGGATACGTCCTGCCTTCAAAGAGTTGATATGCACGTTTGATCAAATTAGTTCGGAAAACCACTGTGGTTTTCTCACCTTTGTAATCATTAGTTTCACTGCTGGTACTTGTCTGGAATTTTTTGCTTGAAAGTAATAGAAACTCAACTCCCAACATGTCACTAAAAAGAGGGTATTTATTGGTCTCACTGAAGAGTCCAGGATAAATCTTCTGGGCCTCAGGCAAGGCTGGATGCAGGAACTCAAAAGAATGTCCTCAGGATTTGGTGGGTGTTTCTTTAGTCTTTCCCCTTGTACTTTTATCCTCACGTTGTCTCCATGTGAAGAAAAATGACATCCTGGAAGGCCCCGAAACCAATCTCTGATGATTAGCCATTCCTGCAGCAAGAGAATACCCCTTTATCCCACCACTTCTTGAAGAACTGTGGAATATGCTCTGTAAGATTAGGCCCATGTACCCATCACTGAATGAATTACCATAACCAAAGGTATGGAATCCTCTGACCAGCTTTCCATATAACAGAAAGTCATACAACAGTGATTTCCCTAAATAAATAAAATTATACAGTTTTTCTTGGAGGGAACATAGGGGTGGGGCAGCAAAACCACAAATGTCTATTATCCTACAGATCTACTCTCTAGTATTGTATGATAGACAGCTTGAGGCAGACACCCAGCTTTCCTCATGAGAAAAGAAAGGGACAAAAAGTAGGTGAGAGGAATGGGGAGGCAAAGGTTACAATATAACTTCTCACCATTAGAACTTGAGTATGCATCATATTTTCCTGGATAGTCAAGTGTCTGTTGTGTCCCATGGTCCAACCACAGGTTTCAGCGTGCTCAGAAAATGTCATCATACTTGAGGTTTTCATTAGACTCATTTCCCTTCAAGCAGAAAGGCTGGGTTTAAGTACCTTGTGAATGAGAATCTCATTGACCTGCTACTGGGAAGCAAGGTGCAGCACTATAGAGGGAAATCAGGAGATCGGTGTTTGAGACCCAGCTCTGACAGTAGCTGCTTTGTGACCTTGAAAAGTGTTCTTTTTGACTTCAGCTTTCTCATCAGTAGATTGAGGGATTTAGGTCAAGTGATGCTTGTGTGCTGGTTTATCCAGAAGCAAAAAAGAAAAAAAAAAAAGTTTGTTCCACTCATGCCTCAGTTATAACCTTCTTCCAAATTAGCCATTTATTGTTCTTGTGCCTGGTTGTTTTCAGTGGTTCTCAAGTATACTTTAACACCCGGTACTTTTCAATCCTATCCCTGGAATAAGAAATTAATTCTGTCTGGACTCACTGACTGCTTTCCTGATCGGCATTAATGATTTACTTTTAAATGAGCTGTGCATTTTTATAGAGCTAACCCTTGGGGGTTACAGTTAATGCTATCATTGTTTTAAATGGTTAGAGGAAACTGTCAATGAATCTTTTTCATTTTTTTAGTCTGTTCTAGAAATGGCCACCCTCAGATATGTAAATATGTTTAGGTTTGTGAGTGGGAGGGTAGAAAGTTTTGGTTTATTTTAAGCAGGCACATCTTGTGGTAACTGCCAACAGCTACACCCCATGGTTTTATTGGTAAGATGGTCATGTTCAGTATTTGAGGGATTGTGTTTTGTTAGTGGTATGCTACAGGGGCACCTGATCTCTTCCTCGACTTTAAAAATGTATATATTCTTTTGGCTTAAGTCATGAATCTTGAAAAATCTTGTCCTAAAAAAGGGAGGAGAAAAAGAATTTCACTTGTAAGCCTTACTTACTGGTGAGATCTCCTGTATTTTGGCCATGAACTTTTAACTTTAAATGTCTAATGGTAAGCTACTCGTCATGTAGAAAACAGCAAGTTTATCCAGAAATCAACTTCGAAATAATATTTAAGAAACTAAAAGTGTATTTCATTACGATATAGGGAAAACCTTAGATTTCAAAGCTGATGGCTAAGAAAGAATTCTTGAGACATCTTTGGTGCAAATAGGTGATCTTATTAAATAGCACAGGGACAGGACCCGTGGGCAGAAAGAGCTGCTCTGGGGTCATGAGGAGTGGCCCATTATATACTTGGAAGTATAAGGATAGCGTAAGTCTCTAAGGAATTTTGGAAATGAGGTTTCCAGGATCTCAAGGGGGCTAGCTATTGTTAGGAAAAGGTCATTCATTACTGTCTAATAAAACCCGAGTAGATGTATTATCAGTGTGTCATATGCTTGGGTGATGATTGCCAACAGGTATCTTGTGGGGCAAAGATAAAGGAAGAATTCAAAGGAATTTTTATATGTTAAAGTAGACTGACAAGATCCTGGGTTTGGGCTAAGATTGCCTTTTACCCTTAGCAAAGTATTAATAGCGAGGCAGCTGAGTCCCTGGAGGAATGTTACTCTGCCTGTTTCAAGCATTTGTCAGTGGGCTCCAGGTAGTAAGGAAATAAATAAATAAATAAATAAGTTTATTTATTTATTTCTGAGAGAGTGCGATCTAGCACAAGTAGGGGGGCAGGGCAGAAGGGAAGAAGACTCCCTGCTGAGCAGGGAGCCTGATGTGGGACTGGATCCTAGGAGCCTGGGATCATGACCTGAGCCGGAAGGCAGACATTTAACCGACTGAGCCACCCAGGCCCTGGTAATAGGAAAATTTAATAACTGTTCTTCTGCCTTTGTTTCCCACGTTAATTACAGCAATTTATTTCCAGTAAATGACTGTAGTTAAAAATGATGGTATAAATTTAATTCGAAGACGAAAATGTATTCTAGTTAATATTCCTTAGAGAAGTTACTTGACGTAATCTTGCGTTTTTATTTTTGTGGCTAAAAATACAGTATTTGCACGGGCAACATGAGGCTTAGTGTCAAACCACCAGATGGGGGTTGCCACTCGGTACAAGTTGCTGGTACCATAGAAGTCACTGAGCTTCACTGCTATTAACCTTAAGTATATATATTCTTAAAAATAGCAATTATTTTGTTATCTTATGTGAAGGTTATTATGGTCTCAATAACCTTATGGACATCATAAGTGAACTCTATGGTGTTATCTTCCCCATGTTATGTATGAGCTGAATCTTCAAATAGCTATTTAAGTTCAGTCATGTCAGCATAGGAACGTAGGCCTCGTCGACTCCAGTGTTTTAAGCCCTGAATCTGTCTCACATATCCTATCAAAGGCCTACCCTTCCAGTAGACCACCTAGCAAATTGTTGCCTTAGAATTCTTCCTAGTTTTGCTGTCATTTGAAGGCACGCACACACACACACATACATACATTTATGTCAGGCTAGATATTTGTATTGACAGATTTGTAAACCTGTTTTGATTTCTGGGGTTTTTAATTAATTTATAGAAAACCCCCTTCACTTAAAAATTACTTAAGGAACCAGCAAGTTTAGATTTTCATTTATTTTCCTTTTATTTTCATTTTATTTCCTTTAAGAAAATGAACCAATCATATATTTTGACTTATGTGAAATTAGTATTTATAATATTTCTCTCAAAAGCGCTAAGTATTTGTCACCTGAACCTCTGATTGAATAACCTAGCTTCTAGCTTCCTGTACTGATTTTTAGTACACTGGCTTCTGTGTAGCTGTCTCTCCTGTAATTGAGCCAGTACCAATCCGAATTAATGTATTTTCATAATGAATTTCCATTTTCCACTAAAGCTAGTTCTCCCTCATTATTCTTCCATCTCAAAAAAGTCCAGGGCTGTTTTTTATATTTTTATCCTAAAGAATTTTTGAATAATTAAAAATATTTTATAAAATCCCGTCGATATGGTAATTAATGTGTATTCAATGAGTATCAATTTAGAGTAGTTGAATTAATTGACATATTTACTACTGTGAATTTTCCATTCCATGAAAACAATATATGTCTGAGTCTTTTCAAGTTCCTGTTTTTATCTCTGTAGATTTTTAATTTTTAATATTTTCTTCCTATCTTGTCTATTTATACTTTAATATATTACTAGTGGTTTTAGTACATTTTCTTTATACATTATAGCTAAGATTTTTCTCCTTGGACTGTGGATATTCTCTTTGTACAACACTGTTATTTCTCATAGTTGTAGTTTTATTGATGAATTAGGTTATTTCTCATATCTGTTCTTATAAATAATACTGCTGTGAACATATCTGCATATGAAATTTTGATTTTGAAATCATTGCTATTCAGATATAACAAAATACTAGATACTAAAGTCCTAAGGACTTTTCTTTCTTGACCAAAGTAATCTTTCATCTAAACACACACACACACACACACGCACACGCACACGCACACACACTTTCAAAATAAATTTAAGATATTCAGTACACAAGACTCTAGTGTTTTTTCTTGGATGTCATTTTCAATGTAGGGTAACTACAATGGACACACTGAACAGGTAATATTTTTGTGCAGGGAATCTAAGAAGAGTCCGAGTTTCTGAATATCACCCTAAACTAGTTGATACATGTGTACTAAATTTTCCAGAACATTAGCACTTGCCAATGATTGTAAGACACAAAGCTAACTGATATAGCCAATAGGCTTAGTAAGTGAGGAGGAAGTAGTTTAATTTAGCTTTCAAAGCAATAGTGAGGGACATTTATTTCTCTTTTCCTTTTTACTTGCTCTTAGCAGGAAAAGAAGGACACTCTATTTGGCATGCATGGAACTTATTAATAGACTGACAGCTAATGTTGTGAAGGAATGGGATTTCAGCAAAATATATTCTGGAACAGTTGCATTTTTATTGAGAGTTGTCTCTCATAGTGTGTGATTTATTAAATATTGCACAAAATAGTTCTATACAAATACTGAACCCACTTACATAGCGCTGACAAAGAATTGCATTATTATATATTCTGAACTGTGCAGTGAGCTCACCTTTTTCTTGCTTACTGAGGCAAATATTCTACGTAAGCATTTAGTCCCCTTAGAAGTAGTTGTACATTTACCAGTATGGCAAAATTAGTCTCCCTCAGCACAGTAAAATACTAAATGAAAATAGAGTTGAAATTATCATTTTTGTTTATCCAATTTATTATTTGGGGGAAGCCACAATGAATTCATTAATTTTTATCTTCTGGCAAGAAAAAATTATAGTTGTTATATGGTTACTCTGTATAGTAGCATGTCCCATTGTATTTAATTTATTATATTTAATTTAATTAAGTCAGTAGTTTTAAAAGAGCTGTTTGGGATAGGGCCCCTTAAGATTAAATGAGTTTTCCAACATTACATAGCAAGTAATTAAAGGGGTTANAGTTTTCCAACATTACATAGCAAGTAATTAAAGGGGTTATGATTAAGTCTCAGACTTCTCTCTCTTCAAAATTTCAGATTTACCACTTCATCAGTTATCACTTAATAAAGGGAAAAATCCTTACTAAACAATATGCTGGAGGCTTGTGTTATAGATGCCATATCCAATAAAAACAGTCCCTTTCAATTTTAAAACCTATCAAAGACCTCTTTCATTAACCCTTTGAGCAGTAGCCTTATATGAAGACTGTCTGAATCTTTCTTTCTGAGGGAAAGTTCACTGTCATCATGTTGAAACACCTACTAGATGCCATTTTAAAAAAACCTACATCTTTACTTTCTGTGTCTATATTGTTCTTGTCTCTACAAAGACCAGTGTGGCAATGAAGCTGTCCTGTGTTCAGTCTCTACCCCAGCATTAGTCTTTCCACTTGGTTCTAGAGGGACCAACCCTAAGTGTCTCTAGCAGGGGGCAGGGGGCCGGACTGGTGGGAAGAGACGACTTCTTCTTCTTCTTCTTCTTTTTCTTCTTCTTTCTTCTTCTTCTTCTTCTTCTCCTCCTCCTCCTCCTCCTCCTCCTCCTCCTCCTCCTNTCCTTCTTCTTCTTCTTCACAAATTCTGCCTTCTTGGAGATCTTGTTTCTTCAGCTAGGCTGTGTGTCTCCTATATATTTTATTTAAGTGAACACCTCATTTTTTTAATCCTAAAATTAATAAACATTCTCTTGAAACTTTTAGCCTAGGGTTTCCAAACTCAGTAATATTGACTTTTTTAGCAGATAATCCTCTGTCATGAGATCTTTCCAGTGCATTTTAGGATGTTGAGCGGGTGTGACACATAGACCTTCAGTTATATCAACTAAAATGTCTCTAGACGTAATGTTCCACGGAGGGCAAAATTGCCTCCAGTTGTGCATCACTGCCTTAGCAATAGATTTCTAGGATTTATTTGTCTTGCGTTACTGCAAATCTGTACCTTTTGACCAATACTTCCCGATTTCCCCTTCTGCTAGCTTCTGGTAACCACCTTCTATTCTTTGCTTCTATGAGTTTATTTTAGATTCCTTATACAGTAAGTGTGATTCTGCAGTATTTGTTCTATGCCTAGCTTACTTCACCTAGTATAATGTCCCCCAAGTTCCTGCATGTGGTGCAAATGGCATGGCTTTTTTTTTAGCTTAGTAATATTCTCTTTTATGCACATACCACATTTTCTTTATCCATTCATCTGTCTATGGACAATTAGATTATCCATGTCTTTGCTATTATAAATAGTACTGCAGTGAACGTGAAAGTGCAGATATCTCAAGGTCCTGGCTTCAATTCTTCTAGATATAGACATGAAGTGGGATTGCTGGATCATATAGTGGTTCTATGCATAATTTTTATTATGGGGATAATATAATTAATATATAATATATTTAATATACATTATATAATATAATAAGGGACTTAACGTTGTTTTCCATAATGGCTCTACCAATTTACATTCCCACCAAAGGGGTTCCCTTTCTCCCTCACCAATATCTGTTACCTTTTTTTCTTTTTGACTAGGTAGGATACTAGTCATCCTACCAGGTATAGTGTGGTTTCAGTTTGCATTTCCATGATGTGCATGATGTAGTCCTATTTCTCTGTTTTTTGCTTTTGTTGCCCGAGCTTCTAGTGTTCCCTCCAAGAAATTCTTGCCAGGGCTTCTGTTCCAAGATACCTTTTTCCCTATTTTTTCTTCTTGGTGTTTTACAGTTTCAGAATTCATTTACAATTCTAGTATTCATACCAACTCTTCAATGGACTTCAGTTTGTATTTGAAGACTCCATTGGTACTGAAGTTCCTCATTCACATGGCCATTAAATTTCTGATTGTTGAATGCTTCCATCTTTGTTTGGATTCTGTAATATCTGACATTGCCAGTCACCTTCCATTCAATAAAAACTACTTTATATATAGGCACAATTTAAAAAATAATCTGTTAAGAATGAGGGTTGCCATTTATTATTAACTTAGTATGTATTATGTTCTAGACAGTAATTCTACATATTTTTTTAGCCTCACAATAACTGTAGAGTGGGAATTATTAGGCACATTTAGTGCTGTTGACTATGGTCCTCTTGGAACCTACTTGGCTTTTTCTCAGTCCCAAGGACTTGCCATGTGTTCAGACTCTGGTTTTTCTTTTATTTCCTTTCGTCAGCTAGCAAGAGTGCCTTCCTCCTGTAAATACGTCTCTCCCTGTGCTGGGTTGCAAAATGAAATACAGCAACCTCATCTGCTCTTTTTTTTGTTGTTCCCACAAACAGGTGTCCCAGCCCTTCTCATTTTGTCAGTTTCACTGGGCCTCATCAGGAGGATAACAGCAACAACAAAACAAAAACAAAGATGAAAAAGAACCCAGTTTTGAGAGTTCTAAATATTGTGGAATGTGCTTTGCAATTTATAATTTCCTCAGATACAATAAATAAATGTCTATTTTATTTGTTTCTGGCTGTGGTTGAAGAATGGATTGCAGGTGGCAGCTGCCATGTGGTCTCACAAACTATTTCTCAAGTGATTTGGTTTCCTTGAGAATCTGCCTTACACAAAGAAAAACAATCCAACAGCATTCTTTCTTGCAGATGATATTTATATTAATGTGCATTATTTTTGTCTTCCTGGTCCTCATTTCAATGGTAAAATGCTAAGTAAATGAAAAATAACTACCACGATTTTTCTTTTACTACTCTAACATGTGCAAAGTGACATTTACATCCCTTCCATTGTTTTATTTAAGTGTCTATTTAAATGAGTTCACATGTATATGTGCTACCCTTAGACATATATGGAAAAAAATATTTATCATCAGAGTTAGATTTCCTATGTCCATCTCTGTTTCTCCCTCTTCTAATTTTCTTTCTTTCCTGCCTCATCCTTGTACCACTTAACAATTTCATATGTAACATTCAATGAGGTTTACTTTTCTGCCACTGCCACAAAAATAGAATCAATTAAGAGGGATTTCAGATGTTTTAGAGTCTTTCCTTTTTCTCAGGTAGCAAGGAAAATAGAATATTGTGATTTTAACTTAAAAATCTAAACTCAGTTTTTACCTAGAAATATTGTTCGTGTATCATATATATTATGGCCTGAGTGGAATTTTTAGCTGGTTTCTAGGAAGTGAGCCAAGCTTTTGAAATCTGCCTCCTCCTTAAAGTTAGAAACCGTGGTACAGTCCCATCTTCACTGTAGACATGACCTTGATGTTACTTTTTTATCCTGTAATCACTTTAAGAAAATTAGGTTGTTGTTCAGGTACAAGGTAAATCAATAAACCCTTTAAAGTGGGATTGGGTTATCTGAACAATAATTTCATACCAGACCAGTGCCTATGTGAACTATCTATATTTGATCCTGTTTTTTTCTAACAGACTTATGAAGGAAACATGTTTGGCATTTCTGAACTATGTACTGTGAGGCTTTCAAATGATGCTTGCCATTAAGAGAATAGAAAATACCTTAATTTGGGGGGCCTGGGTGTCTCAGTCAGTTAAGCATCTGATTCATGGTTTTGGCTCAGGTCATAATCTCAGGGTCATGAGATCAAGCCCCATATCTGGCTCTGTCCTGACCGTGGAGTCTGTTTGAGATTCTCTGCCTTCTCCCGCTCCCTCTGCCTTTTCCCCTTCTCACGCTCTCTCTCCAAAAAAATAAAAAATAAAAAATCTTTTAAAAAAGAAAGAAAGAAAGAAAAGAAAATATCTTAATTTTCCTGAGAATTTATATGGCAGTTCTAGGGACTAGAGATGATTTGGGATTATTGTTATAAATTATGAAGTAGTTTCCACAGGGTCAAATTTTTGCTCATTTGTTATAAAGTTTAACATTATGCATAGAGTGTTACAGATGCTGAATTGTTCAACAAAACCTGGTTTACCACAGAGGATTTTCAAAATAAAACCACCATGATTGAAAATGGAATATCATCCCTTTACCCAACATATCGTACATGAGCTTTTGAATAAAAACTGCTGTATTAATACTGTATTAATTATTGTTAAGATATGGTAACTATTCGTGGCTCCAATAAGAAAAAAACTTTTAATTTAGACAGAGGACCGCAATAGACATTTTTCCAAAGAAGACATACAGATGGCCAATAAACATGTGAAAAGTCCCCCAATATTACTAATCATAAGGGAAATTCAAATCAAAACCACAGTGAGGTATCATCTTATACCAGGCAGAATGGCTAGTATCATAGAGGTAAGAAATAACAAATGCTGGGGAGAAAAGAGAATGCTTATGCACTGTTGGTGGGAATGTAAATTGTGCAGCCACTGTGGAAAATAATATGGAGGTTCCTCAATAAAGTAAAAGGAGAAGTATCATATGATCTAGTAGTTCCACTACTGGGCATTTACCTGAAGAAGATGAAAACACTAATTCATAAAGATATGTGTATTTTGTGTTCATTGCAGCATTCCAATATGTGGAAGCAACCCAGGTATTCCTGAATACATGAGTGGAGAAAGAAGATGTGGTATAATATAATGGGATATTACTCAAGCATAAAAAAGAATGAAATCTTGCCATGTGCAACAATATGGATGTACCTAGAACATATTATGCTAAATGAAATCAGTCAGAGAAAGATGATTATTATATGATCTGACTTATATGTGGAATCTAAAAAAAACAAACGACAAAAAAACAGAAACAGTTATAAATACAGAAAACTAGTGGTTGCCAGAGGGTAGGGGGTTGGGGGATCAGTGAAATAGGTGAAAGAGAGTTAGAGGTACAAACTTCCAGATATAATAAAATAAGTAAGATGTGGGGATGAAAAGTACAGCATAGGGAATATAGTCAATATTATAATAGCTTTGGTGACAGATGATAACTTCACTTATCATGGTAAGAATTGTGTAACGTATAGAATTGTTGAAGCACTGTGTTATACTCCTAAAATTAATATAACATTGTATGTCAACCATAATTTAGGAAAAAAAATAAAAGAAATAACTGGGCTTTTAAAAATTATTTTATTAGTATGGCCTTCAAATTCCCAACTTTTTATATTTCTCAAATCATAATGAAGTAAAAAAATGCTAATGGCAGATTTACCTTTATGTGGCATGATTATAAGATTAGAAATCAGTGACGTATTAGATCATGAAAGAGTTTTTGGAGAGAGAGTTACTTTTTATAAGGCTCAGTTTTTTCCTGTGAAGCCCAAATAATTTTATGATGCAGTTTCTGAAAAATCACATAAGTAATATACAGGTGGTCTATTGAGGATATTTTCATTAAGCTTTTTTTTTTTTTGCAAAAATTTTCCTCAAATATCAAAGCATTAGAATATAACCCAAATACTTTTAATAAAAGCTATTTACATTATCATTAAAATATAGCAGTGTGAGGAGTGGAACATAGTAAATTCAAAAATGGTATTTATCAGGTGCTTGGGTGGCTCAGTGGGTTAAAACCTCTGCCTTTGGCTCAGGTCATGATCTCAGGGTCCTGGGATCGAGTTCCACATCGGGCTCTCTGCTCAGCGGTGAGCCTGCTTCCTCCTCTCTCTCTGCCTGCCTCTCTGACTACTTGTGATCTCTCTCTCTCTGTCAAATAAATAAATCTTTTAAAAAAATGATATTTATCAACTCTAGTCAACACGTGAGGAAATTGAATAAAACTGGCTAATCTAGGGCGCCTGGGTGGCTCAGTGGGTTAAAGCCTCTGCTTTCGGCTCAGGTCATGATCTCAGGGTCCTGGGATCGAGGCCTGCATCGGGCTCCCTGCTTGGCGGGGAGCCTGCTTCCTCCTCTTTCTCTCTGCCTGCCTCTCTGCCTACTTGTGATCTGATCTCTCTGTGTGTCAAATAAATAAAAAAATAAATCTTTAAAAAAAAGAAACAAAATACAAAAAACTGGCTAATCTAGTTAGGATCAGACCAGTTTTATTTGATGCAAAAGAGTAGCACTAATCCTTTCCTGGTAATGTCTGATTTTCTCATTTTCTTTAATAAATTCTCTTATAGTTTTTTTTAAAAGTTATAACTCTAAGAGAATATTGCAGATAGCGGACTTGAAGGTTTTCATAGAGAATGCAAGCAACAGACTGATCGAATATATTGTTCTACTTTTCTTCCTCTAAGCATATTTGAACTGTATTCATTTTTGCCTGTTTTCACTGTCACCTATTTTATTTTAAGCCTCCATTTCAGGTGCCTGGCATTACAGCGAGACCCTCCTTCTTGCTTCCATGATAAATTCCTTCCACTCTATTCTTCACTTACAAGCCATCAAAATCTTTGAAATCGTAAATGACTCTCTAAAATCACTTCTTTTTGCACTTAGAATAATGCACCATTACCTTTCTAGGTCTCATAAATCCATTATGATTCTGTCTTTGTCTGACTTTGGATTTAAGTCACCTTGGGCTACCTTCTTCCTTTTCCCAGCAACAGCAGACCCTTTAATGTCCTTGAACACCCCAAGATTGCTTTCATCCCAGAGCCTTCACACATGCTCTTCCTTCTCTCTGGAATTCTGCAGCATGCCAGGCATTCTCACATTCTTCAAGACTCCTCATGTAGCTTTTCAGCAATATCTTTTCTGACCATTCTATCTAGGTAGATTTATCTATATTTGTTTCTTGTTGTTTCTTTTTCTTTTTTTTTCTTTTTCTTTTTTTTTATTTACTTGACAGAGAGAGAGAGAGATCACAGGTAGGGAGAGAGGGGAAGAAGCAGGCTCCCCGCTGAGCAGGGAGCCCAATTTTCTTGTTGTTTCTTATTTATTTTCTGTTGTTTCTATTTATTTACCACAGATTTAAAATATGAATTAAAACAGGTACATTTTATAATATATATGCGTATACCTCTGTGTGTATATCTATCCATCTGTCTGTCTATCTAAAAAGGGAGTGACGGAGGCTGGAAGGGATTGGAGGGATTAGTAGATAGAGAGTTAGAGTATTGTTTTTCATTTATTTATTGGACCACTGCTAACTCCCTAAAGGTAAGGACCATGCATATTTTGTTCACTAAAATACATCCAGTGCCTAGGATAATGCATGGTCCATAGTAAGTATTTATAAATTTTTATACCATCCATGAAGTAATGGATGAAAAGAATGAATGAAAAGGTGACTATATAAGTCCATATCGCTGGATGATTGTGAACCAAGTCTTAGGAATTTCAGTCTAAAACTTTTTCTGCTGTGCAAGGGTGGATCCCAAAGCACAGAAGAATGTCACCTCTGATTTATAGCTTTGTCTTACTTTCTCCTTTTACTGTAGCCCCAGTACATTTCCTATATCTGCACTTCCAGTAAATATCCTAAAATCAAATATTTTATTAAACACTCTAATTGTGTCTTATGTTATGAATCCTGAACTACTACTGCGTTACTCAACAGTAAGTTCCACGTCTTAGGCATTATTTCCTTTTAAGGAAAATCGTCTAAAGTATCTAACATAATACAGATCCTTAGGTAGATTTTTATTTTAATATATGCTTATTAACTTTAAAATGTTTCAGAAGAGAACAAGGTTGTCTCAAAGGCAGGACTTCCAGTCCCTCCGGAAAGCACCGTATATCTCCCAATGTTAATTTAAGCTTGACAAATGAGGGGTGAATTTATTTGTAAGAGAGTTCATATCATCATTGAGAAGCATTTATTCTTCCTTGAAAGGTTATTTTCTGCAAAATAAGATATAGTGCTGCATCCAGGCATCCAGCCTGCTCTGTAAGGGAACAATCCTTGGCATTTAGACTAAGTGTTATATCCTCTAGCTAGGAAATGAGTTGTGAGAGGTATTTTTCATTTCTAACTTCTGATCATAGTAACATTTTCAGTAAGCTTATATGGAGACAGCTACTGCTAAGCAGGTTTATTTTCACTGGGTCATAAAATAACATATGGGTGGAAAGAATTCAGTTATTGCCTTAGTTGATGGAACTTTATGTCATGGGGAGAGAGTGGGTCATGTCAGATGAGATGAGTCAGACAGATGAGAGTCTGTATCTCAGATTTGACCTTTATTGCATATGTGACCTTTAGCAAGTTTTTTAACCTCTATAAGCCTGTTTACTCACATATTATAACTTCCTTGTAAGGGTAGTAAAAATTTAATGTCACATTAAGTATTCAACACATGGTAACTTGAAGCAACAATAATAATGCAGACAAGTTACATTTTGTAAAACATTGTAGAATTGAAATGTGGAAATAGAGAAATTTCAGTATATATCACTAGTTATTTTATCCATTCATTATTTCAGAAATATTGACTCACCTTTACTACATGACAGGCAGTAAGCTAAGTATGAATTGTTGAATGAAGCCCCAGTGATGTTTTCTCTCATGGAGATAACACTTCTTTTTTATTTTTTAATTGTTTCCATTTTAGCGATTTTTAAAAAAGATCTGCCTAGTTTAAATGACATTTCATTTATAAAAGGTATGGTAGGATTCATGTCGCATTTTCCCAGTCTTATTTTTTTTAAATGGTACAACCTTTGGAATTGCCCTTGACTTTTTTGGACAGTCATAGGATACGGAAGGTACACATCTGTGGTTCTGCAATATGTCCATGTGGTAACCTGTGATTGTTTATTATAACTCTTATCTACTAAGATTGTGATCACTAGTTTAATAGTCTCCTTTAGTAGACTGTAAACTCTTAGCTATAGAAATTGTGACTGCCTTGTTTGCTATTATATACCCTTAATATGCACTCACTGGACTAATGAACTGATGAGTATTTTCCATGATTCTTCGTGCTATGTGAAGTATGTGTGATTACACATGCTGGAAGTTACTATCTAATTTTGAAACACTGGTGTAAAAAGGGAAAGAAAAACAAATTATGCAAATTCAAGGATCTACATTAATAATATTTTAAAATTACTTGCACTAAAAATGAGTAGAGATGAATGTTGGAAAGTACAGTGCAATTAGCCTGACATGTTTTCAGTAAATTGTCAGATTATCAAGGATTTTTAAGAAATCAAGATTCTCAAATAAACAAGCCCCCTAAATCAGTAAAGCTGACCGCCTGTATACCCAATGATGTGAGACAAGGATAATGTGGTTAATTCACCCCCGAAATAATCCTTTAAGTACTCCCAGTCTTCAATGTAGTCTTTTCTCTGGAATTTTAGAAATTTAACAACAACAACAACAAAAAAACAGAAAAAACAAAAAACAAACAAAAAAATGTAGTGAAATGGAATAGCACAGGTTTCAACACTTCTCTTTGTCTGGCATCCGGCCTGCCTTCTGAAAAAGTAAATTGTGTAAATACTGGTTACAGAACCAAAAGAAGAAAACTCGAAAAGCTTTATGAATCTTCTTTCATATTCTCTTGACTACCTAAGAGCTGGGGTGATGTTAAGTGAGAGCATGTGCTTGGCTTTTCCGTAATTGCTGTCTTTCATCGTCAGGACATACCTTCCTTAATTTGGATACAAAGATATAAACATAGATTGAACCTTACTAAATTTGCATTTCTGCTCCCTTTTAACATATAATGCATTATTCATGTAGTCTTTACTACATTTGCAGTAAAAGCTGGCGAATGTGGAATATCTGAGAAATATGACCTGTTGTCATTAACTCAAGACTGTCTTTGCTTACTCTAAGATGAGCTTTTTAAACTGTGATGTGGAAAAGGGAAATCAATGGAATTAATTTGTGGTGGTACACAATTCTTCGTTCTGGCCAGAAAAAATTACGAATGTTTTAACATGCATTTAGGTAGTTTGCATTTTAACCAAAGCAACTATTAGCTTAGGGTGATGTCTTTTTATTTCAAGAATGCAATTTAATCGTGGAAAAACAGCATCAAATCACATCAGATTAACTTTGTAGTACTTGGTAAACTAATGCAAATAGTGTGCAGTATAAATAACTTAGTCTATGAATTTTGGGGAGAGTAAAGTGAAGGTTGAAACATTTTATATTAATGTAAACATTACACATACCGAGTCTATTAATTCAAGATGTGTTAAAATGAGGCTGATTCTTCTATGTAGATCACCTCCATCTGATGAAGAAAGACATGAATAAGACATATTTAAGACTACATTTAGACCAAATAGTCTAAATAGTTCACCAACAGGATGTATTGAGAATCTAGTATCTATTCTGTTCCTATTACAGTTTCCTACAGAGGAAGTAATAAATGGAGGGACATTATAAATAGAAGTTATAGGGGCCGTAACAGAGTGAGAATCCTTTTAAGAACCAGGAAGCTCCTTGGGGTGCCTGGGTGGCTCAGTGGGTTAAAGCCTCTGCCTTCTGCTCAGGTCATGATTTCAGCATCCTGGGATCGAGCCCCACTTTGGGCTGCCTGCTTGGAGGGGAGTCTGCTTCCCCCTCTCTCTCTGCCTGCCTCTCTGCCTACTTGTGATCTCTCTCTCTCTGTCAAGTAAATAAAATCTTAAAAAAAAAAAAAAAGAATCAGGAAGCTCCAAAGAAATGCCTCTTTTCTTACTTCTTAATTCACATACTTGTTATCCTGTTAAGTATTTGTTTTCTAAACAAGTAAAATATCTTAGAACCTCTCTATGAATAAATGTTTGAGAAGTCTCCCAAGATCACAAAATCTTAAAAAAAAAATGGTCTTTAGGAACAATTAAGGAAACCACAGACTTATTCAGAGTGTTCATCAAGTTGAACTCCCTTATGTCTGCATGACAGTTGGTGTTACGGTAGTCCAAAGTTTGAGAAGCATTTCTGGGTTTGGAAAGAATGTGGACTTTGGAGTCAGGCAACCTGGATTCATACCCATGTTACACTATTATTAGTTTTGTGACCTTGGGCAAGTCAACTCAATTTACTTATTATTATTTTTTAAATTTTTGTTTAAATTCAGTTTAGTTAACACGTAGTGTATTAGTAGTTTCAGGGATAGAATTTAGTGATTCATCAGTTGCCTATAACACCCAGGGCTCATTCCATCAAGTGTTCTCCTTAATGCCCATCACCCAGTTACCCCAGCCTAGCACCCATCTCCCCTCCTGCAACCCTCAGTCTGTTTCCTAGGGTTAAGAGTCTCAACTGCATTTAGATTCTGAACCTTAATCCTCTTACCTGAAAAATAAAGACAGTACTGTCTTTTACATGGGTTTTGTAAATGTTATTTGAGAATGGGTACGTAAAGTGCTTGGCCAGTCACTATGATTGTGGTGAAGTCTATGATCATTGTTTGTAGAACAAAACTTTTCCAGTTAATAACCTCAAAACAATTAAGAAATTGAATCCTGCAAAGCTAGATAGAAAATAGAGAATGAGATGAAGACATTTTCCTCTACCATGTCACTCCCTGTCTGACCTTGGGATCTTCTTTAGGTCCACTGTAACTTTCCCCTTGGAGGAAATGAAGTGGTTAAAGAAGACCAGACACTGAGAAGTCTCAGTTAGAGTCGATCTGCATTCCAACTGAGGAAGCACATTCAGGGCACTGTTAATTTTGCTCTGTGAAGGGGAAGCCCTGGGGTGATCTTTTAAAAAGATTTAAAAGCCTTCTGACATGTTTGCCATCTAAGCAAGTCTGGTATTCCTACAGAAGTAGCACAGAGCAGGAAGCAACTTCAGAAAGTGTAAAAATAATGGGCCTGCTCCTCTCTTGGAAGAAGGGTATTAGCAGCTCTACGCCTTCCTTTCGTGTGCCTGGAAGGGAGAATTTATTGGGATACTATTCTTCTCCTTGTATTTTACTTTCTCTCTCCTTTGTCTTTTCTTGCGTTTCCTCCTTTTAATTTCCTGCTCCCCCATTACCAGTCAGGTAGTATGAATTGATCATCTGCTGTCTGTAAGTCCCAGTGGTGCCCAGGTACACAAAGAATGGAAATGTTCATGGCTCTTGTCAGACTCCTGTCAGCATCTCCTTGTAGATGGGCAGTGTGTTTCCAGGAAATATTGCTTCATTTCTCAGCACTGCCTAATGTGGTTCCTTGCCTTTAACTGGTGACATTTGTTTTCTCTGTTCGCATAAACACCTTCCTTCTTTCTGCTCAATGGCGCCTCACATGACCTACCCTCCAGCAATGCCTCTTGTGCTCACCACTGTCCTTGAGCTAACTCAGCTTATTTCTTCTAATGGGTTTAACATGGTCAACCCTGGTGCATGTCAAGTTCATGTAAACACAGAAGATCCAAAAGAGGACTCATTATCCCTTTGTCATTACCACCATTTAGCACGCAGGATTCTGTCCCAAGTTCTCGTTCTCAGGGGGTAAGCAAACTTGTGTTTTGCTTTTGTTTTTGTTTTTTTCTTTTTCCTTCTGGTGCACATTGAAATACTAGCCAAATCTTAGGGAGTCTGCCTCCAAAACAGCTCTGCTTTCTTCTTCTCCTCTCAATTTCTACTTCATCCTTCCCAAAACAAATTCTCAGAACCTCACTCCAGGAGGTTTTCAAGAGCCTTCTAACTAGCTTCTCAATCAATACTCTTTTCTCTTTTATTACATTCTCCACCTGATTGTCCACCCGATCTTTCTGAAGGTTAGTTTTGTTTACATCACTTCACTGCTCAAAAATGTTTTTGCTTATAATTTTTCTGCAGGGAGAAAAATAAACTTGTTAGTCTAGATCCGTAAGGTTATCCTCTTCCAATCCTATTTCATCAGACTTCTCTTCACTCCCTTTAAACTTCCGAACTGCTTTGCCTATCATTCCTGATTTTCCCCTGAACTTTCCCATCTATGTGCGTTTGCTGATACTGTTTCCTCTGTCTTACAAAATTCTCCTTCCAGTTTTTTTAGGCCTTGTCCAATGTTCATGGTTGTTGCAAAGATATATCTGTGGCCTGGACACTTGTGATTCCAGTGCACACTGAATTGTTAGGGAATTGAGACCATAGGAACAGCCCTCACCCTCAGCAACTCAGATGGGAGTTAGAAGAAAAGGCGTCCTGGTATATTAGATTAGTCTAGGTTCTCCAGAGAAACAGAATCATATGTATATATGATATGAAAGAGAATCATATATATTTAAATATATTATGTTATATAATAATTACAATATATGTGATACATACTTTATTATATATAATATATTATATAACATATAATATATGTTAATATATAATATTATATATACAAACATATACATATATATACACACACATATATATATGATTTATTATAAGAAATTGGTTCACATGATAATGAAGTCTGAGAAGTCCCCAGATCTATAGTCAGCAAGCTAGAGACTGAGGGGAGCCAACGGTATAGTTCCAGTCCAAGTCCAAAGACCCAAGAACCAGGAGAGCCAATGGTGTAGGTTTGAAAGCAGAAGTCCAATGTCTGAGTTCAAAGACAGGTAGAGAGGGAATTCTCTTACCCTGCCTTTTTTTCTGTTCAGACCTTCAGTTAACTGGATGATGTCCATCCACATCGGGGATGGCAAATTGCTTTACTCAGTCTAAGGATTCAGATGTTAATCTCATGAAAAATATGCTCACAGACATACCTAGAATAAATGTTTTGTTTTAATATTTTATTTTTAAACTCGTTTCCAGCTTTAACGAGGTATGATTGACAAAATTTTATATATTTCGGTTATATAGCATGACGATTGAATGTATGTATACAGTGTGAAATAATCACCATAATGAAGTTTGATATGTTTCATATAGTTTGATAAGTTTCATATGGCTATTGTTGTGTGTGTGGTGATAACACTTAAGATCACTCTCCCAGCAACTCTCAAGTATACAAGACAATATTATAAACTGTAATTACCGTGCTGTATATTAAACCCCCAGAACTCATTATCTGTAACTCATAAGTTATACCTCTTGACCAGCATCTTCCATTTTCCTCATCCCCCAGAACCTGGTAACCAACATTCTGTTTCCTGGCTCTATGAGTTCGTATTTTTTAGATTCCAACATATGAGTGAAACAATACCATCTTTGTCATTCTGTGTCTGGTTATTTTGCTGAGCATAATGTCCTCCAGGGTCATCCAAGTTCTAATAGATGGAAAAAAAAATCCTTTTTGGATAAATGCCTATTTAGGCATTTTGTCCTTTTCCTAGTCTTTTTCTTTGCTATGGAGTTGTCGGAGTTCCATGTGTATTTCTGATATTAACCCTGTCTCAGATATGCAGTTTGCAAGTATTTCCTCCCCTTCCATAGATCGTCTTCTCATTTTGTTGTTTGTTGATTCTTTGTTGTACAGAAGCTTTTTATTTTGATGTAATCACTCACATTTGTCTTCGTTTGCTCTTGCGGCCTATGCTTTCAATGTTATATCCAGAAATCTATTGCCAAGACCAATGTCAAGGAGCTTTTTCCAGAATAATGTTTAACCAAATCAAATATCTGTTATCCTGTTGCCCAGTCAAGCTGACACAGAAAATTGTCATCATAACTGGTTTTCTTCCCCTAGTGGGAAAACAAGCTGAGGTGTGTTCTTCATCTCCCAGAGGAAAGTTTCCAGCTGTATTCGTTCCCAATTGCTTGCAGTGTCAAACTGTTCCTTAAGTCAACTCTTACTAGTGTCCTTCCATTCCCATCTAACTTTCTAACTCCTTAACCAGGCTTTCATGGGATCATTCAAATAACTGTTTGCACACACATCCTGGTTTCAGAGATAACCTATGTGGCAGTCATTCTTAAAAGTCACCCCGATGCAGCCTTCCCCGATTCCTGCAACGGAGAGTGCGTTCTGTCATTTTCTACCCTGTTAGAGGCATTACTTCCTTCATTTTACATGTTTTTCTTCTTCCTGACAAAATTTCCTGATAAACAAGAGATGAACTACCTTTAACTTCCTATTTCCCACATTCCTCTGTCATACTATGATATATTTAGTGAATTCTATTTTACTTTTTCTGCGTGTGTGTTTGCCCTACTTATCTAAATGTTTTCTATGTGAGAGAGCTCTTTGATTGTTTGGATCGTTGCTTAAAGTACATATTTCAGTAAATCCAAAATGAAAATGTTAATTCACATTTTTTCCCCCCGCTCTGGGAAGACTGTCAGGATACAGTGGGAATAGAGACATCCTTGTCAGGGGCGCCTGGGTGGCTCAGTGGGTTAAGCCTCTGCCTTCGGCTCAGGTCATGATCTCAGGGTCCTGGGATCGAGCCCCACATCAGGCTCTCTGCTCCTCAAGGGAACCTGCCTCCCCCTTTCCCTCTGCCTGCCTCTCTGCCAACTTGTGATCTCTCTCTCTCTCTCTCTCTCTCTGTCAAATACATAAAATCTTAAAAAAAAAAAAAAGAAACATCCTTGTCAAACAGTGATAGGGTCCCTATGCAAGTGCGTTTTGAGTGTTGCCTCCATATCCCCACCCCCCATTGTAGAGAAATGTACCTGGGCTTATTTTCTTCCTTTTCCTCTCAATTAAAGGAAGAAGTCACCTATTCAGTTTTAGAAAACCTAATTTCCATTTGAGATGGGAGCAAGATTTTTATTTTTATTTTATATTGACTCATTAAGGTGTCTGTCAACCAGCCTTTTGGATACTACTCTTATTTAATATCTTCTTGATGATGATGATGATGATGATGATGGTGATGATGATGGTGATGACGATGATTACCTCTCCCCAAACAAAACTGTGCACAGGCTCCTGGAGTATTAATCTTTCTCTGGTCCTGTGTCTCAGAAACACAGGTAAGCTCCCCCTGATAATGCCGTTTATTGTGGTGTAGCTCACATGTCAGATACCCACTACCCTGAGTCCTCCGATATTTGGAGTTAATTTTGTCTAGGAGATTTTAAAACTTGACTCAAGTTCCCATTTCACAAATGTAGATACCTCAGCACTAGCCTATCCTCATTCATATTTTAGGGGTCTTGAATGCTTGTGTTTTTGTTATAATACCTTGTTCAGAATTTCCTTTTCCCCCCCTGAATTTCCATTCACACGCTATAGCTATTTATTTTTCTTTATTCACTTTACTCCTTTAAAATACCACTCTCAGCAAAGGATTATATGTTTTGAGATTTTATGGAGGATTTTTGAGTTATTAGAACATGATACATAGCATTGTGACATGGCACACAATGTATAGTATTAAGTATTTCTTTCCCTGTGATTCCCTAAAGTAAGTTAGATACAAGGGAATGCTTTTTTGCTGCCTTTTTCTTAGAAATCTGCCTTCTTGACACATTTTTGACAACCCATCCTTACTTGAACTTTACATAATGTTATCCTTACCCAGCTTTCTTACCTAGGTAATCATTGAGAAAATTCTCTCATTTTCTTTTGAAAAGTTTTGCACCTAGGACACTAATGCTCAGATGAATCCTAGGGTCATGACATAGGGGTACCTGTCATTCCTGGTGCTAGAGTCAAAGTCCTTAGCTCATTGTGTTCTAGCAGCTGCCTACCTATCATCTCTTCTCAACTCCTGCCTCTTCCTGACACGTGCCCTCCTTACCTACACATTGCAGTGTTAGCCCATCCCGGCAGATACCACATACTCTTCCCTCTTTTCATATGCTGTTTCCTCTAGCTACGACGAGGTATCCATCTTCTCCTCCCCCACACTGTTACTGCTGTCACACATCATCCTCCTAGAATGCTCTGTAACTGCCCACCCAACATAGTGTTTTGGGTATCTCCTTACTCTATTCCTGCAGCATTCTGGTCAGGCTCCAGTTGTCCCGTGAGGTGTGATAGACTGAGAGATTTTCAGGGTAGGGATTGTAGTTTGTTCGCTGATGTGCTGGCCACTCTACCGCATGTTGGTTCCTGGCAGGTACGGTAGATAACAAATGAATGAATAAACTATGGAATAAAGAAAAAAATTGGGAGTCTGGGCTACCTAACATGCTTCCTTGAGCTACTCTAAAATATTTTTGAAGGAAAAATTAAAGCAAATATTCTATTACTCCATATTTAGTTGAACTAGAATTGAGGAATATCATACTTGATTGTCACACTCATATTTTGTATATTTACTGTTGTCAAGTTTAAGAAATTATTTTCTTCTTCACTGTTGAAGGCCTAGGCAAATCAAATATGTTAGTAATTATTGACATTAGAAAACTCCATCTTAAGCTTCTGTTTCCAGTATGCCGGGAAGTAGTGTAAACGGATACCCAATAAAACATTTGTAGTCATGCTTTTAGTAGAATTTGGGAAGGAAAAAAGTGAACTCTGCAGATCAAAGTTTTGGCTAATTCCTTACTTTAACATTTAAAGTTTCGTGTTGCAACTTTTAATTTCCTCTACTATAAATCACTTGCTTCTGTTTAACTGTGGTGACGTTGTGTTTGGAGCAGTTGCTCACCAGACAGTGCTCCGACAGAAACAATTCAAAGGCTTCTTTGGGATACTTTTGTGTCTGTTATAAGGTACAGTAGGAGGCACCTTCCAGATGTCCTCTGGAGAGCCTGCCCCCTAGTAATAGAATTAAACATCCCAGCAAATATGTTTTTCAAAATCAACTTTCCCACTGTGTTCTGTTCTAAATGTCTAGATATGACCATCCAAAATACATCTGCCTCCGCCTGACCATTGAATCTGTTCTAGGCAATCCACATAATTAGCCTCACATCTGTCCTTTGAAACAGGATATCAAATGCTTCCTAGGAGTTTGGTTTCCCACATATGTATAGTTCTGTTGACCGCAGACATCGTGCAGTGCTTACGAACATAACTTCCAAAACTCAACTTTTAGGTGAATGCTTTATAATTCTTGTTATACGAATCTCAGCCTCCTCACCTCATAACTGGATCCTTTCAACATAATATGTTCCTTCCCTTGCCCTCCCTGGAGTTACCTGTGAAGTTAACATGGAAATTGAGGTTTCGAATGTTCCAGCATGGATTTAACTACCACCGGTAATGCCAAAGGGACCAGATGGCTTGTGCTTAATAAACTGGACTGTGACGAAGGTTTCCTGTTTCTGAGATAAAATTAGGAAAGGAAAATAAAAGCATTGCACTGGGGAGTTATCCAGGTGCTAAATTTGGTTCATTTAATGGATGATGTTTATGTAGAGATAATTTCTGTCCTTATTGTGGGTTTTGGGTTTCTAATATGCCCTCCTGTGACATGGATATAGTATTGTAGTTCACTTTTTAATGTCTTTGTTGGGCGAAATCAACATTTATAGGACCTGTCAGTCACCAAAACATATATTAGGGAAATTTTATCAGTCTCTGAATTTTACTTTTTAAAAAAAATATTTATTTGACAGAGAGAGAGACAGCGAGAGAGGGAACACAAGCAGGGGGAGAGGGGGAGGGAGAAGGAGGCTTCTCACGGAGCAGGGTGCCTGACGTGGGGCTCGACTCCAGGATCCTGGGATCATGACCTGAGCCGAAGGCAGACGCTTAATGACTGAGCCACCCAGGCACCCCAGTTTCTGAATTGTAAAAGTAGAAAAATTATTGTTATAGTCAGTAGTCACTCTTGAGAAACAATGTACAGTTTAACATTACATAGACTTTACTATATGCCAGATCATCTCCTAAATACTTTCTCTATATTTGGTCCTCACAATAAACCTGTGAAATGGGTATTTTTAGCAGCCCATTTTACAATGAACACACTGAGGCTCAGAGGGGTGTATAGCTTGCCTGGGTCACAGAGCTGCTAAGAAAAAGAGATGGGCTTTGACCTAGTAGAGTTTGACTGTGGGTCCAGTATCTAATTATTGCCTTAAACTGCCACCAAAGACAGAAGAACTTATTTGCATGCTTTGCACCCCTATGTACTACCCCCACATGCCAGATTAAGGTTTTGTATTGTCTCACTCTGTGTCCTGGCATCATAGGCTGTCTCCTACTTGTGCTCAGGCATAATTATTCATTCACATGGGAGTCATAAATCCCTTCCCAGACTCAGTGAAATCTGAATGTCTTCCCCTTACTGCTGATATGAAAGGTTAATGTATTTGAATCAATTAGGTCAGCACCAACAGAGAAATCACTAAATAACCAACAGGCATCATCATCCTTCTCAAAGGGAAGCCTTACCCAAGTCTCACCTTTTTTTTTTTTGCTATTTTTTAAATTGAGATTTAACTTCTACACCATGAAGGATGCATGTATTTAATACAGACGAGTTTTCACACTCAAGGAACCATCATCGAGACCAAACTATAGAGCATTTCTAGCACCCCGGACAGCTCCCCGAGGGCCTTTCTCCATCAAATACCCACCTACTCTTCTCAGGGATAACCATTATTCTGATTCTATCACCATAGGTTAGTTTTGCCTGTTTGTGAACTTCTGTAATCTGAATCTTACAGGAGGGGCTCTTTTGCATCTGACTTCTTTTGCTTAATGTAATTTCTGTGAGAGTCATCCATGTTGCTTAGTTTATTCTCTTTTTATTGCCAAATAGTTTTCCATTGTATGAATATGCTATAATTTATGTATCCATTCTCCTATTGATGAACATTTTAGTTGTTTCCAGGTTTAGTCTATTATAAATAAAGCTGTTATAGGTGATGTTGTGTATGTCTGCTTGTAGACATATGCATTACTTTCTTCTGGACATTCTCTTGTGACAAGAGATAGTGAGGTATTGGACAGTTCTATGTTTAGCTTCAGTAGACATTGATAAACCATTTTCCAGTATGGGTGAACAAATTTACACCCTCACCAACAATAAATGAACATTCTAGTTGCCGCTCTCCCTCCCCAGGGCTTGGTCTTTTTAAGCATTCTTGTGGATGTGTTTACTCTTAGCTGGCTGTCACTCAGGACATGGTACGCCTTAGTTTGCCACCTGGAAATGGGTTCCAGATCTCAGGGACTGTCCACCCTTAAGGAACAGATGGTACTTTTTTGCCAAAATTTATATAATGACAAAAAGGGCAACAATTAAAGATGGTACTTTTTTGCCCAAATTAAGTATATAATGATAAAAAAGGACAACGATAAAAGCAAACAATGATTGTTTATAAAGGGTCACATACTATCCTAATGCTCTATATACATAATTCTAATCAATCCTCACAATAAATTGGGTAACATTATTGTCCTTACTTTACTAATAAGGAAGACAAATACAGAGAAATTAAGTTTCCACTTGCCCATTGCCGTCCACCCAATGGGAGTCAAGATTTACTCTCAGGAAGTATGTTTTGGAAACATCAAGTGCTCCTATGAGAAGGTCAGGGCTGACATTCTGTTAGTCTGTGCTTGTTCCACAGGTCTAATGATATCAACTGGACATTCAAGATTTTTATCTTTACATCATACCTGGTTTTGATAACTGATTCCTATTATTTATGTGCCTTAAAATCAGGCACTGGGGCGCCTGGGTGGCTCAGTGGGTTAAAGCCTCTGCTTTCGGCTCAGGTCATGATCTCAGGGTCCTGGGATCGAGGCCCGCATCGGGTTCCCTGCTCAGCAGGGAGCCTGCTTCCCCCCTCTCTCTCTCTGCCTGCCTCTCTGCCTCCTTGTGATCTCTCTCCCTCTGTGAAATAAATAAATAAAATCTTTAAAAAAATAAAAATAAAAAAAATAAAATCAGGCACTGTTCAATTCCCAGGTGATGATGAAGGTCCTCTTTTGTCTCTTTACTTGCTTTAGATGAATCTCTTAAAATCCTGTTCCCAACTCCCTTACCACTTAATGTCCAGTTTTCCGCTCTTGACTTCCAGCACCATTGTAGATCATTCCATATACCTGGAATCTGATTTCCTGCTGTGTTTATTTATTAAGAAATCTGTAGCAATGCAAAAGAGTCATTGCCAGTTGTGTTACAGGCTTTTCTTCTCTTCTGTGTATCATACCTTCTGGGTACCATGCTCTACTTGTTGGCCATCATAACCCAAAGTCAGCTCTGCTATGTAGATTTCAGATTTATTCTGTATTCCAGCTGAAAGATGTAGAGATTCCAGCCCTTGTTTCCCTGCCTTTTCTCACTATAGTAAATAGGACTCCTAACTTCATTTTTCCCCCGATGTATAATTTAGATGTATCTATAGATATATATTTTGTTACATCTATAGATATGTTTTTCTCCTTAACTCTTCAGAACTAGGTTATACTCCTGACTCAAACTTACTTTTTTTTGATATTCATTCTATGATGCTTCCATTCTTATCTGATTTTTTTGTCTCTCTCTCTCTCTACCTTGTTCAGCCACATTCTTACTTTTCAACTCCTTTAATAATTTACTTCTCAGAATTTTAGAAACTTTAAAAAATAAATGCAGCAAGTACCCTTAGAAAACATCTGAGAAGGTCTAGAAAAAAGCATTAATCACGCATATATTTCCCTACTCTTTTCAGAAATGCTAAGACATTGGCCTGAACCAAGAAAGAGATGGGAAGGGCGCCTGGGTGGCTCAGTGGGTTAAAGCCTCTGCCTCGGCTCAGGTCATGATCTCAGGGTTCTGGGATCCAGGCCCACATCGGGCTCTCTGTTCAGTGGGGAGCCTGCTTCCTCCTCTCTCTCTGCCTGCCTCTCTGCCTACTTGTGATATCTCTCTCTCTCTGTCAAATAAATAAATAAAATCTTAAAAAGAAAATAGAAGGAGATGGGAAGAGATAGCACTTCTCTTAAATCTGGGATCAGGGATTTTTGTCACTATAGTACCTATGTTTAATTTTGCTCATGGTCATATTGAAATAAATAACCACATTACTTATTAATATTAATTCGAATGTCTGTTTTTTCTTTTTTTTTCCAAAAGCCAGATTTTTTATTTTATTTATTTATTTATCTCCCCCCCTCCCCCCCCCACCAAATCACTGCCCTTCTTCTGGAACTTGTTCTAGGTCTTCAAGGTAAGAAGGCATTGAATGAATAGACTTTGCATAATGGCATTCATTTGTTTTTTTTTAAAAAGTTTTGCTTCTAGATTTTGGGACTTTTTTTAGTCCCTCTTTAAACAAAGCTCTTTGAGGCTGATTTCACATGTAGCCAATGAAACTTAAGCTCTGGATTCTTCCATTGCACAAACTACTTTCAAGGTCTTGGGAAGGTTCCTGATAATGTGTTAACACGGTCTTGGGTATGCAACATTTACAAAAGTAAAAACGTTTAACTCCATTTGGTTAAGACTGTGATTTCTTTCCACTCTGATACTCTTCAAAGTTGCTTTTTTCTGTATATGGTATTATTGTTGTAGTCGAATTTTGGTGATTCACCTAAAAGGGGAAGTTTAGTTGAGGCTATGTTCAATACGGATGTAATGAGATAAATGTGCATGGTTTGAAGTCAATTATGTTACTGTATATGATCTGAGGTGTGGAATGGTGATTCTCCTATCACTAACTGCACCCACCCTGGAATGTCCTGATATGTAGATAGAAGGTCAGTGATCTAGTCAAGAAGTGCAGATGTTCTAAATCCCCAGCAGCTGAAATATTTCCATAGTAGAAAAACAAAGTTTGAAATACAAAGAACCAGATAATGGTAAATGGAAACTTCAGTTTACTAGGAGTGAAAATTGTAAAAAGAGGATTCAGTTCTCATTGATACCTAGTCAGCACAGAGATTCTCTTCTGTCCAAACAAGAAAAAAAAAAAGATGCAGCACTCAAAATTTATAAACATTATCATATATACCACATATATGATAATCTTTTTGATGGGACTCTTAGAAAATAGAACTTACCAGAATTTCTGTAACAGCGAAATAAACACATCAGTGTGTGCTGCCCCCTATTCTACTCAGTCTGATGTTTTAGAGCGTGTTGTACTGCATCTGACGCCTTTTATCCTGAAATGTGCTCCCAGAAAAAATGATGAGGAAATTGCCAACAATGCAGAGAAATAACCTAAAGAAACAAGTGTTATCTTAAAAAAATTCTATGCATAATCATCTATAAGACAATATTAATTGTAGAAAAAGCATGTCAGATAGTTTATTAATAAAATATCTGCTTTTTAAAATTTAAAAATGTGTGGCTTTTATTAGCTTTTTTTTAAGCTTGTGAATTATTTTTTTCTTGTTCAAATTAATGATCATAGTTTCCCTTATTTTTTCATGGAAATCCTGTTTCAGGACTCACAAATTTGTATTTTTTTTTTGAAGATTTATTTATTTATTTATTTATTTGAGAGAGAGAGAGAGAAAGCTTGCATGCACAAGTGGGAGGAGGGACAGAAAGAGAGGAAGAGAATCTCAAGAAGGCTCCCTGCTGAGCAAGAGGCAGGGCTCCATCTAAGGACCCTGAGATCATGACCTGAGCCAAAATCAGGAGTTGAACGCTTAACCAACTGGGCCACCCAGGCACCCCACAAATATGTATTTACTCCTAAAGGCTACGGATAGGAAAGTAAAGTAGGTTTCTACTTCTGGCATATAAGATCTAGAATTTGGGATGCTTCAAGATTAACATGGAATGAGAAGTGTTGTTCTGAGAAGAATATTTTGAAAAGAATAAGAACCAAAACAAGGATGATTATTGTATTAGACAGATGGGACTGGTGGAAGGGACTTAATAGGTTGTTATTTGGGAATTTACCCACCTTTAGAAAATTATCCATCTGGGTTATGTCTGGCCTAGAATATTGTTCAATGTTAACTGTACCAGTGTCACCCTGTGGGGAGCCAACCGGAACTTTTTAAATCAAAATTTCTTGTGACTCAAGATGAAGCAGAAGCAGAAAGTGCAGAAAGATGGCTCCAGAGGATTCTGCTATCCCAACTGTACTGAGATATTAAGTGCTGGCAAGGGAAAAAAATCACAAGCAGACAATAAAACTACAAACAAGAAAAATAGGAAAGGCCATCTAGAAATATGAGGTTCTTTCTAGCATAAAATTAACTTTTCGGGTGCCTGGGTGGCTCAGTGGGTTAAAACCTCTGCTTTCGGCTCAGGTCATGATCTCAGCGTCCTGAGATCGAGGCCCGCATCGGGCTCTCTGCTGAGCAGGGAGCCTGCTTCCTCCTCTCCCTGTCTCTCTGCCTGCCTCTCTGCCTACTTGTAATCTCTCTCTCTCTGTGTCAAATGAATAAACAAATAAAATCTTTAAAAAAAAAAATTAACTTTTCAATTTCAAGTTTTCAGTATCTATATAAATGAGCAAGAAATATAGAATATAGCTGAATTGTTATTTTTAATGCTATATATACATATATATAATTTAAAATATTAAAAAATAAATTAAAATATACATTAAATATGTAAATTAAAATTAGAAATACATGTTTACATATGTATTATGAATTTATATATGTATTATATATATTATGTATATATCCAAGAAAAGTTAAAGACAACTTATTATCTTGAGTCTCTAAAATATATTTAATGTCATTGTTTCACATCTAATTTGATTTCATCACTGTAAAGGTAGCTAGCTGAAAAATCAATAATTTTTGCCAAGCATGCGTTGTGCCATTTAATTGCATTTTACCAAAAAAACATTTTTTTAACAGTATGATTTTTTTCTTACACTAATACATTAGCATATAGGTGAAGTTGATTGAATTTACATTATACTAAGTATTACCCGTCTCATTTAGGAGAATATTAAACCATGATTTTCTAATCCATGAAACAAGGAAAATAAATTTAAGGTTAAAATCACTTGGTATTTTTCCTGAAAATAGCTACATATGGGAGTCTTTTTTGATTTTCACAGCTGCTATTCCTTTTTTTTTTTTGACATTAACTCACTTTTGAGTGACATTTTTTATATTTCTCCAGATTTTTACAAAAATAAGGCTAAATTATATGTTCCTCACTAAAAATGAACAAAATTCTATTTTTACAGGTAAGCTAGAACAGAAAGAACTGATTAAGTATTAATAGTTCTTTAAAAAAAAGAATTAGTAGTCTTGTACATGGTTTGATTTTATAGTTTTATTTTACTAACTAATTTCATTCATTCTTCTGTAACCTTGCACCCTGTGTGTTTGATCATTATCTTTTGTTAAAAAGAAAAAAAAAGAGCAACATGGTTTTTTACAGCGTTGAGTGATTTATTGCACCATTCCACCACCAGAATGACAATATTTTTTGTGAATTTTAACATAATGGATCATAAGGGCAGTTGACTCCCCCCACCCAGGACTATTTAAGCAACAAATCTTCAAAACTGATAAGATAGAATGTTTTAAATATGGAAACTTAAAGAGAACTGATATACAGTACATGGGCTTGAGTTGCTCTTCCATGTGTATTTTGCCTTGAATAAAATAGATAATTATTGCTGAGCATGGAAAGAAATTAAACTATAAGTCTATTAGAAGTAAACAAACAGGGTATCTTATTTTCATACAAGGAGAGTTGCATAATAAAGCATTTTTACAATGGAAACCAAATGTCTTTGCTTTTCATACAAAGGAACTACATATTTCATTTATTATTCCTTTGAACAAAGACTTTCTGCTATATTGTTTATAAGCCAATTGGACTTTAATAGGACCTAGAATTTATCCAAGAAAAATGACAAAGGACAAAAATCACTGTACTGCATTATATATGGGGGATATATTTAAAAATATTATCAATATAAAATAAGTGATTCAGATTGAGAAGATATTACAATGGCCAATAAATGTAATATATCCACCTTCCCTAGTTATGAGGAAAATGCCGTGTAAAGCAATCAGGTTAGGAAAAAAGATAAGGAGATTATTAATAACCCAAATATACTTAGGATGAGGTAGAAGAGACATTTCGGGTAGACACGTATAATGATGCAAATTTCAGAGATCTCAGCTTGGCACAATCTAAAGTGGTCATACCATATGATAGAGAAATTTTACTTATTTTTATTCCTCTTCAAAACCTTGCAGTGTTTGCAGGTTTCACCTCCAGTAAATGGCAATGGTTTTATAATATACTGAAAGCCCTTCATTCTCTGGACTCTGATCTTTTCTCTTCCTACCTGCCCGTTCCTCACTGTTCCAGCTCCATGGGTCTCTGATGTTTCTCCACCATGTTAGGTTGGTTCCAGCTTGAAGATTTTGTTCTAACTTATCCATCTGGAATGTTTTCCCCCGTATATCTGTTCAGCTAACTTCTTTACCTGCTTTGGCCTTTGCTCACATCTTACAGTCTCAAAGAGGCTTACCTTGGCCATCCTACTCAGCACTGTATTACCCTTTCCCTCCAGAGTGTCAGGTTTTTTTTTATTATTATTTTTCAATGATTTATCCCTATATTTTTAATATATATGTGTTAAAAAGTAGACTTAACATATATTTATTAAACATATATTTTTAACATATATTAGCATATATTTATTAAAAAGAAGCATTATGCACACAAAAGTGTCCCCTATTTTAGCGTTGCTTAGTAATAACAAAATCTAGAGATATCCTAAATGCCCATCAGTATAAGCCATAGTTATACTCATTCCAGGAAATATTATACAAGATTTTTTAAAAAGATTTTATTTATTTATTTGACAGAGAGGGAGCACAAGTGGGGTGGGGTGTGCAGAGGGAGAAGGAGAAGCAGACTCCCAACTGAGCAGCCCAAGGCAGGGCTTGATCCCAGGACCCTGAGATCATGACCTGAGCGAAAGGCAGGTGCTTAACAGACTGAGCCACCCAGACACCCCAGGAAATATTATACAAAATTTAAATTAATGTGGAAGAGTTATACATTCTCACATAGAAAGATACCAGAAATGATATCCTCCTGTTGGATTGTCTCCTTTATTATTATATAATATCCTTCTTTGTCTCTTGGTATAGTCTGTTTAAAAATTTTTTTCTTTATCACTACTTTGCTCTTTTAATTACTGTGTGTCTTGGTTTGGGCCTCCTTGGGTTGATATTTTGGGAGTATCTCTGTGCCTTCTGAATCTGGATATCTGTTTTCTTCCCCAGCTTCAGGAAGTTTTCAGTTATTTTTTCTTCAAATAAATTTTCTGTCCTTTTTCTCTCTCTTCTTCTGGGATCCCTGCAATAGAAATGTTTTTATACTTGATGGAGTCACTGAGTTCCCTAAGACTGTTCTTAATTTGCATAATTTTTTCCCTCTTATTTACTCAGCTTGATTACTTTCCATTACTCTGTGTTCCAGGTCATTAATTCATTTCTCCGCTTCCTCCAGCCTGCTATTTGTTCCATCAAGTATATTTGAAATTTCAATTACTGTGTTCTTCATCTCTGATTGGTTCTTTTTTATTTCTGTGTTAAGGATCTCACTGAAGTTTTCCACTCTCAAGTCCAGTGAGTATCTTTATGTTCTTTACTTTAAATTCTTTATCAGGTACATTGCTTATCTCCATTTAACATAGGTCTCTTGCTGTGATTTTGTCCTGTTCTTTCACTTGGGACGTATTCCTCTGTTTCCTCATTTTGCCTAACTCTCTTTTTCTCTGTGTTAGAAAGTCAACTAGGTCTCTTGCTCTTGGAAGTAGTGGGTAGGGCACGCACTTTTAACAAGGTGGTGCTGGTCTTCTCCCACAGGGGACACACAGCTGCTGTGGAGACTGGAGACAACTGGCTGCTCAATAAAACACACATGGGCAGGTGGGGATGCAACTTTAACAAGGTGTGCGTCATCCATGGAAGGTTGGGAGATGTAGTGTTGGCAAGGTTTCCTCTGGTCTTCTGGGGGGGTTCCCATAGAGCTGGGACTGATGCAAGACTGGCTGGAGGGGGTGAAGTGCAATGTAAGCAAATAAGGTATGAATGCCAGCACCTCACTTGTTCCTACAGAGGGGCATTTGATTATGCTGGGTGGAGGAGGTAAGTGGCATCGGCCAGCTCCTTTGTTCCTAGAGAAATCTCTCAGCAAACTCTGAGACGAGTTGCTAACTTTTCCCCTCACATACCCCAGATGTCTTTCTGCTTCTTCTAAGCTGCTTCTAAGCTGTGTCTCCATGGGCTGTTTGCTGTACTATCTCTTTAAGGGCAGGGATTTAGTTTCTTATTGCCCCTTCCTGGCTTTCCCAGGGCAGGGCCCACTAATTTTAAAGTTCCAGGCCTTAGGTTCCTCTGGTTGTAAGAAATCACGAAATTCAGCCCTTCCAGTTTTCAAAGCCAAGTACTATGTGGATTCTTCTTCCCTGTGCAGGCTTCCAGGTGTGAGCATGTTGCTCACCCCTCTCCACACCTGTGGCTCCCTCCCACCAGCAGCCAGACCCACAGGGTTTAACTTCTCATCCAGTCTTTGCCCTTCCTACCCTCTTCAATGTGGCCTCTTCTCTACATTTAGTTGTGGAGTTTGTTCTGCCCGTCATCGGGTCATTTTTAGGTTTATTTACACTGATGTGTGTTATCTAGTTGTAGGATTAGGTGGGTTTAGGGTCTTTGTACTCTGCCGTTTTCCCCAGAAGTCCCAGATAGTAAGAATTTCTATAAACGTTAATAGAATCTTGTGATGAAAGATATGAAAGTAACTATAAGACAACATATAAACTGTTAACTGTTAAAGTGTGAGAAAACTAGCCATGCCTAGATGAAGAAAACAACCTCTAAACATATGAACAACAGCACAAAGGCCTTGTGATGCAGAAAGAGCTGAGTTACCTTGATTTTTAGAATTACTGTGGCTAGAGTATTGTGAGCTAGGAAAAGAGTATGAATGAAATATGAGATGATTAAAGTTTGTTTAGATCATGAAAAGGACTTTGGATTTCTAAGTGGATTACGATTTCAACTAAAAACATCAATCAGGGGACAAAATTATCACTTGTATTTTGAAAAAAATTATTTTGGCTACTTGTGAAAAATTTAGCGAAGTTTTATCCAGGATATGTCTAAGAAACAGATGGAAATTCAAGGACAGATGGATATATAGATAAAGAGCTCAGAAGAGTAGGCTTCTAGAGATATATATTTGGGAATCATCAAAAGATAGATGATACCTAAAACCATGGCATGGATATGCCACTAAAAGAGAGAATATAAGTGAAAAGAGACTGTCAGAATTTGGGGCACTGAGGAACTAAAATATAGAATTTGTTGGAATGGAAGCCAACAGTACAAAGATGGTAGGGACTGTCAGTGAGGGAGAAAGAATGTGTCATTCACAATTGTACCTCCTGAACTTGTACTTGCCATTCCCACTCCCTAAAAAGCTCTTCTCCAAGAAGCTTTTTTTTTTAATTTATATTCGATTACCCAACATATAGTACATCATTAATTTCAGATGTAGTGTTCAATAATTCATCACTTGTTCCAGGAACCTGTGGTACAGCCATTTTCTTTTTCCTTTTTTTTTTTTTTGTTTTTTTTTTAAGATTTTATTTATTTGACA
This sequence comes from Ailurus styani, assembly GCA_002007465.1. Classification (NCBI taxonomy): domain Eukaryota; kingdom Metazoa; phylum Chordata; class Mammalia; order Carnivora; family Ailuridae; genus Ailurus; species Ailurus styani. The sequence continues at coordinate 10,742,244 of LNAC01000062.1, forward strand.
GAGAGAGAGAGCATGCATACCAGCAGGGTGAGCAACAGAGGGAGAGGGAGAAGCAGGCTCTCTGCTGAGTAGGGGGCCAAATGCGGGCTCTATCCCAGGACTCTGTGATCATGACCTGAGCCAAAGGCAGATAGATGCTTTATCAGTGGAGTCACCCAGGTGCCCCTGTGTGGCCATTATCTTTACCTTTTCAAGTGCATCCTCAGTTATCACCTATGCTTCTCTGCTTTATTTCTCTTTCTAGCAACATCTAACACATTTTTTAGTTTATTCAGTTGTTTATCAAATGTTTCCCCTCATTAGAATATATGACCCAAGAAAGCAGGAATTTTGTTTGGTTTATTCTAAAAACTGCCATAACTCCAGAACTGAAAATAATGTTGGATATGTTGGTGATGTCTAATAATTTGTGAAATTACATAGAAACAATTCTAGAATTTAATAGAAATTATACTAACTGATGTTGGGATTTAATGGAATAATCCTACTGGACTAGTAGATATTAATGCAAGATAGAAATAGTTTTAAGAATGAATGGGAGTGGGGCACCTCCATGGCTCAGTCAGTTAAGCATTAGACTCTTGATTTCAGTTCAGGTAATGATCTCACGCTCCTGGGATAGAGCCCCACATCAGGCTCCACACTCAGCGGGGAATCTGCTTGAGATTCTCATTTCCCTCTGCCCCTCCCCCACTCTCTCTGTCTTAAAAAAAAAAAAAAGAATGAATGGGAACTGAGGACATGGAGATGCATGTAACTAGCTGTTATATATAACCGGTTCATAGGCTTCTGTTAATCCCATGTGCTTGGGAGTAACCAGGCAAGGCCACCAATAGTTACTAAGTACATCTTAAAAAACCATGCATATATTGTAGATTGTTTGGTAGACTCTTATTCCTGAAGGTTATAATAGAGATGTAGCTGTCGAATACAGAAGTCAGAAAGAAAATGACATGGGTTTGTTTGGGGGTGGGAACAAAATTCAACTCTGAATATCCTGATTTCAGAAGGCTTTATTTAGAACAATGATAAAAAATACTACTAAAATAGACATAATAGTTTGAAAATGAAGATTTATTCACCAAATATTTTTATATCTCTGTGAAGCTAATTTTCTTGGGCTCAGTTATAGAGATATAAGTAAGGTATGCTTTAGGAACTTGAGTTATGGAGAAAAAAGGAGAATGAGTTGATTTTCTAAACTAGTTTATATTTTAGAACCAATATAAATATAAAATTTAATTGGAATAGAAATAAATATTGATCTTAAATATCTGTCTAACCCAACCACAACACATACACACTCACACTCACACTCATATACTCCCACACGTGTGCTACACAGAGGCACAAGGGCGCTAGAGGAAATCCCTATGCTTTAGACACTTAAGACAGGAAAGAAAAACTATTTGAAGCAAACAAAATATGGCCATTTTAGGAAAAGCTGCAAAGAGTTGAATGTATATTTATGCTTTGCTAAGAAAAAGCATAATAATTAATGTCGTTTATTTATGAAATATTATACTGTTATCCTTAAGAAGATCCATGCTGATCCAATGACTTTTTTTTTTCACTAATTGTCTCATGACCATGAGAGAGATTTGCCTGTCCAGAGTCAAAGTGGTTCTGTGGCAGTTTGCCTCTCAGAGCCTCAGAGAGCTCCCGTGAGCACCCACAGCAGCCAAACCACCACACGGTCCATGGTTCTGACTGAGGTGTTTGTAAAGTAAATTACCTAAAGTGAGTGGAACAGTTTTTCTGTCCCTTAGGATGGGTGGAGCTCTTGGCTAGCTCCTTATTCCGTCCACCAAGCACTTTCTAGTGTGATTTAAACTAAACATACTATTTGTGTGGTTTACTCAAAATAGGTCTCCTTTGCCTTCTTCAAGTGATTTGCTTTCCATGAATGGAGAGGAAACCCTTACATCTAGACTACTTTGACACTGGTAACAAATGGTCTTTAAATACTGTTACCATCCCCTGCTTGCCATGAAAACTGAGCAAGGTTAACACAATATTGATCACTTTTATCATTTCTACAAATTAATAATATTTCTCTTCTAGATTCTAGTTTTTCTCTCATGTATTAAAATCAATCTGAATTCTTATCTTCATATATTATTTTGAAAATGTTCTTACACACTATGTAAAACAGTAAGATTATAAATATCACTGAGGGCGCCTGGGTGGCTCAGTGGGTTAAAGCCTCTGCTTTCGGCTCAGGTCATGATCTCAGGGTCCTGGGATCGAGGCCCGCGTCGGGCTCCCTGCTCGGCGGGGAGCCTGCTTCCCCCCCCCTCTCTGCCTGCCTCTCTGCCTCCTGTGATCTCTCTCCCTCTGTGAAATAAATAAATAAAATCTTTTAAAAAAATAAATAAATAAATAAAAAATAAATATCACTGAATAAGATTCAAGTTTGTGAATGACTTCCATGTTTTAAGTTTGTTTTGTCATGGCATTAATTAGTTTGAACTTCTGTTGCCTTCATTAGAGTCATTAGAGTCATGAATGTCTGTTAGTGACTTGAATGAGTATATATAAGAGAGTTTAAAATAAGTGCTCTGTGTTATTATTAAAAATAATATATTTATTCAAATTCACATATCTGCTAATATTATAAACAATATTTGTAAAGGGAATATTATTATTTTTATGCAAAATTTTAGTCCACTTAGTTTTATATTGAATGAACAGAGGATCATCTAATTGTTTAAACTCCCTAAGAAAAAATCATATTGAAAGTGACTATGAAGGAATACATATAATGTAAATGTGACTTATCTGCAGTCACAGAATCTCTACAGGTATTTTAACCTTGAAAAGAAACTTCTGGCAGATTTATTCCCCTTGTAATTTGATTATCAGATCATGAGCCTTGAGCTTACATGTTTTTAGAATGAGCAGTCATGTCTGTCTGTGTCTGTCTACCCATATACATAGACCTAGACATACCTGTATTTTTATATTTACTTGATCTATAAACCTTGAAAGTTCTTACTGTATATCCTTGGCATTTCTGTTTTCTTCATTCATTTCTCCTTAAAAATAAAATATAAAATCAGCCAGTGATCTCTAATACCAAGAGAAGTAAAGATTTTAAAACCTTAACCTTCCTACAACTTCTTTTGTTCTAGATTTTTGTGTTTAGAGTAGGTTGTTCTTGCCTCTAGAAAAAAAAAATGAAGGAGGAAGAGATGTGGAAAGAGAAGAGAAGGAAATACAGAAGAAGGTGTATAGCAGGGTATTTCAAAGTCACATTTCATTTTCCCTTAATTTTTTCCCCCAAACTTGTTTATCCTTTGGTGGAAAATAAAACCAATCCAGATGTGAAACTAAGAGACAAGTTATGAAATTACAGAACTAGTAAGGCATTCTAAGATCTAAGACTTGGGGGGGAGGGGTGCCTGGGTGGCTCTGTGAGTTAAGCCTCTGCCTTTGGCTCAGGTCATGGGATCGAGCCCCACATCAGGCTCCCTGCTCAGCAGGGAGCCTGTTTCCCTCTGCCCACCTCTCTGCCTACTTGTAATCTCTCTCTCTCTGTCAAATAAATAAATAAAATCTTTAAAAAAAAAAAGATCTAAGACTGGGGGATTTAAGGATTTGGTTTCAATATTCATTGAAATTACTTTCCTGTGTATATTTATTGGTAAATAGCTGTTCCAGTTGAAAACTAAAGTAGCAACTTGGTGACAACAAGATGACATGTGAATTACCCAAGCTTGAGAATAGCAAGTTGGGGGATGAAGTTGAACAGTTGCAATTACAAAGTTACAGTTGACCTCCCATAGTTGGAAGGGTGCCACTGATGCTGCTCACCTTGATTAACAGGCATCTCCAGCAGCTCCTGGATCATTGAAAAGTGACATTTTACATGTTCAAGCTTGGTTATTAATTGAATCTGTGTGAACATTGATTCATAATCGGTAATGGGCATGCCCATAATTTCAAATGAAAATGACATATGCAAACTGTGGAAATATGACAAACCAGCTACTCAAGATTCCAGCAATCTAAACTGTGAAATATGTGCTTATAAGGCTGGGTGAAAAAAAATTGGACTAAAGCTGCTGATTGCCTTTTTAGAAAGTGCTGAGCAAAAGCTTAAACGGGGGTTTGTTACCCCCAGGGTGAGACTACCTCCTGGGGCAACGGAAAAAGTTTCACTGTGAGCTGTGTGTTGACTGGCACTTGACACTTCTCCCCAGATGAAGGAGGAATAGTCCTATTCTAAGGCACAGAAAATTGCCTGGAAGCCAATGTCCTGTTTTTTAATCTTCTTTTATGAAGGTGATAACGGCTACTTTTTCTAGTATGTTGGCCATATTGGGGTGGGGGTAGGGGGTAGGAAACTTGCTAACATAACATTTATTGAATGTTGAGAGTATGTTACTTATTTTGTTATTACGGAAAGGCCAGCTCTGTGGGAGTTGCCAAATCTCCCGGTCTACTCTCTTCTATGTATTAAAAAGAAGTTTTGAGTCTCCTTTCCATCTGTGAGAAGAGGGAAATGCAGTGCCTCTCCCTTTAGTAACATGGGGACTCTGAGGTCTCCCATCTGTTCTGGAATGTTTGCTAAGATTCCTTGCTTCCACTAAACACTGCTTGCCACCCTTCTCTCCTCTCTTGTTCTGAGTTGCTTTCTCTCAGTTCTTGAATCCCTTGTGTGTAGTGACGAGAAGAGGGCAGAGTAGAGGTCAGCCCCACTTTCTTATAGCACTTTCCAAAGTCAACTAACATAAGATGGATCCTGAAAATTATGAGTAATGACAGAGTGAGCACCAGGCACAACTCAGAAACTAAGGCGACATTTAATGCTTTATAAGCCAGCCTTATTTTTTGAAAGTCTCTGTCTCAGCCTACTGTGAAATATTTTCTATGTACCAAGTTTCTTTTTCTTGGTTCCTGGTTCTCACCATTTTCTGAATAATTTCTCTCCTTATACCTTTCTACTTCTTATCCCCTCTTCACTTCCCCTCTCCCCCATATTAACTCCTTCAGGCTATCTCTTCTTTCTCTTTTTAAAAAATTTTTATTTATTTTTATTTTTATTTTTTGTTTTTTAAGAATTTATTTATTTAAGAGAGAGAGAGAGAGAGAACATGAGAGGGGAGAAGGTCAGAGGGAGAAGCAGACTCCCTGCGGAGCTGGGAGCCCGATGTGGGACCCGATCCCGGGACTCCAGGATCATGACCTGAGCTGAAGGCAGTCACTCAACCAACTGAGCCACCCAGGCACCCCTGAATGTTTTTCTAAATCCAACTTTTTTTTTTTAAATGCTGACTCATTTTAGACCTAAAGACAGCTGCAGATTGAAAGTAAGGGGATAGAGAAACATTTATCGCACAAATGGATGTCAAAAGAAAGCTGGATTAGCAACACTTATATTGGTCAAACTAGACTTATTTAGAGACTGTAACAAGAGACAGAGAAGGGCATTATGTAATCATAAAGGGGACAGTTGAACAAGAAGATATGACAATTATAAATATTTATGTACCCAACATGGGAACACCCAAATGTATAAAACAATAGCAAACATAAAGGAATTAGTTGATAATAGTACAATAATAGTAGGGACTTTAACATCCTGCTTACATCAGTGGACAGATCATTTAAACAGAAAATAATCAAGGAAACAATGGCTTTGAATGACACACTGGACCAGATGGACTTAACAGATAACATTCAGTACATTCCATCCTAAAACAGCAGAATAAAAATCCTTTTTAGTGCACATGGAACAGTCTCAAGAGTATATACACTACTGCTATACTGATCTTTGACTGACACGAATAATTGGTACTAGGTGTTTAATACCAGACTCTCGAGTTAAACTTGGCTTGGATATTTAAAATCTATCACCCACTAGCTGTTGACTATAGACAAAACATTCATCTTCGGTGAGCTTTTGCTTCCTCATGGGAAGTCATTTGTATCTATAATTGAATCTCATTATTCACAGATTCCATATTTGCAGGTTCACTTTGTAGCCCTCCTCCCTCCACAAAAAAACCACTTGTCTGTTTAACACTGTGGTCTGGAGCCCATCTTTACAAATCTAAATAGTTAAAGTATTTTGCTAAAAAAGGAAAAAGAGAGAAAGAATGAAGAAAAAAAAATTGAAGCCACTTATTCATTCTCTTCCCTCATCTGCTATATCTTTCACAAGAATATTCACAACAGTCCTTCAAGAAAGTTTATAATATACCCAGTTTTCAAATAGGAAAATAAGACCCTGAGGTATTAATGAAGTGGCCCAATTCACACAATTACTATGTGGCGGAGCTTTTATTAAAACCAGTCTATATGTATGCATGCTGTCTGCATGAAGGTTTATGTAATATTTTAGACAAGACCCTGTATCAAATGCACCATGCAGGACTACCATTCTTAAGAAAATACAGAAGAGTTTATTGGTTGTCAAGTGTTGTTAGATGAACAATTAAGTTTTTCTGAGTATTACCATGATTCATACCTGTTTTTCAGATCGATTAGATTCCCTTATGTATTACATTTCCCATCTTTTTTTGTTCCTCATGGCCCACAGATGTCCTTTGACTATCACTATTGCAGACTTGGCCTTGAAAAGCAGGCAGCTTGGTTTGGCCTCCAGCCACCTTCTGTTGGTAGACTCTGTTGGTAGAGTGTTTATGGGCTGGGGATGATACCAGCCCAGGGAGTGCAGAGCAGAAGCAAAACACACTCCTACAGACCCACCCAAATACAGAGCCTATCCTGGTCTTCCACAGATCATTTGTCATATGGATGTTTTAAATACACCAGATGAGACAGTAAGAGAGGAGTATCTCTACTTACAAATGGCTTAACTTTCCATTTCCAGCTTCTAGCCCATTTTTAACAGAAATGTGCAGAAACATTGTACATATTTGAATAAGAGAAAACAGGAGGGAAGACTTAAAGATATAATTTAATGTGTAGTTAAAGCATCGGATCAATAAAAGTGTTTTTTTCTTATGATAAATAATCTTAAAACACTAAATTACCAATAGTCAAAGTCAAAGTTAGTCAAAATAGTCAAAAATAGTCAAAGCTCATGAATGGTTGATTCATTTGGGAAACACACACACACACACACACACACACAAATGGCCAGTGCTGTAGGAGAGATCTCAACTACATAACTAAGGAGAAGTCCAGATTAAAAGAAGAGATGCTATTTTTTGTGAATCACTTGTAATTTTTAAATCTTTCATGTGTATCCATCTGTAATAGTTTGAATGGTGGCACTGAAAAGATAAATGTCATGTCCTAACCTTCAGAACCTGGGAATATGAATTTATTTGGAAAACAAAAGGCTTTTTACAGATTTAAGTTAAAGATCATCCTGGATGTAGGGTTGGTCCCAAATCCGATGACAGGTGTCCTTACAAGAGAAAGGCCCAGGGAGATTTGAGACTCAGATACACAGCAAAGAAGGTCATGTAAGGATGAAGGTGCCGATTAGAATCATATAGGCCCCATGTGAGGAGCAGTAAAGTCACCAGAATCTGGCAAAGGAATGGAAGGGCTGTTCTCTAGAGCCTTCTGCCCACTCCTTGATTTCAGACTTCCTGGCTCCACAGCTGTCCTAGAATAAATTTTTCAACCACTCATTTTGTCGTAATTTGTTATGACAGTTCTAGGAAACTAATCCTCTACCTGTATTTCTAATAAGAATAATAATTCTAGGTGTTTGATAAAAGTCTCACAACCTATAGTAGACATTTTCATGCAAAGATGGTAAGTATACAAATTAGTGAAAATTTTATGGGAAGTCTTTGACAGTTATAACCTGAGTCATTTACTTTTAAGATTATACTACTCAAATAAATCAATCAGAGAAAGATAATTATCATATCATATGATCTCTCTGATATGAAGAATTTGAGAGGCAGGGCAGGGGGTCATGAGGGAAGGGAGGGAAAAAATGAAACAAGATGGGATCGGGAGGGAGACAAACCATAAGAAACTCTTAATCTCACGAAACAAACCGAAGGTTGCTGGGGGTTGTGTGGGGAGGGATAGGGTGGCTGGGTTATGGACATTGGGGAGGGTTTGTGCTACGGTGAGTGCTGTGAAAAGTGTAAGCCTGATTATTCACAGACCTGTGCCCCTGGGGCAAATAATACATTATATATTAATTTAAAAAAACATTATACTATTTGATAAAATAATTCTGCTTTTAGGCTGCCTCTTATGAAGTGATCAGAAACTTAGCTTTTAACACCTTTCCCTTAGGAATTCTCATACAATTGGTCTGTAGTGGGACCCAGGAATCTATATTTTTAATGAGTACTCTGATTGTTACCTGCCAAGTTTTAAAAAATCCCCAGCATTTTAAGTTTGAATTTTTCTGTTTTATATGTAAGGTATGAGAATCTATCACCTTTATTGATTTTTTATAGAAATAAAATTAAAGAATTGGTTAATTGTGCTTATATTTGAATTATAAAACCAAATGTATTTATTGATACTTTTTCACATTTTATGTAGATTATACACTCTCTCAAGTAATTGTGCATTGTATTCATAATCAGACCAACTCTATAGAGATCATTATGCTGTAATGCGATCAGTAATATAGTGAAGATACATATGATGATGTGTGTAAATAGGGAATAATAACAATAAATTAGTTTGATCTGAGTTGGGAGGTCATCTAGCATGTTTTACAAGGAATTGATATTTATACAGAAACTTGAAGAAGGCAAGAACATTTCAGAATGAGAATAAAAAACAATGAAACTGAGAGCTAAAAGTGCATGCTTTCATAGTAATAAAATAAATTCTATAGCATGTTAGTATTTTTTGTAAATCGTAGTTGACACACAATATTACATTAGCATCAGGTGTACCATATAGTGCTTGTATATGTTATGCTAGGCTCACCACAAGGGTAGTTACCATCTCGATATTTTACGTTAATATTTGTGTTAGCAGAGTGTTGTTAAAAAGGAGTCAGATGTTGCAGGGGCCTCTATACTGGAAGAGCATATCTTTAAGAAACAGGGTGACCAGATGAGAGCCCTGGGAAGCTAGCCATCCTGGGAGGGTGAAAGAAGGGGAAGAAGTGGAGCAGGTACAAAATGACAAGGATAGAAGGAGGTGAGAGAACAGGACAAATATTCAAGTGATCATCACCTTTACTAAAAAACAAACAAACAAAACCTCTACCTTGTATTATCTCTTCATGCATACCATTTTTGAAAACATTTGTGGCCTAATACAAAGCTGGTTACAAAGGTTACAAATCAGGCCCCTGAGGAAATCCTAGGCAATTGACTTAATAAAAGAGTGCAGGAGATTCACTTAAAGCAATTGTTGAGGAGCTGTAACAATTTTTGACAGTCTGTAATGCTCCTTCTCCTTAAGGCCTGTGAAAATCACCTGGAAAGCTTGTTACAACAGATTTCTGGTTTCTGCCTCGCTGCAAGAGATTCTGATTCAAAAACTCTGAATGGGATTTGATAATTTGCACTTACACTGGGTTCCTAGACAATGCTGGTAGTCTGGAACTCCCAAGACATGACGAATAATTTGGATAAATTCAGATGTACTTACCCGAAAGCCTGATGGAGACTTAGAAATAAAAGCATTTAAGAGCAGCTCATAACAAAAAGTCTGCACGTTGGAGCCTTTAGAGCTGGCATTACAGCCTAATGATGTCATTAAGTACCGACATTGTTTTTATGCTTCCAGTTAACTATCTTCAGCGAGCTGGCTTCTCTTCTATCTTTGGGAATAACGTGTCATGGTTCCCAAATGATCGTAGCGTCTCTGGAAGTAGGAAGGGGGAAGGAGAAGCACGAGTTGTCAAGGCAGCCAAATATTTCCCTTTTTTAAAATCTCTATTTGTACTAGGAAAAACAATTCCTGAAGATGTAGGAGACTTCTTATCTCTTATTGTCTAAATCTATCATGTGACATGGCTGTCTCTTGTTGCAGTGGAGGCTGATAAATTATAGATGTGGCATTTGCAGCTCCTAATGTGGGCAGATTATGCCCCTAAGAGAGAGAGAAGGAAAGGATTAGTGGCTAGGCAACCAGCCATATTAAGCACATTCTGGAAGGATAAAAAGAAGAGTTTATTTGGCTAGAATGAGTCTAAACGTAATTCTTGGAGAAGAGAATAATATGCAGAGTTATGAAAGAGTACAGAGGATCCAGGAAATGGAACAAAACATATTTTAACTAGAACATAGAGTACGTAGAAGGAAACTATCAGGGAGATGAAACTGCAGAGAGAGGTAAGCATACTTTTTTTTTTTGCAATTGTATCTACAGTTTGTAGTTATCATGTCCCTATTCACATCAAAGCATATCAAAAAGTATGCTTTTTCCCAAGGTACGATTGCGGATTCTCTTTCAAAATGTTCAGTAATGATTAGGAAAACTCTTTCAGCCTCCTTTGCTGATGGGTCCCACCCACTGAATCATAAATGTTTGGTAGAGCTGATTACTGATAGAAATGTACACAGCCTTCCACTGCACCGTCATTCTTTCTGCAAATGTGGCCATATTTATATCTGTGGGCCTCGAAAGCAGAGAGAAGGGAGGAGCTTGAAATTGCAGGGAGAATCTAGTTCTTTTCACTAGTAGTGAGGATAAGAAGAGTTTGTGGAGTAAATAGGTGCTGTAGTGTCTGCCTCTCTCGGTTGCCAGTTTATCAGATCCTTAGAACATGAAGAGTTGCACTAAACATGAGCCAGGATCCATTTTTCTTGTTAGATGTTTCCACCATGGAAAGTAATAGAAATTCACACCTCTGGTGAAGAGTGTTTCCTTTTGCCCCCATGTAATCTGTGATTATCATTTGCTGTGATCAGAACCATTTAACATTTTAACAGGTCTCTGCCAGTGCCTTCTAAAGTGAAAGTGAAAATCAGTGGGGTAAGGTTTCTGAAACACTGTGAAATCCTGAAAGGAAGAGATTAATATAAACGGAAGGTGGTGATTTTATTATTCTAAAGATGCCTATGGACTTTTCCCTCTGTAGAATCACAGATATTATGCAGGCCTTATAGCTCTCTTCCCCCTTGCTTTAGAATATGACTACATACAATTTGTAGAATGGCAGGATCTGAAAACACTCAGCACAAGAAGCTTGCAAAATCAATATAACTCCTATCAGTCAGAGACGCCAAGGGCAAGATTCATTTCATGCATCAAACAGAATGCAAAGCTATGGATTCCTCTATTCCTAGTGAAATGTATTTCTATACAGATACATGAAGTTAATAAAAACTTAACACATTGATTGTGTATTGGCAGGACTGTTATTCTCTGAGATTCATGATCTGACATTCCATGCCAATGCTCTAGCAAACCCTTCTGAAATTGTTTACTACTTTTTGAAGGTAGCCTAGTCATCTTTTCTCTGATACAGATTTCCTTAATCACAAGCAATTTTTTTAAAGATTTTATTTATTTATTTGACAGAGAGAGAGAGAGAGAGATCACAAGTAGGCAAAGAGGCAGGCAGAGAGAGAGGAGGAAGCAGGCTCCCTGCTGAGCAGGGAGCCCGATGCGGGCGTCGATCCCAGGACTCTGAGATCATGACCTGAGCTGAAGGCAGAGGCTTTAACCCACTGAGCCACCCAGGCGCTCCTCACAAAGGATTTTTACTACCTGAATTATTCATTAGGAGTGTATCCCACCCTCTCTTCACTGCTGAACTTAATAAATGTTGTTGGCATAAATTTATCACATATTGCTGCAACTATATATTTGTGCCTATCATATTTTATTTTATTTATTTTTTAACATATAGTAAATTATTTTTTTCAGGGGTACAGGTCTTTAATTCATTAGTCTGTGCCTATCGTATTTTAAACTAAGAACTCCACGAAAGCAGGAACTATTTTTGTTTTGTTTTGTTTTTAAAGATTTTATTTGTTTATTTGACAGAAGGAGAGAGAGAGAGATCACAAGTAGGCAGAGAGGCAGGCAGAGGGAGACAGGGAAACAGGCTCCCTGCTGAGCAGGGAACCCGATGTGGGGCTCGATCCCAGGACCCTGAGATCATGATCTGACCTGAAGGCAGAGGCTTAACCCACTGAGCCACCCAGGCACCTCAGGAACTTATGTTTTAACCATTTCTGATTCTCAGACCTCGCTCACAAACTGCCTACACACACACACACACACACACACACACACACACACACACAGTGTGCTTAATAAGCTTGAATAGAAAAGTAATGCTATTATTTTTGAGGGTCAGTTATCAAATAAAATAGCTTCATACTCTTTAAAGGCAAGCTACAATTCCAACTGTATTTAAACATCTAATGTTTTTTTTTTTCCCTCTGACTAGATAGTTGTTAACGTCTTTCACCATAGGCACTGAAAAGGGAAGAGCATTTATTATATTTCACTGTGTGCCCATTTAAACAATCTAGGACAGGGGCAAATGGGTGGCTCAGTCCAGTAAGCATCTGACTCATGATCTCAGCTCAGTTCATGAGATCAGACCCCATTTGGGGCTGTGTGCTCAGTGCAGAGTGGCTTGGGATTCTCTCCCTCTCCTCCTACTCATACTTTATTTCTCTTCTCTAAATAAATAAATAAAACCTTCAAAAAAAAATCTAGGACAAATTATCTCTTCTCCTTGGATACTTTCTCCCTGCTCAGCATATGTTTCTTGACTGCAGAGAACACCTTTCTGAACCTACCATTGACAAAATGTTTGTAAACATTTTTGCCCTGCGTAAGTCCTCACTGACTTCAAGAACCATCTTATATTTGAAGACAATATTGGAAAAAAAAAACAAAACAGAGTAAATATCCCAATGGCCCTACCTTCTAGAGCAGGGGTTCTCTATGCAGACTATGACTAATGTCTGCACTGACTTTAGCGTCCATTTCCTACAAAGAGTTCTTGTGCTCTTAGAAATACTATGTAGCTTTGTTAATTTGGACGTGTGTGGAAATTATTCTAGGGGGAGTGTTCATATTTTTGTAAGACTATCTGAGGCTGATAGTCCACAAAAATTTTAAGAGCCATTGCTTATGAGCCATTACAGTGCTGATAGGCATTCAAACTCTAAAATCAGAATGTAATACAAAATTAACCCTAAATGTTCCTGAATATTCTGTATGAATGACATGTCTCTCAATTAGTCCAGTGGAAGTATTTTGTTTCCCTTTTTCTCAGGATCGGAAAAGATTGCTTTTTCTATGTTGGAGCCACTCAGTGGCTTGTATTTAGGACTGTGTTGTCACTGGGAAGGGAGGAGTTTGTTTCTTTCAATACATTATGTCCACTGTGGCATGATGTTTACATTACAAGGGCCATAAAGCCTTCTGTCTCACACTTTTCCCCAGGCATTAACTCAGTTAATGGCAGGCATAATTATTAGGACTGCTGAATTCTCTTTCACACTTCTTTTCTCTTATTAAAAAAAAAAGTTAAGTGACTACTTTGGGAGAAATATAATTAAAAACAAAATCTCCTCCCAAGTCAGAAAACATCTCCACAAAGATAGAAGAGAAATAAAATAATTTTTTCTTGCTGAACAAGCATTAACACTGAATACGATGTGCATGGCAGGCAATCTGCTAAAAGTTTGCAAACACTGAAAGAAATCTCATCCTTTTATACAGCCAAGCAGATACAACTTATTCCAGACATTTTCTCAAGATACATGAAATTAGTTCTCAAGTAACAAGACTACACAGTACCATTTTTCACACATAGTTTGTCCTAAACTAATTTGGTATTTGGGGTGTCCACCTTCATGCATTAGCAAATTGGTTTTACCCAAAGGAAAAATGAACTTTTTATGTTTTATGACAAGAGGTAGTTTTGTAACCTAGGGCGAGGGGTACCAGCTAAAGATAGGCTCCTACACTCCCATGGGAACTGGGAGTAGGGGTGCTCTCTTTCCTTTAAAAATTTTTTGAAAGGGGGCACCTGGGTGGCTCAGTGGGTTAAAGCCTCTGCCTTCAGCTCAGGTCATGATCTCAGGGTCCTGGGATCGAGGCCCGCATTGGGCTCTCTGCTCAGCAGGGAGCCTGCTTCCCCCTCTCCCTCTGCCTGCCTCTCTGCCTACTTGTAATCCTCTCTCTCTCTCTCTCTCTCTCTCTCTCTCTCTGTCAAATAAATAAATAAAATCTTTAAAAAAAATGTTTTTTGAAAGATCTTATTTTTTAAATAATCTCTACACCCAACATGAAGCTTGAATTTACAACCCCGAGATTAAGAGTGCCATGCTTTACTGACTNTTTTGAAAGATCTTATTTTTTAAATAATCTATACACCCAACATGAAGCTTGAATTTACAACCCCGAGATTAAGAGTGCCATGCTTTACTGACTGAGCCAGCCAGGTGCCTTGCTATCTTTCTTTCTTTCTTTCTTTCTTTTTTTTTTTCCTAAGTTTTTATTTAAATTCTAGTTAGTGAGCATACAGTGTGATATTAGTTTCAGGTGTATAATGTGGTGGTTTAACACTTCCATGCATTACCTGGTATTCATCACAAGTGCACTCCTTAATCCCCATCCCCTTTTTAACCCCTCCTCCCACCCACCTCCCCTCTGGTAACCACCCATTTATTCTCTGTAGTTAAGAGTTTGATTCTTGATGTGCATCTCTCTTGTTTTCCCCATGTTCGTTTCATTTCTTAAATTCCACATATAAGTGAAATCATATGGTATTTGTCTTTCTCTGACTTATTTTACTTAGCATAATACTCTCTAGCTCCATCCACATCATTGCAAATGGCAAGATTTCATTCTTCATTATGGTTGAGTAATATTTCATTATATATATATATACATTATACTATATATACATATTGCACTATATACTATATATACACATTATTATATATGCTATATATATACATATTATACACACACACACACACACACACACACCACATCTTGTCTATCCATTTGTTAATGATTGGACACTTGGGCTGTTTCCATAATTTGGCTATTGTAAATAATGCTGCTATAAACTTTGAGGTACATATATCCCTTTGAATTAGTATTTTTGTATTCTTTGGGTAAATACCTTATAGTGTGATTTCTGGGTAGTTCTGTTTTTACCTTTTTGTGGAACCTCCATACTGCTGCCCAGAGTGGCGGTACCCGTTTTCATTCCCACAAATAATGCACGAGTGTTCCCCTTGAGCATATCCTCACCAACACCTGTTGTTTCTTGTGTTGATTTTAGCCATTCTAACAGATATGAGGTGATATCTCGTTGTAGTTTTGATTTGCATTTCCTTGATATTGATGTTGAGCATCTTTTCACATGTTGACCATCTGTATGTCTTCTTTGGAAAAATGTGTATTCATGTTTTCTGTCCATTGTTTAATTGATTTCTCACTTTGGGGGTATTGAGTTTTATAAGTTCTTTATATATTTTGGGTACTTACCCTTTATTGGATATGTCATTTGCAAATACTATCTCCCTTTCAGCAGGTTGCCTTTCAGTGTTGTTGATTATTTCCTTTACCGTGCAGAAAGGTGCTATCTTTCTTGATGACATTTCAAAGAGATGGTTCCCAGATCAAATGAGAAAAAATATTCCTAAGTCTCAAAGCTGGCCAGTGGCTTTTTACCTTACATGTAAGAATTACATATATTTCAAAGAAAGAGCTTCAGTTTTCTAAAGTAAATGCTCTGAGAAAGATAGAGACTTTCCCCCTTATTTTCAACAGGGAAATTAAGCCTCTTATTATCAACTTCATAAATTTTTTACCAATTTGTGAAATATAAACTATTCACAGATATGGATGATGAAGCTAGAGAGTTATAATGATTTCCTAACGTGTGACTAGCTGATTAGTGACGATATCTGGGAATCAAATTTTGATTTTCAAATTTTATGTCTTATCTGATGAATGGCTACAACATGCATCATGACTCTGATATTTCTCTACTATTTGTCTTTTTTTAAAGTTATTCCCATGTTTTCAATCCAGAAAGTATTGCTCTGATAAGGATTTCCTTTTCTAAGTATAGGCATCGTGGGATTCGTGCATTGCCTGCATTGCTATGAGGGGTGATGGTGGATGGTAATGTCTGAGTCAATATATGTGTACTTGAATGTGTTTATTTGGGAAAATTTAGTGATTTCTTCCTATTTCTTATGTAACACTTTTAATTTGAGATCTTTATGCACATGCACACACATGTACAATTTTATATAAAAACAGCAAAATTTATCTTTTCCTTTTCTTTGTTTGCTTGTACCTTCCTTTCATAAATTTCCTCTCCCTGCAACCCTCTTCTGCCCTCTCTTAACCTTTTCGATTTCAAATTTTATCCTTACTAACATGATCCTATCTATATAGGCACATTCAGACACAAACACATATTTGTACATTCACAGGGCATGATTCATTGTTACTAGTGTTACATAAATGCTTCGTACTTCTAGTTTTTCCTCTTGATACTTGAAAGTACCTCATGGGTCTAATTGACATGTAACTTAACCTTAAAATAATATAGTATATCATGTTGTCAAAGAAAATCAGAGCCAGACTGTAGTTAAAGCAATAAAAACAGATTTTTATTCAGCGACTATTGCAGTTGGAGAAAAAAGAGATCTCTGTATGGAACTGGGCTCAGTTTTAAGTACAGCATGGAAGAGTGGGGATTTACAACTAAGGAGCAGGGCAGGGTGGATGGATGGGAAATGACGAAGAGGAAACATTAGGGGTACGGGAGGGTTCTGGCCACCCAGCTTGACAGAATTCTTGCTGAAAGCAGATCGAAGTTGTCAGATATTCCCTGGAGAATGATGGAGGGTGAGGAATTGGATCTGATATCCAAGATGCCCAGATACTGGAGGTGGGGATTCTGGCTACACTGATTAGCAAGATTCTTGCCACAACTCGGTGCTATGGTCCTGGCAGACACTGAGGAACTTGACTAAAGTTTGGTCAAGGAGAGTTCTTGTCAGTGTACGTAACATAATTTATCCAGAACTCTTATTCTGTTTCCAGATATTTATGATTAATGCACCTTTAAACTTAGTTCGCAAGGGTCAGGACTTTTATTTCTATGAATACATTCTCAGGTGTAGGATTGTTGGCAGAAGAGTTGTTTTTTTAGTTTAAAATGCTCTAGCCAAAAGGCTTGCGATACTTCAGGTTTTGACTGTGTTTATATGTGAGACCCTCTTCTCCCAAAGGATGCTTTTCTAGCCATCTTTTACACAGGGGCACAGAATGAATTCTGTCCCACATCTCCAGTCGGCTTTGGCTTCTCTTTGTTTGTCCTGGTAGACCTTGAAAGATAAATACCTTGCAAATGTCCTGGTGGTCACATTGACTGTTGAGTCTGATAAAAAGAAAAAGGAAAGAGTGTCTTTAGATAATACAGAGGCCTTTTAACAAAACAGCCCATGACCTTTCTGCCAAGATTCAGAGGAGTTTCATAGTTCTTCTGAATGTCCTGAGGACAGACACTGCGAGTGTTTCCCAGGATGCAACTCCCTGTGCTCACCAACTTGATATCCTGGCCAAGCCAAGTAAAAGTCATTTTTATTCAATCTGCTTGCCTATGAAATATAACAATATACACGTAGGGACAGCTTGGACAACTGGAGGGAGAATAATTTAAATCGTTCTCCTTTGATATACTTTGGAGTTATTAATCTGACTATATATATATTCCTAAATACGTATTTCTTAGCACTTCACAGAGAAGTAAATTTCCTATAGAAAGCATTTAAAACTCCTGAACATGGCGTTTAAGAGTTTTGGTATTTAAATTTTACCATTTTCTTTAGGTTTTACCCAGTAACTCAACGAGTACCCTGTATGCACTTTAGACTATGTTGGTTTATAATGTATATACATGCAGCACTTTCCTTATACATTGTCATTACTTATACCATTCCCTGTGGTTAGGATACCTTTCCATCTGTTGCATTTAATAATCCTATGTGTCATTCAAGGCCCAACACAAATACGTTTTTTTCCATGATATTTTCCATGATGGTTTAACCTGAAGTTGATGTCTCCTAATGCCTTAGTCCTGTCACATTTGGTCTTATGCTATCCTCGTCATGATGTGTGTTCTTTTTTTCCCTGTATATTACATGCTACTGGATTAGAAATAATGTATTGTTAATGTTTTTTGTTTTTTCCCAAAGATTCCTACATGTAGGAGGAACCAAGAAAATATTTACAGGGTTCATAATTTATTATAGAGACCATATAATGTGATATTTTGTCATCAAAGATACCTAGGGTTGAAAACTAATCATTTACTGTCTGTGTGAGTTGGAGAAATTATTCTGAATCTGTGCTTTCTTGCTTGTGAAATGAATATATGAATTTTCTGAGAAATTATGAGAATTAATGATATACGTAAAACATCTGCCACATGTCTGACATATACTGTATATAATAAATACTAGATAGTGTTTTTTAAGAATAAATGACAGGGGACACCTGGGTGGCTCAGTCATTAGGCGTCTGCCTTCAGCTCAAATCATGATCCCAGGGTTCTGGGATCGAGCCCCACATCGGGCTCCCTGCTCAGCGGGAAGCCTGCTTCTCCCTCTCTCACTCTCCCTGCTTGTGTTCCTGCTCTTGCTCTCTGTCAAATAAATAAAATCTTAAAAAAAAAAAAGAAAGAAAGAAAAAGAATGACAGGAAACTATGGTTATGGCTGCCATAATAAATGATTCTTTAAATGTAGGCAGAAGCACTGCAAACATGTTGAATGGAAGTTAGCATTTCTGCAATTATTATTTGTGTTATATTTCTGTGGGAAAAGCAAGCCTTGAGATCTCACAACACTACTCCAGATCTTTGAATTTTTTGAGGCTTAAATCTGAAGGCACTGGACACACTCTGGAAGTTTTTTTCATTTAAAACCAAAACTAAAAAAATAAAGTTGAAGCATTAAAATATTACTCCAGGATAAGCATTATTTCTATCGTTTTTGCATTTAGAATAAACTGAAAAATACTCATTCTGACAGGACAGCAAAGGAGCAAAAAGTGTAAGGAAGGATTCCAAGAATGATGGGGACAAGTCGCAGGACACAAGAACCAGTTTGTAGGTGCTCCCACTGGCCCGATCTAGGATTATCATCAAATTAAATAAGTGTTAGTAGAAAAAGGAAGAGACACATGGTTCCAAGCATTCATTATTCTGTACAGACTAGTGTATAATTATTCATTAAAAAATACTATCTCTGATAATTAATTTTCAAATGGAGGAGTGGATAGAATATATGACATGCAAATTCAGAAAAGAAAGGAACGATATAGCTCTAAGAGGAGATTTCATGGAGAAAGTGAGATGAGGTGATTTTTCTATCTATATTGAAAAGAGTAGGTGAAGGTACTCCGAGTAGATGTGAGAATCTTTAAATTCATTTTAATTTCAATTTCAGTTAATTCATGCAAATGAAAATAGACAAAAATACATTTAAAGATTTTCAAAAAATATTCTTTGGTTGATAATTAAATATGGCGCACATAAGAGGAAAGATATGGAACCTGAGCAAAGAAGACAGAAGGAGAATAAAGGTTGTTTCAAGCCAGAGGGCAGATGGCCTTGACCTTGACATAACCAAAGAGCGCCAGTATTTTAAACTATAAGTTGATGCAAATAGAACTTTAAGGTGAGAAAACCTGATCTGAGAGCAGTGCATTCAATGGATTGAGAAGCAAAAAAAAAAAAAAAAAAAAAAAAAAAAAAATAAATTAATATATAGTGCTATAAGTAGATAATGAGGACTTGAGCAAGGACAGTAGTTGCAAATAAAAGTGTTCAAATATTCAGAGTTAGAGAAGAGATGGGATTGAATCAAACAACTGATTGTCTCCGAGAACTAAAGAAAATAATTAGCTAAATAATGGCCCCCAAACTTCCATCTTTAGTGAAATTAAACATGTTTGTTTTCAACATTGACACTAATGGACATACTAAACAAAATGTCAAATCCTTTTGAAGGCGTTGGAGAACCACTAGTGGCCCAGATGGCAAGTACTCAAAGGACTAATCTCTGAGAATTGAAATACTAAGAAGTTAACAACAGGGGCTATGCAATAGACTATTTAGAAATATGACCACGATCATTCTTGTATGCATACTTATTTACAATATGATTTTGAGTATTTTCCCGTGAAGAAATGAAGTGTATTTCTCTGCCTCTTAAATGTATCCTGAGATTTGTGACCTGCTTTGTGACAGACGCAGTATGGCAGATGGGATGTTATACTACTTCCAAGCCTAAATCTGAAATTACTCCTTTATTTTTGCTAATCTTCTTAGCACCCTAATCAACTGGAATACAAATAAGCACAGGCTAACTCTCTAGATGATGAGGGACATATGAGACAGTGTCTTCACTTAAAACTTCACTTAAAACTTAAATAGTGAGTCAACCACAGAAACAGAGCCATTTATTTGACTAGAAATGATCACAGAAGCCAGAGTAAGCCCAGCCGGAAGGAGCCATGCCCAGATGAGCTCAGGCCAAATTTCTGACATTCAGATTCATGAAATAAACGAATGACAATGAAGTGGACAAATTTCTAAAGATAATGGGTGTTACTAATATTGACATAGGGACACTTAGGATATCTGAACAGTCGCATATTGCTTAAAGCATTAAATCTGTAAATAAAGACCTTCTCACAAAGGAAACTGTAAACCAGGTGGCTTACATGTTAATTCTACTCACTCAGGTAAGAAATATTACCAATCTTGCACAAATTCTTTCAGATAATAGGAAAAGAAGGCACATGTCCCAATTTTTCTATGAGCTAAACACAACCTAATACAAAGCTTTACAGGGATATGAGGAGAAAGGACATTATAACTAAATTTCTCCCATGAGAACAAATGTAAAAATCCTAAACAAAATAGCCAACTGAATCGAACAGAATTATATATAAAAACAAAATGGTTGATTTCACTAATGAGAGTTTGATTTAATGTAGTCATTAATCATCTGTGAAATGAATCTGTGTAATCCAGCACGTCAGTAGTGTAAAAGAAGAAATGCATGTGATCATCTCAGTGGATGCATTTATGAGACCAATTTTTCCTGTGACACTGCTGCATTACAAATTACTCCAAAAATCTGATTGATGGCTTACAATCACATTTAGTTTTCAAACTCATGTTGAAGTATCACTGGGGAGTGTCTGCCTCAGAGTATGACTCAGATTCAGGTTTGCTCTATATGTTTTCTTTCTGAGGAAGCCTGAAGTTGCAGGAGTTATCTGGGGGAATTTCTTCATGTGGCCATTAGCAGGAAAATGAGAAACTAAGCAAAATTAGAAAGGCAACACTTACAGTCTTCAATGTGTCATGTCCATTAACATTCTGTTGAAGTGTCACGTGACCAAATGAATGGTGTGCGGGTTTCCCTCCTGCCTGCATGTGCAATGTGGCCAACAATCGAAGGAACGAAAAGAGCTGTAAGCAAATAACATACACCACAATGAGAAAAAAAAACAAAAACCTGAACTATTGGACAGCATTCAGATTCCATTCATGATTAAAACTGAACAGATTTAGAAATCAGAAATAAAAAACCCCTTTTTTAAGATCTGATTTTAAGAAATTGAAAAGTTGACCAAAAAAAACCCTGTCAGAAATACCATATTTGTGGTCTTGAAAGCTCTTCCCCCTGCAACCTGGAATAAGAAGGTGTCTCTATCCCTGCAGTCTGGAATAAACAAAGGATGTGTTTATCACACATTTTATTGAACATTTTAGAATAGTCCTTGGTCCTTGATAGCAAAGTAAGATAAGGAATTTAAATAAAAGACTTAAGGATTGAAAAAATAAAAGCTATATTTTTGCAGACAATATGATTACACTTGTAAGAAAATAAAAAATACTCCACAAATAATTTTTGAAGTTGATAATTTGATGAAGGCAAAATCATACAAAAATTCATGTTTTAATATGCTAGCAATATATAATTTTAAATGTTTATAAGATATAATATTTATAATGAGATAAAAACATTTTTCAAACATTTACAAATTTAAGTGGTACAACTCCAGTGAACAACTCTGAATATAAAACATTAATAATTTGGTCTATATTTATATTATCAATGTGTATTTATCAAAAGGCACCATTAAGAAACTGAAAATTCCAATAGCAGAAGAGGTAATTATATTTTTGATACATTTAACCATCAGAGGGCTCATGTATGGACTATATAAATACCACCTACAAATAAATAATAAGCAGTGGGCGAACCAATGCAAAAAAGTCAAAAGGCATGAGCAGGCATTTTATAAAAAATAATATTTAGGGTACCTGGGTGGCTCAGTCAGCTAAGCATCTGCCTCCGGCTCAAGTCATGGTCCCAGGGTCCCGGGATTGAGCCCCGGGTTGGGTTCCATGCTTAGAGGGGAGCCTGCTTCTCCCTTTCACTAGGCCCCTCTCCCTGCTTGCGTATTCTCTCACTCTCTCTCTCTCAAATAAATAAATCTTTTAAAAAATCATATTTAAATATCATTTTTTGTAAAGTACTCACTTTGAGCCACCAGTAAAATATAAATTATAGCTAAAATGAAATGCTATTGTACAACTAGTAGAGTGACTAAAAATTTAAAAATACTGACAATACCATAGTCTATAAGACTTTGAGGCAATTGAAATTCTTTACCTCTTCTATGATATAGCTGATTTGGAAAATTCTCTGGCAGTATTTACTGAAGCTGAAAATGTATGCTCTCTAATGAAGCAATTCCTTTCTTAGTTATGTACTAGGCATACATGTACTTGTGTGCTAAATACAAGGCATATGACATTCATATTCATAACAGTCAAAAACTGGAAAAAAGGTGACTGTCGACATTAGAATAGATACATTGCGATATAACTACTCATCACTATACTATGCGGTGATAAAAGCTAACAAACTATTTCTCCACATAATATGGAAGAATTTCACAAACTCCATGTTGTATAAAACAAATTAAATAATGGACATTAAACATTTGCATAAATTTCAAGCATAGGCAAGTGATAATGAAGTAATAGAAATAAAAATATTGGCTATATTTGGGGAAGAGAATGAATGTAGTAAATGTATGAAGTCAAAGAGTATCATCTAGGGTGCATGCTTCATTTCTAAAATTTCTTATATGTTCACTTTGTGAGAGTTCATGAAATGTACCCTGGGGATTGTATAGTTCTTTTCTGCATAAGTGCCACAACTCAGCAAAATTTTTATTTAAAAAAAAAAATGACCTGAGAACAATGGTATCACCTGAAAATTACAGCAAGTATTCACATACATTTACTCACTGATGAAACATCATTAATATAGCTAGCCTAAAGCCACAAACAGATTGGATGGTCTACTATCATTTTCTCCACCTGGCATTGTTTCGGAGGTCTTAGCCAATATAATTAACAAAGAGAAAAAAAAAAGTTACGAGAATAAAAGATGGTTGGTTTTATTGAAAGAAAATAATATCCACTTGAAAAAGCCAAACAAATCAACTAAGTAACTACTTGTTATAGTTACTTTGTTTAATACTAGGTTTGTTTAGTAAGATATCTGGAATCAAGATCAACTTAGTCAATAGCTTTAAAAGAAACTAGCAACATTCATGTAGGCAGTGGAATGGAAAAATCCACCCACAGTAACAGCATAAGTCTAACATGAAATGAGCAAAAACTCTTTGAAGTAACTTAAAAGCATTGCTGAACCATATAAAAGTCCTAAAATAGTATATGAGACCATCTGTCTTTGGGATTGAAAGCTACCCTTTTGTTATGAATTTCCCTAAATATAACTATAATATGAATGCACTTTCAATTATATTCCCTAGAGAAGTTTTTATGAAATTGACAAACTGATTCTAAAATTCACTGAGAATACACAGACACACAGAAAATGTATCAATGAAACTATGAAAAAATAAGGGGAAAATATAGGAAGTAACAAATTGTAGCACACAGATTTAATAATTAAGCCATGATATAGTGTTCAACAAATTCATCAATTCATCAGAATAGAGGTTTCAAAACATACAGTAAAAAGGAATTTGGTACATCAGAAAATGTCATTTCAAAATCAGTGGGGGAAGGATTGTCACAACCGTGCTAAGACAATTGACTATGCTTATCTAAATTATATTCCCATCTTTTCATATATGCACATATGAAAAACACATAAATATAATATATTCCAAAGTTAATTTTGTAGTTTAGCAACAAATATCTCATACATCTTCACAACCGTTTTTAACCCACTGAGCCACCCAGGCGCCCCACAACCGTTTTTAAAGAACAGTATTGGGATGTGGAAGATCCGTTTGTGCAAGAGCAATACAGACACCATAAGGAAAAGATTTATCTCCATGTATATTTAAAAGAAATTGGGGATTAATAAATATAAAAATCTATAACAGATTTGGAAAATATTTTCACCATAATGATAGTTGAAGACCTTACTGGACAGGAGCTTCTATAAATCAATAGATGAAGTAACTGTTATGGGTTGAGTCGTATCCCCCCAAATTCATATGTTGAAGGCCCCCACCCCTGCAGTACCTTAGATGTAACGTCATCTGGGGATGGGTGTTTATAGAAGCTACCATGTTAAAATAAGTCACTAGAGTAGGCTCTAAACTAATGTGAGGGGAGTCCTTATAAAAAGGGAAGATTAGTCACAGAGTCACGCATAGAAGACGATGTAAAGACACGTAGGGAAAAGATGTGATCTGCAAGCCACAAGAGTGAGGCCTGGGACAGAACTTTCCCTCACAGGCCTCATAAGGAATCAACTCTACCAACAGCCTGATTTTGAATTTCTAGCCTCTAGAATTGTAAGACAAAAAATTTCGGTTGCTTGAACCACCCATTCTGTACTACTCTGTGACGGCAGCCCCAGCAAACTGATAAAATAACTAACCCAAAATATGAATGGGTAGAAGGCATACACAGATGATTCCTAAGGGAAGAAATGCAAGTACTAAAGAAAGTTATGAAGATACAATCAATCTTCCCAATAAAGTGATTGAAAATTATGTCCTAAATGAGGTATCATTTTCCACTCATGCCACTAACCTAATGAAGTAAAGGAGGAAGACAATTTCTAGTTCAGGTGAATGTGTTGAGAAGAATACCAGAATACTATACTGATAATAGAAGTATAGACTCAAATATGTTATAGGGAAGCAATTTACTAGTACCTATAAAAATTATCATGTTAGCTCTGGAGTGAAATATTTCCATTTCTAAGGAGACATGTCACAGAAATTTTCAGAAAAATATATTTATACCCACATATGTGGCTTTCAGTATTTTTAAGAGAGAAAGAAAAACTGAAAACACTCTATATGTCCAGTGGTAAAATATATTAAAAGTATAAACACATGGATATTAACATGTGTAGACATGGAAAGAGCTCTGAGATGTAAAAGGCATTTGCAGAATACAACTATAGGAGGATCATATACATATTAAATATATATATGTATGTATGTTATGGGAAAAATGATAACATGCATTGGGGTAAATACGTGCTCATTCGTAAATGCAAAAAAATGTGGTAAAATGATAACCAGTGCTTCTATTAATGTTACTTTTACAGAGTAACCTGGTTTCCCCTTCTATTAGACCCTTGAATGACTGAATCTAGAGTGGCGCTATTAATTAACACTTTTGGCTATATTTCCCTGATAAATTATATCCTTTTTGTGGCTCTCAGTGTACTTACCAGGACAAAAGAGGGATTTAAACTGGTTCTTCTCCTTTCCTAATCAATTTATCTGAAGGCCAAATACAGTGATACGATTAAAAGATGATTGTAAATAATAAAAAAGAAAATGCTATTCCTAAATTTATTTAATGGAAAATAGTAAATGGCAAAAAAAATTTCAGTACTAAAAACATACATATATTGGTGCAAGAAGAAGTCATAGATAATATGTTCTGTAATGTCACAGTGAACATTTAAATGTTATAAGCTCCTACTCAAATCACTGTGTTCTTCCAGAGTACTGGCCAAGACACTGAACTCTGAAGGCTGACTGATCTACCACGTCCTTAATAGAAATCTGTTCTGGGAAGTTACCATCCCTGTGGCTCAATTTCTTCAACTGTAATATGGGATTAAGACCAGTGCTTAACTGACAGAGTTGTTCTTCAGATTAAATGAATAGATCTGTATAACACCATCTCGCATGTAATGCATTCTCAATGCATGTTATCTAATATTGTGATTTATTCTGGTCACTCGAGATCATTTTGGAGATGTGTCTATTGTCACAAACATTCAGGAGAAACAAATTGGGATAGGAACTAAAGCTGAATAATTAGAAATAGATGACCCTGTGCCTTGCCACTCATTATTTCGCTTTTCTAGTGAGACTGAAAGGAAATGGTAGGGCAATCTTCATCGGTGAAAATCTCTGGGCCAGGGAGAAATACTGAGATTCTTAGCAGGGGAGCATTCCAATTTCCTTCCAAGGAGAATATGAACAGTGCTAGAAAACAACAGTTAAGAAATGGTGGTGGGAGGAGGAAGTATTAGAAACCTGTTGTACATGGCATGCATTTAGTAATCATCACTAAGGTGACAGTTAGACCCAGTTCCTTACAATTCTGTAGAAATACTGAAAATTCATCAAATTTCTCAGTAACAGAATTTGTAAAATATTTTACAAATTAACCACATACTGTAAGTTCAAAATTCTACCTAAGTTTCTCCTTTTTTTTTTTTTTTAATTTTATTTCTTTGAGAGAGCGAGCAGGAGCAGGGACAAAGGTAGAGGGAGAAGCAGACTCCCTCTATCCCAGGACCCTGGGATCATGACATGATCCGAAGGCCGACGCTTAACCGACTGAGCACTCAGGCACCCAAATTGCTTCTTTAATATATAAGTTAATATTGCACTTTATAGACTAAAAAAAGCTGGAAAGTCAAAGCCATTTTCTTACAGGTTTAAAATTGAACTTGTGAGCCTAACTTTCACTAAAAAACTGTTCTTCCCATGACTTCTCTCTCAGTAAAGGGCAGTGTCCAACAGTTGCCTCAGCTGGAAACATGCCAACAACAATAATAACCAGCACCCTGCTGCTCTTTCCCCATAACACACAGACAAAAGGCATTTGAAGGAATGTTTCATAGTATTGATTCAGTTTTGCATGTTTTGCTGAAATCATTCCAAGCTTCCCTGTCTCTGCAGTTTCTAATCTAATTTAGGCCACCACAACCTTTTCTCTGGAGTGTTGCTGTGGTAACTTCCTTACCAGCCTCCCTTTGTCCAAGTGCCCCCCACCCCCAACCTCCTGTTCAAGCTCCAGTTTTTAGCCAGGGAAATCTTTACGAAATATAAATCCAACCATGTCACTCTCTGTTTTATTACTTACACTTGT
This sequence comes from Ailurus styani, assembly GCA_002007465.1. NCBI lineage: Eukaryota > Metazoa > Chordata > Mammalia > Carnivora > Ailuridae > Ailurus > Ailurus styani. Next base: position 10,769,586 of record LNAC01000062.1, read on the forward strand.
TTTCAAAACAATTGCCAGCTGGGTGGCTTAGTCATTAGGCATCTGCCTTCAGCTCTGGTCATGATCCCGAGTCCTGGGATTGAGCCCCGCATGGGGCTCCCTGCTCAGAGGGAAGCCTGCTTCTCCCTCTCCCACTCCCCCTGTTTGTGTTCCCTCTCCCTATGTGTCTTTCTCTGTCAAATAAATAAATAAAATCTTTTAAATATTGCCCAAACTCCCCTGGTACTTAAGTGTGTTGCATCCGTTTGCTCATACTATCAATATCCTCATTTAAGCAGCAAATCCTGACCACCCCCTCCCATTAGGACTCCAGTCTTCTGATATATATTCACTTTTAAAAAATTCAGTGAGCTCGTTTTTATTAGTATTTACATGTGCCTTCCCCTTTCATATAGCTAATTTCTACTTCTCTTTCCAAGAGTACCTTATATTTTATATTACTTTTTCTGGGAAATTTTCCATAGATGAGCAACTCTCCTGTGTACTCCAGTTGATCATTTTAACCTCCCTCTATCAGTTGCCCTGGCAACCATCATTTTCCTTGTCTACATTTTCCCTGTACACACACACACACACACACACACACACACACACATCATACCATATATAAATATACACAAACACACAATACTTATTCATTCATTCCTTGAATAGGATCTTAGGATAGTAACTCGATCCTTCTGAGCTCAACTCTTAGGTTTACAAAATGAGAATTACAATACTGGTCTTACAAAGCTCATATGAGAAAAGTAAGAAAAAATATGTATAGATGATTTGGAGTTAAATAAGTCTTTCCTTCGTGAAAATTGTTAGCAAGTCTGTTCGAATTTTACTCTAATTATTGTATTTATTTACTGATTTCATTAGATATTTTGTTTTTTCCATTACCTCTTTAATAGCAATAGAGATTCTTAGACATGTTTGGGAAAGGCTGTCTTTTCTCTGGACTTCCTTTCCTACCTATCAGTGATGAAGCAAGATCCCTACGTTCTGCCCTGTTCTACCCCAAGTATGTCTCCCCAATGTCAGAACCTGTCTCTATATTTGAATTACTTTCACTCAAGTCCTGTCTCGTGCTATAAAACGTCAAAGACCTTAGGAAGAAGTGTGGTGATGTCATGGAAAATCTCTGTTTTCAAGAGGTACCTGATATCTTCAAGAGGTACCAGGTATCTTAAACCTGTCAAAGATAGACAGTATTGTTCAGGAAATTCTCTGTAGCTTAGAGAGCCCTCAATGCAAAATGAAACCTTTGTTATAAGGCTGTTTTTCAGTTTTCTCCTTTTAGGTAGAAGAGGGAAAACAAAACATCCTAGTAATTAAGGTTTCAATTAATCTAGATTTTGCTTGAGATTCAAGAGCCTGTGATAGTGTTTGAAGAGGCTGAAGCCCAGTGGAAGCTTTTGAGGGGCTCTCATGCGATATGTTTCTGTGTTAGACAGGACTACGAAGAGCTAGAAAAGCAACTGAAAGAAGTCTTTAAGGAGCGAAGCAACATCCTCCATCAGCTGACAAAGACATCAAGAGAACTTGATGGAATTAAAGTCAACCTTCAGGTGAGATGAAAACTAATTTTCCTGGCAGCAAAGGCTGAGGAGTCACCGGGTTTGTCTCAGTGGATTAACATTAAAGACTCCTGCATTTTTTTTTAACCAGTTTTGAATATGTTTCTGGGTTTGACCAGGGGAGTTATTTATTATTATACAAGCTTTGAAAAGAAATGTCATTTGAAATGCAGTCTGGGAATCTGTGGTTTGCAAATTCAGAAAGAAGAAAATTATGTGCTTGGCAAGGTCATGAGTCTCTCATAGCTTCTAAGATCAATTTGACCCCTGTGTTTTTTATATTATAAAATGATGAAAACTAATTATGACCAAGAGTTGAATGAGTATAGGAATGATCTCTGGAAAAAAATTTTTAATTCCACAAAGGATAATTCTCAAGATTCTTTAATAATCCTCATTACTAAAATGGGAAAATGGGAAAATGTCTTAGAAAGTCAAGAGTCATCTATGAAAAAGTATTAATACTCCATGAAATCTCAATCAAAAACCAAAAACAAGGTCCGTATCTGATAAGAAAAGTTTTCTGAAATATCTGATATTTTGATATTTGACTGAACATTGAATTTTTTGAGGATATAATTTTAATTTTCATAATATATCTGTGAGATAGATAATATCGATGTGGGTTTTTTTTCTTGTTATACATGAGGGATTATGCTTTAAAAAGATAAGTTATTTTTGAATGTCACAAGGGAAGCCAGAGTTTAAACACAGGAAATCTGGCTTCAGGGCTTATGTATTAGTCACTGCACGAAACCATGTTTCTGAACCATGTGGAGTCAGTGTTGTCCTTAGCTTTCTATTCCTTGAAGATGATGATAATGATGATGATGGTGTCCATAGCCACAACAACTTATGGTCAGGGTCTTGTGTTACGTGTTCTTTGTACAGTCTTTATTTTTTACATAAAGACTGTTGTGGTCATCCTGTAGGTGAGAAAACAAGACTTAGGGAAAGGTTAAGAAATTATAGGGGACACAGAGAATTAGGTGACAGAGCAGGTATAGGAGCCCAGTGCCCAAGCTCTAGTTCTAGAAGTTGTTACAACTTAAGAACATAAAAATAAGAGCAAAAAAAACCCATCCATATTCCATTAGAACAGAGAGACAGGCAGCAGGGTAAGGTCAGTGCTATGATGGAAGAATATACAGAACGTTAGGGGGCCCTGACTTGGATGAAAAGGGGACCAAGTGAAATTTCTATAGGAAGCTGATACCTTATCATTATGTAGAAATTCACTAATTTTATGAGGCTGCAAAAACTGTTCAGTACACCCGCACCTTCTCAGAGGCATGAAACATCTGGCACTTCGAAGCTCTATCATGCATATGGTGAGATGCCCATGTGTGGCCAGGATACAGCATCTCTATACCAGTAGCCTAAGACACCCAATCCCTTTCTGGAAAATTGCTTGATAAGAATGTATAATTTCATAGAATCATGTTTCTTAGAAGGGTAACAATTCTACCACTGAATGTAGTTGCAATTTTTAAAATGCCTTTCTTTTTCCATTTCCTGTCAGCCAGTGTGCAAGGTATTTTTCATTTTTTATCTTATTAAATCCTCTTAGCAAGCTCTTCACAAAATTTTAGTCATAAAATGAGGAAACAAGTCTCAAATAGGCCAAGGAAGTGCCTGGTCACATTTCTAATAAATACTGATTCTAGGCTTCAAACTCATAGTGAATACGGCATAGCCCATTCTACACTTTTCCCCCAGTGGAACTTCAGGAAGACAGGAGCTTTGAAAATCTTGTTATAGTATTTTCTCTGTAACCACAGCCCCTGGATGGGATGATAACAGATGGTAATGCAGGTCAACCAATAAGTATTAAGGTGATTAATTAGTAGGTATCTCAACCTTTAGCATCCTTAAAGGAACTAAGAATATTTTCCAAGTATACCCCACTTCCCTGGACATTTCTGGGTAAATAATGATTAAGGACACTTTGGCTCTTCTACCGAGATATAGCTTGCTGACTCCTGTCTGTACCTCCACTTCCCATTTCTGCATCTCATGTTCTTTTTCATTTGTTTCTTTTTTGATTTTAAATTTCTGGAACGCAGTCATCTGCTTGATCATGGTTTCCTTCAGAATGTTCAGAATATAGCAGATGGTCAATAAATGAGTAAGCAGATTTTAATGTACTTTTCATCCACTGTTTTTCCACATCTGTTTTGTCCTCTGAGTTCCCCAGTAACTGTTTAAAGTAGACCCTTCAAAAATCCCATCCCTGTTTTTCACCTAAGGAAGTCAAAGGGCAGATATGGTGACCTGCTCCAGGCTGTAGATGTGGGACTTGATCTCAGGACCCCGGGATCATGACCTGAGCCGAAGGCAGATGCTTAACCGACTGAGCCACCTGGGCGCCCACAAAGATGTTTTTCTTATACAGTTCAGCCCATCACATCCCAATCAGAATGCTGATTTTTCCATGTGAAAATTGCCTGATTATAGCATTAGGCTATAAAACTTGTGAAGGCAGACACTGTGCCTCTGCATAGGACTTTGCATAATTCATAATAGATATTTGTTAAATAGATATTAAGTAAACAAAGTATTTGCCATTCCTAAGATTGTCAATTTTCTGCCTGCCACAGCTGCTCTTCCTGCAAACAGTATCACTGCTCCTCAGTTTCAACTTCTTTTTTTTTTTTTTATTAAAGGTTTTTTTTTTTTTTTAAAGATTTTATTTATTTATTTGACACAGAGAGAGAGATTACAAGTAGGCAGAGAGGCAGGCAGAGAGAGAGGAGGAAGCAGGCT
>LNAC01000062.1:10773960-11039908 GCA_002007465.1 Ailurus styani
CTGAGATCATGACCTGAGCCGAAAGCAGAGGCTTTAACCCACTGAGCCACCCAGGCGCCCCAGTTTCAACTTCTAATATCAAGAAAGATAGGTTACCCTATTAAATAGTTTATTGAGTACAAATAAGAAAGTTCTTAGGGAAGACTTAATGGGACCGATTCTGTAATGAGAATAGCTTAGTGCACTTTTCTGCTTGAAGTCACGGTCTGTGGATGTTGAATTTGCCAGAGTAAATAAACACTAATGACTGAGGTGGTACTTTATTTTTTTCCCCCTTAATACCCTATCTTTTTTTTTTTTTTTNTTTTATTTATTCATTTGACACAGAGAGAGAGATTACAAGTAGGCAGAGAGGCAGGCAGAGAGAGAGGAGAGAGGAGGAAGCAGGCTCCCCGCTGAGCAGAGAGCCCGATGTGGGCCTCGATCCCAGGACCCTGGGATCATGACCCGAGCTGAAGGCAGCGGCTTTAACCCACTGAGCCACCCAGGCGCCCCTTAATACCCTATCTTGTCAGAGCAGTTCCAATTTTATATAGCCCTAGTTTTTCTGTGTATTCTGCTGCATTACTCATTAATAATAAATAGACAAGACCAAACAGGTACATGCTTTTGGGCTTCTTTGATCTTGAATTATGTTATTACTTAGCTGATTCCTAGAGGTCTTTTATGTCCGTTTCAATTTGTAGTAACAATGCTAGAACTGGTTTGACATACTTGCAGAGAACACAATGAAACTTCAGCTGGAGAGCAGAAGATGTGTTTTATACACACATGTAAAGAGACCTAGATATGGGAGAGCATTTTCCCCTCCATCGAACCTCTAAAAGCTGAGACTCAGCTTATTCCCTTTCACCACGGGGTAGCACCTGTGCTTGGTGTCATCAACTCCTGTGTGCATCCATAGGGCCCTGAGAATCACTGTGGCCTCATTTGCACCTTCTTATTTCAGGGCAGAAGAGCAGTCACAGCTGTGCCGTAGAGACAAAAGTAAAGTGAGCCTCAATTTATCACCTGAATAAGATTTTCTTTTCCCACTTTTCTTATCAGTCTTTGAAAAATGATGAGAAATCTTCCAAAACTGATGTTGAGAAGCTTCTGGAAATAGGTCAGAGACAAAGGTAAGTCTGTGCTTTCCTTTCATTTTCTCAACTCTTTTTTTTCCCCCAGAGTGTCAAACTCCATTCAGAAATTTCATAAAAATCAGGTCATTCAAAATGCATTAATTCACTTACCTTTTCACTCTCTCTTGAAGACCTCAGAATCTTATTGAAATGCAGGTTTGCATACAGTAAATCTGTGGTGGGGCTGGAAATCGTGCTTTTCTAACAAGTTCTCTAGTGACCGTGAAGCCATGCTGCTTGTCTGCAGATCACAGAATGTTTATGGATCTGTAGTATTTTCCTCTGTTGTCCTAGGAAGATAGACCCTGGCAAGTCTGCCCATCAATAGACAGATGCAATAACACTGATCTTAGTGAGCCGTGTGTTGTAATAGTATCAAACTTGATCATGGTGATCATGGTGGGCGTGGTGAAGGATGGGGTTGTCTTATTAACAATATAAACAGAATTAGTCAAGTCTTATTAGTGTTGGTTGGTGTCTTTTTTGAAGAAAATGTATTGTGAGATAGATTTCTATACAGTATAAAAAGATATATGATTTGAAATTGCCTCTCAAAGGAAAAAAAAAGATATTTTAAGATAGAAACAAGCTAGCATTTGTTACACACTTACTAGAGGCTGTGCCAGATGTTTTATATATATATTTTCCTGTTTCACTCTTACAGTTGCCTTGTAAATAGATATGATTATCACTATTTAATAGATAGGAAATTGTTGCTCGAAGGGCTTAAATGAGTTGAGGAGAGTTGTGTTAGGTGGAATTTACTCTGCTGTGTCTCACCCAATCACCACTCCCTTTCATGTTAGTTTCCTAATAGCAAAGCCACTAAAAAGCTTAATGCACGCTACACTATGTAGTCCCTTCTCGCCATCTTGTCTTCTTCACCATCCTCGCCTTTTGACCCCAAAACCTATCATTGACATGTATTCAGATAAAGATGATGATGCATTAAAAATATTAAACTGAGTGTCCTATATCAACTCTTTTTATTATTTAAATGAAATTATTATTATTTTTAAAGATTTTATTTATCACTTCTCAGCCTTTTGGCTAAGATCAAGTGTAAAGATTTTATTTATTTATTTGATAGAGAGAGAGATCACAAGTAGGCAGAGTGGAAGGCAGAGAAAGAGGAGGAAGCAGGCTCCCTGCTGAGCAGAGAGCCTGATGTGGGTCTCGATCCCAGAACCCTAAGATCATGACCTGAGCTGAAGGCAGAGACTTTAACCCACTGAGCCACCCAGGGGCCCATGTCATGCTTCTTCTATGTTACTCCAACATCACTCACAGTTAATAGGCTCAGAGGTCATCACCAAGACAAAACCAAATCACTTAGAATTTCCCTCTTGGAATTGTAACCAAGAGGCAACGAGTCAGTGTCCCTGTGTAGCTGGAACCAGACTGCAAGTAAGTAAACTCCGAAGGTTATGGGGTGGCCGTATACAACCTTGCAGAGAGAGCAAAGAATGCCTTTCTGTTGAGACAGAGAAAGGAGTGTGTGTGCATATTTTTGTGTGCACACATGTGTGGGGGAGAGCGAGTGAGCACAAAATGTTGTATTGACTCTTGAGTGTTACATTTTCAGAAATATTTTGATAGCCTAGATAATATTCATAGCAGAGGACCAGATCTAAACCATGCTATCTGAGGAATAAGAGTATATACCCACAAAATGGAGACTCGGTGGGTAGGAGGGTAGCTTAAAGTGTCTGAAAACTGTCTTAGAAAGAAAAGTAATAGAACATTTCCTTCACTATGGTGGTTGGTGGGTGGAGATTCCTAGAAGGCAGTTTTAGACTCTGTGTACCAAAGGATTATAAAATATCGTGTTCTCTGAGAACAGAAAGAATGTGCGCGATAGTGGCAAGTACTCCAACTGAGATGTTTTTACAATACAAGTTGGTAAACACTTGGAAAAAATGCCTTCCTGTAGTGTGATTTGGGTGAGTGTGTTTTTTATATTTTTAATTTGTCATGGAGGTATATGAAGCTGCTGCCCTTTCAAATCCCTTGTAATGAAATTTTGTGCAGAAATGTGCTCAACACCCTGAGCAACCTACCATAGTTTCTTATAAGCTTCTCACTGGAGCCATCAGTTTATTTTTTATTTTTTTTTATTATTATGTTATGTTAGTCACCATACAGTACATCATTAGTTTTTGATGTAGTGTTCCATGATTCATTGTTTGCACGTAACACTCAGTGCTCCATGCAGTCCCTGCCCTCCTTAATACCCATCACCGGGCTCACCCATCCACTCACCCCCCACCCCGTAAACCTTCAGTTTGATTTCTGTGGTCCATAGTCTCTCATGGTTCGTCTTCTCCTCTTCACTACCCCCCCTTCATTTCCCCCTTCCTTCTCCTAATGTCCTCCATGCTATTCCTTATGTTCCACAAATAAAGGAAACCATATGATAATTGTCTTTCTCTGTTTGACTTCCTTCATTAACATAATCTTCTCCAGTTCCATCCATGTCAATGCAAATATTGGGTATTTATCCTTTCTGATGGCTGAGAAATATTCCATTGTATATATGGACCACATCTTTATCATTCTTCTGTTAAAGGGCATCTCAGCTCCTTCCACAGTTTGGCTATTGTGGACATTGCTGCTATGAACATTGGGGTGCACGTGGCCCTTCTTTTCACTACATCTGTATCTTTGGGTAGGTGCCCAGTAGTGCAACTGCTGGGTCATAGGGTAGCTCTATTTTTAACTTTTGAGGAATGAACCTCTACAATGTTTTCCAAAGTGGCTGTACCAACTTGCATTCCCACCAGCAGTGTAAGAGGGTTCCCCCTTCCCTGCAACCTCTCCAACATTTGTTGTTTCTGGTCTTGTCGATTTTTGCCATTCTAACTGGTGTAAGGTGGTATCTCAGTGTGGTTTTGACTTGCATTTCCCTGATGGCTAATGATGATGAACATTTTTTTCATGTGTCTATTGGCCATTTTTAGGTCTTCTTTGGAGAAGTGTCTGCTCATGTCTTCTGCCCATTTTTTGACTTGACTATTTGTTTTTTGGGTGTTGAGTTTGAAAAGTTCTTTATAGATCTTGGATACCAGCCCTTTATCTGTAGTGTCATCGGCAAATATCTTCTCCCATTCCATGGGTTGTCTCTTTGTTTTGTTGACTATTTCCTTTTCTGTGGAGAAGCGTTTTATCTTGATGAAGTTCCAGAAGTTCATTTTTGCTTTTGTTTCTCTTACCTTTGGAGACATGTTTTGAAAGAAGTTACTGTGACTGATGTTGAAAGTGTTACTGCCTATGTTCTCCTCAAGGATTTTGTTGGATTCCTGTCTCACATTGAGGTCTTTCACCCATTTAGAATTTATCTTTGTGTATGGTGTAAGAGAATGGTTGAGTTTCATTCTTCTGTATGTAGCTATCCAATTTTCCCAGCACCATTTACTGAAGAGACTGTCTTTTTCCCATTGGATATTTTTTCCTGCTTTGTCAAAGTTTAGTTGACCACAGATTGAGCGTCCATATCTAGGCTCTGTATTCTGTTCCATTGGTCTGTGTCTGTTTTTGTGCCAGTACTATGCTGTCTTGGTGATCACAGCTTTTTAATATAGCCTGAAATCAGGCAACATGATGCCCCCAGCTTTGTTATTCTTTTTCAATATTTCCTTGGCAATTTGGTGTCTCTTCTGGTTCCATACAAATTTTAGGATTGTTTGTTCCAGCACTTTGAAAAATTCCATTGGTATTTTGATCAGGATGGTTTTGAAAGAGTTCTTCAGAATTAAGGACTCAGCTCAGTATCCCAGATAGGACCCTAGAGTAGTAGCAATAGTTGGGGTAAATCCCTGTTGGTGGAGGGGGCCCATGAGCAAGTCAGGAGTCCTCTTTCATAGGAGTATAACTTAGCAAGACTGTGAGGCAGAGATTGGGGGCTCCCTAAAACATGAAAGCCATGAGGATGTGTAGCAATAAGCCTGGAAGGCAAAAGAGGACATAAAAACATTCAGAAGGTTCAAAAGATCATTCTGATAGCTTTCCTTGATGTGAAAATGTGCAGCGTCCTCTCCCTTCTCCAACTTTTGTTAACAACTTTAACAGTTTGTTTTTATTGTTCTCCCTATATTGCCTATAGATGTCAGTATGTGGGAATTTTTGATACACACACACACATTTTTTAATAAAATATATAGTATTTTATAGTTCAATTTAAAAGTATCTGTATCATTTAAAAATGACAATTTTAAAATTCAAAAATAATTGTAAAATGATCTTTATAAGATTTTACTGTAATTTTTTTTATCAGTTAGAAATATAATAGTTTGTGTTTTCATTCAGTGCTCGTTGAAGATTCTTAGGGATAACATGTAAATCCTTCCATCCTTCCCTCCCTTCTTTCATTCCCTCCTCTTTCTCTCTCTCTCTGTAAAGGTAGTATAAGGACTCCAGAGTATGAACACCTGAGCTCTAGAACACAATTTCACCACCTTTCTCTGTATCAGTCTTCTCTCTGTAGTATTAGGTCATAGTTTGGTGTGAACTTTCTAAGAGTGTCTGATGCATTATAAGCCTGCAACATATGTAGACATTACTACATTATATTATGCCACAAATGCTTTTTGTGGAAGATAGCAGAAAGAATAATAGAAGTCTAAATTTAAGTGTCTATATATGAAACAATCCTGATAAATTATACGAATTTGAGGAAGAATGGAAGCTGAGACTTAAGTCCACTCTAAGCAAAAGCATGTTATAAGCTTCACGTAGGCAAACATAAATCATTTACAAACCAAAGTGACTGTATTTATTTTATAACTTGTTCCAATTATATTTTGCCTTGACAAAAAGTCCAAATTGATTTTAACAATCATATAGGCTCTCACTGATATCCTGAAATTGAGACTGGGACCTGAGAGTTTGTAGAGTAAGAAATCTGGGAGCATCATTAAATCCCAATGGATGAAAGAACAGCTTGCTGTTGTGTAGGATGTAGTGGTCAAAGAATGAACTTAGGACCTGCGGTGGTCCTGGTGGTTATGACAGAGATCTCATATTTATTAAGTGATTATTTTCCAGGCACTGTGCTAGCATTTTGCCTATATTATATTATCTAAACCTCACTACAAACCTATCAGATAGCTCTAGCAGTATACCTATTTTATAGATGAAGAAATTGGATCTAATAGGGTACACTCCTATCCCTAGCTGCTGTAGTGTGGTTGCACACAAAGGTTGTGGAGGTAATCATTTGGGACTAGACTGGGAATTTTAAATGAGTTTGAGTTCTGCTGGTAAGGCTAGGAAACCTTTCTGTTTGGCTGTTGTTGCTTTAAAGGAGATTATTCCTATAGCCAGAATAAAACACACAGGCACGTGTACATACACACACACACACACACACACACACACACACACTTATAAACTAACCCTCATCTGGTATCAAAACTTTTTGTAAGTGGTAGCCTAGGTGATAAAATGAAAGCACACAAAGATAGTACGATTTATCATAAATGAGTCAATCTTAAACCCTTGAGAGGAATGCAAAATTATGGAAATGTCTATATTTTTAACGAGTGAGACAAGGTCTGTGTGTATTACTGAGCTTGTGACATAATGTGTATATGCATACAGACCTGTATTTCTTTTATTAGCCACAGTAAATGAGGCAGCCCTCAAGTTCAAAAAAGTCTCTTTTCTCTTCATTTTTATAAAAAGTCTCAGGCCTTATAAAGGATGTCTAAAGTACACTGCCTTAGAATTAATCAATTAGGAGCATCCAAGGGGAATTGTAATTTTATCCTATCAGCAAGTCTGTGACAACTTTTTTTCTAACCAGCATGTTCACAGCCTGGCATGCTGTCACTAAAATTAGCTTTTCAACTCTAATTATTACGTTATTTGATTTAACACATTATGCAGCTCACAGATGATTCACACAGTGGGATTCTTACTAGACACAATAGCAAGGCAATTTCCTTTAAATACAGCTTGCTTTTAGTACTTGCATGGGAGAGAAAACTTTATTACTAGACTCCTCAGGTACCTCCTGCATGCTTACCTGTGTCCCTACATACAGTTCTGGTTATCTGTTTCCCAAATGTATGTGGACAGCAAAGCCTCCTTTCATAATGTACATAGGAAATAACAGAATTATGTCTCTCTTTTGCTCTTTTTCTCCTAGAGAACAAATGAAGTCTCTCCAGGAGGTCCTGCAAAATCAACTTAAAGAGACAGCTGAGAAAGCAGAAAAACAACAAGCTACTGTAAGTATGTTTCTTTATTGTGTCCTTTGCTTTGGGGCTGGGAAATTATTTTTAAAATAGACTCAGGTCCAAGATAAAAGGTCCACTCCCTAAAAATGGTATACAAGATGGTTCTGGAGAATAAAGTAGAAATCTAGGGAGAAAACCTAGAGAGAAGTTTGAATCTCAAGCCTTGGGGTGTGTCACAGTCACCTATGGATTTGATTAAACAGGCAAGGTCATTATAGGCCATAATTCAGGATCCATTGGTGTGGGGCTGACACCAGCACTTTTGTCCCACTCTTGACCTCTGTTTTCATCAATAAATGAGGGTTGGGAATTAGAAGACCCCTAACAATCAAATACAACAAAAATGTTTTCTTGGAATGAATGCATGACCTTGCCTGTTTAATTTGTGCTTGTTCTCCCTACTTGGAAATTCTAGGTCAACTAAGAATTAAACTAATTTGTATTTTTAAACATTTTTCTTTTTGGTAAATAATTATTGTTTTCTCTGTTAGACTGTTGGTGTAATTGAAGGTTGGGTAAGAAAGAGAGATAAAGATAATTGTAATTGTTTACTCTCAAATAGAGGGGGAAAACTGGATTTAATTCTGCAAACATTGTGCTATTTTAGATTTAAGAGCTGATAATCTTATGTGCTACCCTTGATTACATAACTAATTACTATGCCTTTTTCCATAAAAATAACAGATTGTATATTTTATGCAAAAATGTTACAAATACATTATTTGATAAGTTTATAGTAAAAATGTTATGAGGGTGCCTGAGGGGCTCAGTCGTTAAGTGTCTGCCTTTGGCTCAGGTCATAATCTCAGGGTCCTGGGATCGAGCTCCAGCTCCAAATCGGGCTCCCTGCTTCTCCCTCTCCCACTCCCCTGCTTCTGTTCCCTCTCTCTGTGTCTCTCTCTGTCAAGTAAATATGTAAAATCTTTAAAAAAAAAAGTTATGAAACTTAAAGGATAAACTTAAATCACAAAAATATAAAAGAAGATAAACTTAAGAAAAATTAAATTGAAGAAGCAATAAAGTTGTCATGATCTAATTCTGTGGGAAAATACTTCTTATGAACATATGAACATTTGTTAGTATCTCTAAGCAAATAATGGAATAGCGTATCTTTCAAACCTGTGTTCCTCATGAAAACTCCTGACAGCAAAGAATGAGCTCTTATCCCCTGTAACCAGAGTAATTAAAAATATTAATGCTCATTGGATACATTTTACTACTCTTATTAATTTTTATGGCTTAACGTGACCGAAGTGAGACATAATTAGTCCAAAGGCAAAAATTATCTTCTAACTTTGACTCTCATTAAGACTAAAGAATTGCTATGTTCTTACATTCTTTGATCAAAGTAAATAAATGCTATTTTCTGTTTCTGAGAAGTAAATTCATAACTATCTACTAGGAATGCTTATTTTGCCAGGGATGTTAAAACCTGTTGGGATTCTAGACTAACGGTTTCAAAATGCTAATACTTTTTGAATATTCTGAATATATTTTAGCTCTTAAATATTTGAGCACTGCGTTCTCAAGATTTTCTGTCCTTGTTTCACATTTAAGTCATTATATTCCTAACGTTGCAATATATTTTCATTATCCTCTTTATTTTTTTATTTTTAAGTGAACTCTGTGTCCAAAGTGGGGCTCAAACTCCCAACTCCGAGATCAAGAGTTGCCTCTTCTCCTGACTAAGCCAGCCAGGTGCCCCAGTTTTTATTATACTCTGTAATTAGAGTTAGTTATTGGGGTGCCTGACTGGTTCAGTTGGTAGAGCAGGCAACTTGATCTCAGGATCAGCAGTTTGAGCCCTATGTTGAGTGTAGAGTTTACTTTAAAAAAAAAAAGAAAGAAAAAAGAAAAACCTGCTCTCTCTAGCTACTTTTAAAGATTGTTTTGAGGTAATGTGTGAGAAGACCCCTTGTAATGTGTTTGGATGTAAAAATAATATAACCATTTAAAAATGTGTTAATTATGTATCATATATACCAAATAGTATCAAAATGTGACGATTTGGGAAAAATAGCGGGTCCATGAAAGAATAGGTTATTAATATAAGCAGGTGGCTCTAAGTCGTTCATGACTTAAAGACAAATCTGTAACATACCAAAATTTCTGAAGTGCCTGCGTAGATGAAGTACACGCTCTGACAGCTGGCTTTTCTTTTTGTAATGTAAGTGCTGATGTAAGCTGTGATTGTGCAGGCATCCCCTTCAAGGACAGCCTTCTGAAATACACACAGAGCCAGCCTAAGACTAACTGAAGGTCAGGTCCTGACTGTCCCAGGCTCCAAGCTCCAAAGTACCGCAGGCTTCTTTGTTTTGGAGACATTGGTTGATTTCAGGAATTGACCGTTGGGCTGTTTGTTTTTTCTCTTCTTGTCTTCTTAAGACATTTTAAATTCACCCATAAAAGGTGATCCCAGGAAACCCTAGGCCCCCACCCTCCACCCCAATAAAAGCAGAACCTCAGGCTTTCACTGTCCCTGGCTCTTTCTACCCATGGCCCCACTGTGTGGCCCTAGATGTGGCATGTAATTTCCAGGACTTTTAGTCATAAACTTTTTTTTTTTTTTTTAATTTTCAAAGTTTCCTGATGTGATATTGCTGAGGGTGTCTTGCAGTCATACTAAGAACTGCAAAGGCTGGTCCAACCCCAAGACTGGTTATCTATAGGCTGAGGCAGTACACAGCAGTAGGAATGGGGGCAAAAGCTGTTTGTTGGGGCATACCCTACTGGGCTGCATACATATCTAATTTTAACAGCACCACTTCCTCCGTTCCTTTGCATTTTCAACCAAATCAGACTCTCTTCTCAGTGAGACAGAGGGTGACTTATATTGTCAGGTTGCTGTCATTATCTTCAGAGTTAAAATTTAACTTGAAAATTATTATAATAGCTTCTCAGCCTTTTGGCTAAGATCGAGTGTTGTATCTGTTCTTATCAGTTTAACTTGAAAATTATTACGACCTAAACAATAGTCATGGTAGTTCTCAGGCTTCTGCTTGTTTTATATGTAGTTTGACCATCCACAATTGGTTTAGATATTCCTCACCATTTGAAGGAATGATTTAAGGACCCCTATACAAGCCAGAAAAGAGGGGGTATTAATCTTTGTTACAAGGATTTACACAATACACAGAAAGCAAAACATATAAAAACATGCACAAGACTCATACACAATAACTTCGGGAGAGTGAAGGAAGAAAAATTAGGTGGGGCTCTAATAGTAGATGTAACGTTTTTTTACAAGGTCTGAAGAAAATTGGACAAAATATCTACATTTGTTTATTCTTAGGTTTGGGCCCAGAGGTGTTTTACATATGACTTTTTGGCCTTTTGTTTATGTTTGAAATGTTTCAGAACTCTTTTTTTTAAATCTGTATATATGGTGAAATTCATTTTACTCCTAAACTTGATTTCCACTGATTGAGTGTATCTCCAGAGATAACCCACATTACCAGTCTCTTTTTATCATTCCAGGGATCCTCTAAAACTGTGTTGTCCAATATACATAACCACTAGCTACATAAGGCTATTGAGCATTATAAAATGGCTAGTCCAAATTGAAATATGCTATTAGTGTAAAACATACAGTGGATTTTAATGATTATTATAAAAAATAATGTCAGTTATATCATTAATCCATTACATGTCAAAATAATAATATGTTGAGTATATTGAATTAAATAAAACATATTAGTAAAATTAATTTTATTTGTTTCCTTTTACTTTTTAAAAAATTCGACTACCAGGAAATTAAAAATTGGAAAAATTAAGTATTTTATCTGCTATCATAAAGTTACCTTTTATCAGAGTGAACTCTCACTGACTATAAAGTCTTAGCTTTTAATAACTATGCTATAATTAATTATTTTTCAAAATACTCAGACAGATATACTCAGGCAGCAATAGTGCTATGTTTGTGCAAATACAGTTTGAACAACTGACCTAAGATTACAGATTCCAACAATATCAAATTCAGAAGGAAACATCATGGTTTCTTTGGTAGAATAGTATAACATTCTGTGCTTTAGAGACCAGGAATATCACTATGCAATTGTTTTCCAACCTGCTATAGGTCAAAACTACTTGCAGAGTGTTTTATGAGTGGAGATTTCTAGGCCCAAACCTAGAACCTAGCTTTTTGTTGTTTTTGTTTGTTTTGTTTCACTTTTTTAAAAAAACACATTTTTTTAAATTGAGGTTTAAGTAGGTAAGAGAATCAAAGTTATAATATACATGGTTTCTCAATTTTATAAAAATGAATCTTTTTCGACGTGAAAAAAGCCTTTTTTATAATCAATGGATACATGTATGAATTGGTTATGAAAGTTTGGTTGATGAAAATTTTAATCCTTTGTTCTTTTTCAATATTTGTTGATAAATCATTGTATTATGCTTCAAAAACCATGAAAATAAATTTATAAAAGCCATAGGAATGAATTTGAAATGTGCTTATATAATACTCCATTCATTTTCAGATTAATTTTTTAAAGACTGACATGGAAAGAAAGAGCAAAATGATCCGAGATCTCCAGAATGAGGTAAGATATATTTCAGGCAAATTCTATATAAATCAAAGCATAGATGCGAACCCACATACAGATTTGTCACAGCTTTTGGAGTATTGATCACAATGCCAATTTGGTCTTCAGTTATGTACTAATGGAAAGGAATTGCAATGTTGAGCATTTCAAAGAGTAGATAATCCCACTTTTACATATATTTGATAGTGTTATTAGTTCATACCTCTCTAGTTCATTTTTTCCTTCTAATTATACTTTGCTTGGGCTAATATTAAAAAATAATTTTCATTTCATAAATTCATCTGTCCACCCAGTGACATTACAGGAGCTGAAGAAGGCTAGCTAGAAATTGATGTCATGCTAGGAGGAGCCAATCTAGAATGAAAAATTTATTTAGGATCATCTTAAAGTAATGTAAAGTTGAACAGAAATAAGCTGGAATAGCTTTCATTATGGCCTTTAAATTCTGAGAACCCTACAAAATACGTATCTTCTTTGTCTTGTTATACAACCACTTTATTTCCTATAATTCTTCCACCACATTTCTATTTCCACCTTTTTTCCTGAATTAGGACTCTTAAACCATGACTAATTAATGATGTATTTTCCTTGATCACTCTACTAGTTATGGTTTATTTTGAATCCTAAATCAATCACTTTAGACTTTCTAGTCTCTTTTTCCTTCTCTCATTCCTTCATTTGTCCATACCTTCCTTTTATTTTTTGAGACAGCTTAAACAATAGATGAGCATCATTACTCACATTATTCCTAAGTGGTTTCCACCTTGATATCAAGTTTAAAAAATAAACTTTACAAATGTTTTGGTATCAAACATTCATCATCAGGACTCTGATTATGACATGAAAAAGGTTTACCAGATGTGCATGTGCAAAGAATGCAGAGGAGAAAGGAAAGCAAGAGATTTTAAATGACTTCCTGATGATTCTCTTGTATTTTAATTTTCTTTCTAATGTGTTTTTCTGCTGAGTGGTATTTTTTGTTGTTTTGTTTTGTTTTGTTTTTGAGTGGGAGAAAGTGGGGGGATGGGTAGAGGAGAGAGATTTAAGATTTAAGATACCCCTTGGAGGGAGGAAAAATACTCTGACTTTTGAAAAAGCAAATGCAGTGTGGGGCAGAAAGTTTCAAGTTATCGCCCTCTGCTTTTCTGCTTATATTCTCTTCCGTGGAACATTCAAGTCACATCTCTTCGCCCACAGTGTATTTCTTGGTACAAAATCACCACGGTAGGAATTAATGGTGGAATGATGCCAGTAAAGTTTTTAAAATTGTTTTGGTTTATATGTCATTTTTTCCTAACATGTTAATGTTTGAAGCAATCGGGGGAAAACTTTATTACATTTTAGAGAACTCCTTATGAATCCAAGGGAATAAGAAAATATACAGAAGCACCTCCCTTTGGTGTTGGTAGGGGCAGTTAGGTGCCTTCAAAACATTTTTAAAAATTGCTTTTCCATGCACCAAGGCATCTGACTGAGCTGTGAGTATAGAAGATTCTGTTAAGACTTTTCCCCTGCATTAAAAGAAGAGGTTAGTGAAAAGTATGCCTTGGGTTTTAATTTTCATGATAATGCACTTTATTAGAAGTAATTCCCTTTAGGATCTTCATCTCAGAGGAGGAAATACTAAATCTTAACTGGAAGGCTGCAAATGATCGACTGTGGTATTTGGGATAAAAAAATGAAAAATATCATATTATGGCTATGTTTTTTGATACCATCATTATGTTCTTAATGCTGTGATTACAAAGTTCCATGGTAAGTGGTCTTTCCCAATCACTGTCTTCCCGTTCGACCTGTGTTTTCAGTGTATAATTTTGTCCGGTGTTAGATTTCTTACAAAGTAAAATTTGGTTTTATCGTAGGTATATCACCAGCTTTCTGGTAATTTCCTAATTTGTCTCTGTTTTGTTTTGTTTTGTTTATTTTGATTTGTAGGACATCTAGTATGGGTACCTTGAATTACTTATTTTCATTATAGAAGTATAATTGACATGCAACATTGCAGCATTACATTAGTTTCGGGTGTGTGACGCAGTGATTCTACAGTTGTCTACATTCCTCAGTCCTCACTGTGATAACTGGTCATTGTCCATCACTACACAACTATTATAATATTATTGACTATATTCCCTATGCTGTACTTTTCATCTCCATGACTTAATTTATTTTGTAACTAGAAGTTTGTACCTCTTACTCCCTTTCATCTACTTCATCCTTTCCCCCATGACCTCCCCTCTGGCAAACACCAGTTTGTTCTCTGTATTTAAGAATCTGTTTTTTTGTTTGTTCATTTGTTTGTTTTTAGATTCTCCATAAATGGAAAATCGTATAGTATTTGACTTCTCTGACTTATTTCACTTAGCATGACATGCTCTAGGTCCATCAGTGTTGTCACAAGTGGTAAGGTCTCATTGCTTTTCATGGCTGAGTTTTATTCTATTATATGTGTATACCATATCTTCTTTATCCATTCATCAATCTGTGGACACTTAGGTGGCTTCCATATCTTGGCTATTGTAGATAATNGTTTGTTTGTTCATTTGTTTGTTTTTAGATTCTCCATAAATGGAAAATCATATAGTATTTGACTTCTCTGACTTATTTCACTTAGCATGACATGCTCTAGGTCCTCAGTCATGGCTGAGTTTTATTCTATTATATGTGTATACCATATCTTCTTTATCCATTCATCAATCTGTGGACACTTAGGTGGCTTCCATATCTTGGCTATTGTAGATAATGCTGCAATAAACATAAAAGTGCACGTATCTTTTCAAATTAGTGTTTTCATTTTCTTTTTTTTTTTAAGATTTTTATTTATTTATTTGACAGAGAGAGAGATCACAGGTAGGCAGAGAGGCAGGCAGAGAGAGAGGAGGAAGCAGGCTCCCTGCTGAGCAGGGAGCCCAATGTGGGGCTTGATCCCAGGACCCTGAGATCATGACCTGAGCCGAAGGCAGAGGCTTAACCCACTGAGACACCCAGGCGCCCCTAGTTTTTCATTTTCTTTGAGTAAATACTCCATAGTATAATTATTGGGTCATATGGTAGTTGTAGTTTTGGGACTTCCATACTGTTTTCTTCAGTGGCTATAGCAATTTACATTCCCACTAAAAGTGCCTGTAGTTTCTCTTTTCTCCACATCCTCACCAACACTTGTTATTTCTTGTCTTTTTGATACCAGCCATTCTGACAGGTATGAGGTGGTATCTCATTGTAGTTTTGATTGGCATTTTTCTTTTGATTAGCAATGTTGAGCATCTTGTTATACATCCACGTGTATTCAGATTCTCTGCCAAATTTTTAATCAAATGGTTTATTTTTTTGGTGTTGAGTTCTATAAGTTCTTTGTGTATTTTGCATATTAATCCCTCATTGGAGATGTCATTTGCAAATATCTTCTTCCATTTAGTAGGTTGCCTTTTTTGTTTTCTTGATGGTATCCTTTGCTGTGTAAAAGCTTTTTATTTTGATGTAGTCCCAGTAGTTTATTTTTGGTTTGTTTACCTTGCTGGAGGAGACATACCCATAAACATGTTGCTAGGGATGATGTCTAAGAGATTACTACCTATGTTTTTTTTTTTCTGTTTTTTAATTTATTTTTGTGTATGGTGTAAGAAAGTGGTCCAGTTTTACTCTTTTGCATGTAGCTGTCCAGTTTTCCCAACACTATTTATTGAAAAAACTGTATTTATCCCCATTGTATATTCTTGACTTCATTGTCATAGATTCATCAACCATATAGACATGCATTTATTTCTGGGCCCTTTATTCTGTTCCATTGATTTATGGGTCTGTTTTTGTGCTGATACCATACTGTTTTGTTTATTATACCTTTGTAATATATCTTGAAATCTGGGACTGTAATACTTCCAGCTTTGTTCTTTTCTTAAGATTGTTTTGACTATAAACGTTTTTGTGGTTCCATACATATTTTAAGTTATTTGTCCTAGTTTTGTGAAAAAAGCTATTGGTATTTTGTTAGGGATTACATTAAATCTGTAGATTGCTTTTGGTATTATGGGCATTTTAACAATATTAATTCTTGCAATCCATGAAAATTGTAAGTCTTTCCATTCATTTCTATCATTTTCACTTTCTTTCATCAATGACTTACAGTGTACCAAATATAGGTCTTTCACCTTCTTGGTTAAATTAATCCTAAATATTTTATTCTTTTTGGTGCAATTACAAATGGGATTGTTTTTTTTTTTTAATTTCTTTCTTCTGCTTCTTTTTAGTGTATGGAAACACAACAGACTTCTCTACTTTGATTTTATATCCTGTGACCTTACAGAATTCACTTAACAGTTGTAGAAATTTTTAGTAGAGTCTTTAGGGTTTTCTATAAATAATATCATGTTATTCTGCAAATAGTGACAAATTTGACTTTTTCCTTACCAGTTTGGATGTCTTTTTGTTTCTTTTTCTTGTCTGATTTTTGCAGCTAGGACTTCAGGTACTATGTTGAATAAAAGTGGTGAAAATGAACATCATTGTCTTATTTCTGATCTTAGAGGAAGAGCTCTCAGTTTTTCACCTTTGAATATAATATTAGGTGTGGGTTTTTCATTATGACCTTTATTATGTTAAGTTATGGTATTTTCCTGCTTTGCTGAGGATTTTTATCATGAATGTATACTATACTCTCAAATGCTTTTTCTGTGTCTATTGAGGTGATCATATCCCTCCTCTTATTAATCCTTCCTTCCTCTTTAATCCTTCCTCTTATTAATGTGACATATCACATTGACTTATTTGTGAGTATTGAACCACTCTTGCATTCCTGGAATAAATTCTACTTTATTGTGGTGAATGATCTTTTTACACAATTTTTTAATTGTGTTTGCTAATATTTTTTTAATATTTTATTTATTTATTTGTCAGAGAGAGAGCACAAGCAGGGGGAGCAGCAGGCAGAGGGAGAAGCAGGCTCCCCACAGATCTGGGAGCCCAATGTGGGATTTAATCCCAGGATCCCTGGGATCATGGCCTGAGCTGGAGGCAGATTCTTTAAAGAACTGAACCACCCAGGTGTCCCTGTTTGCTAATGTTTTGTTGCAGATTTTTGCATCTGTGTTCATCGGAGATATTGGCTTGTAGCTTTGTTTTTTGTTTTTTGTTTTTTTTTTTTTTGTAGTGTCTTTGTCTGATTTCGGTATCAGAGTAATGTTGTCCTCGTAGAATGAATTTGGAAGTTTCCCTTCCTCTTCTGTTTTTTGGAATAGCTTAAGAAAAATAGGTATTAACTCTTTAAAAATATATATTTGGTAGAATTCATCTGTGAAGCAACTGGTCCTGGACTTTTGTTCGTTGGCAGTTTTTTGATTATCTGGCTTTGATATATCATACAATCCATTTTTGACATTCAATTACTTATTTTACATTTGTTATTATGTAGTTAGAACAAATATAAAAATTTTCACCAAAAAACCCCAAAGAAACAAAAAAACTCAGCCTCCTTTTTCCTGCTTCCATATTTATGATAACTTCATTATCATGTAATATAACCAGTCTCATGGACTCCAAAGCTTAAAGTCTCTTTGCTTTGTACTTTCTAAACACCCTCTCTCCACTCTTCTTTCTAATTTTCTTTAAACCTATTCATTTTACCACCTAGGATAAAATAAGTTTAATGATCCTAGATATAAAAAATGTTCAAGGTATGCATACGATAGTATTTAGGTACTGAAATATTAGACAAATTAGATGTTGTGACACGCATCTTTGATTAGTCGAAACTCCTTAATGAAATGTGTGAGTTTGATAATGTCCAGGACTTTTTAAAGGAATATATAGTTGATAATACTTGATTTAGAGTGGTATGAGCCTATAATNTGGTATGAAAACATAGCCTATAATTAGTAAATGGAGATAAAAGAGAAGGGAGAGAGTGGAAAAAAAAAAAGGAAGGAGGAAAGTAGGGTGAAAGTTGCCCATCCCCCCACCAATATTTTTTATTGTGGTTTGTTATAAGATAGATTCTTCTGATTGATTATTTTCCTGAGACTCATTCAGGATGGCTCAAGGTAAGGATAAAATAAATAATCACACTAAAAATAATAATAATAACAAGAAGAAGAAGAACCATAAAAGTGACCCTCACTCTGCCCAGTGATGGAGATCAGAAATTTGTCAACACTACTGTCTCAGTGGCAGGCTTTCCCTCTCACTATTGGCTCCATTTTTTTTTTCTTTTTAGTCTCTCAATACTTTTGCTCATCCATTTATTGCATGGCTTGTATCATTTAACCTGACTCTGAATTACTAATTTGACTCCTCTAGCTTCTACTAATAACTGATTTAATCTCTTTTTATGTTTGGTTTTATTGTTCTTTTTATTTTATTTTATTTTTTTTAAAGATTTTATTTATTTATTTGACACAGAGAGAGAGATTACAAGTAGGCAGAGAGGCAGGCAGAGAGAGACAGGGAGAGGAGGAAGCAGGCTCCCTGCCGAGCAGAGAGCCCAATGCGGGCCTCGATCCCAGGACGCTGAGATCATGACCTGAGCCGAAAGCAGAGGCTTTAACCCACTGAGCCACCCAGGCGCCCTTATTGTTCTTTTTATAAGTGTTGGCAGAAAATTCTTGTCACAAGTCAAGTCACTGACCAATTTGTAGATTCCATGTAATTCCAGATAGCCACTTACATATCCAGGGATATGAGGAATAGAACATGCGTTTTTAGATACAGTTGTATCAGTTTAGATACAGTTCTCAGCTGTGACAAAAAGAATTTCTGATAAGGAGAAAAGGATTTATTAAGTCATAGAGAGATCATACAAAGTTGTTAGGAGAACTGGATAGATATCTTGTAGACTGAGCTTTAAGAATTAATACATGCCAGAGATGGTTGTCTTAAGGCTAGGCTACCTATGCCAACACCAGGAAGCTGCCAGCCAGCTTGATGCCCCTATCCCTGCAGACCCTGGTATCACACAGCCCTGTCCGTTGAGCATCAGACAATGGATAACATCTATCCTGTTTTCTCATGTAACTAATTTTTGTATCTACGTAGATATTGCAGAGATCATGTCTGATTAGCAAAGACAAGTTATGTCTGCCCTGGAGCTATAATGAACTTTAAAAATAAAGGGGATTTGTTTGTTTTCTTTCTTTTTTTTTTTTTAAAGAAGAAGCAATTTTTTTTAAATGTTAATATGATTCTAATATTACCCCTGGGTTAGTGGCATCTATTTTTTTAAAGATTTTATTTATTTGACAGAGAGAGATCACAAGTAGGCAGAGAGGCAGGCAGAGAGAGAGAGGGGGGAAGCAGGCTCCCCGCTGAGCAGAGAGCCCGATGCAGGGTTCAATCCCAGGACCCTGGGATCATGACCTGAGCCGAAGGTGGAGACTTAACCCACTGAGCCACCCAGGTGCCCCTGTTTGTTTTATTTCTAATTTGTTTGCTTTAGTTTTATGTTACAGGTTTAACGCTATGGGTAACATTCACATTGTGGAACCAGTTTTCCAAAATTTGGTAGCCTGTGTATTAACAACTTTTCTTAATAAAGGTTTAAAGTCCATGATAACCAGCTTTAGTAAATGGCAGACCAGCGCAAGGGTTTTGAGTACTTACTGAAAGTACCACTGACAGACCATTCATTTATGCATGTGTGTATGTTACAATATCTTGTGTGTATAAATCCTTCTAATGTGATTTTAACTTTGCTTTTCTCTGGATTATTTCCTCAGTTAGATGCTGAATTTTGAAGTTAGAATCCTACCGTCCCTAAAATATTATAATTCACATTTTTGGGACACAATAGGAACATAGGGCCAGGACTCCGTGCTGTGAGAATAAATTAAGACCACACTTCAGTCTGCTCATAGCACTAGTAAGTTAAATGAGTTGAATAAACATTGGACAATACCTAAAAATTTGGAAATTGAAGTTTCTTTCCCTAATTTGCTATTCTCTACAGTAGGGATGCTTAGAGATCCCATAAAATGTAAAGATTGATGTCAGAGAATCTCTGACCATCCTGAAATTATAAGATAACAAATAAAGTATAAATACACATGTGTGTTTTTCAGAGGAGAGGGTTTAGATTCTCACAGGGAGTCTGTGGCTGAGACAAAAATAATAAAGGTCAGTAACCACTGCTCTAGAGAAATCTCTAGTAAATTTTAAGAAGAAAACCCATTTTGGTTCAACTCTTATGGCTGTAAATCTCTGTAAAATAAATTATTCCATCTTCCTGCCTCAGTAAACACACTCAAGTGAAGATGATGGGTTATTTCATAATGTGACAGAATCCTTCAGGGTCATCATTCTCAAAGCGGACCCTCATGGCTGTCTGCAGATGGATAGGTGTGAAGTTTGAGTCAAAGATTTTCCGAGTCCAGGACATGCCTGAGATGTTTTTAAGTAATTCCATTACAGTCTTTCACTTGATTCCTGCTGGTTTGCCTTTTTTAAGTGCTTAGTTCTGAGAAATTGGGGCGAACTGATTATTCTGGCTAGTTGTGTACCCAGTATGCAAAGTTTTCCCATCTACATTAGGTCATAGGGCTCCTGTAATAAAGGACCACTAACTGGGCGGCTTAAAACAACAGATGTGTACTCTTTCACATTTCTGAAGGCCAGAAGTCCAAAATAGAAGTGCTAGCAAGGCTATGCTCCTTCTGAAGGTTCTAGGGAATGATCCTTCCTTGCCTCTTTCTAGTTTCTGGTGCCTCCAGGCAATCCTTGACCATCTTTGGCTTGTCAGGAATCTCAGCTGCTTGTCTTAATGTGGCCTTCTCTCTGTGTGTTCTCTCCTCTTCTCACCCAGATATCAGTTACTGAGTTTAGGACTCACCCTAATCCAGTAGAACTTGGTTTTTACTTAATTATATGTGCAAAGATGCTGTTTTGAAATAAGGTCACATTCTGAGGCTCTAGGTGGATATGAATTTGATCCTTTCAAACCACTCCACCATCAATGGCATATTGTAGTTTTTAGGTAAACCTCTTAGGTTTAAAAAAAAAGAAAGAAAGAAACAGGTAAAGAGGGAACATTTTATTAGGTGCAAGTCTTAGACAATTTTTTGACAGGGAAAGAGCAAGCATTTTATTACATAAAAATCTATCTATGGAAGTACTCTAATATTGCTTATTTAGAAGCACATGTAAGATTTATTTATATATTCATTTCTGGAATAAACATCTTAACTCCTAACATTGTCCCAACATTGTGCTAGATTCTTGAAGGATATAAATATTATTAAATTTAAATTATACAAAATAATACTTGTCCATGAGGAATATAAAGAATAGAATTTAAGAGGCATCTGGGTGGCTCAGTCAGTTAAGTGTCTGACTCTTGATTTTGGCTCAGGTCATGATCTCACAGTCCTCAGGCTCCATGCTCAGCTTGGAGTCGGCTTGAGATTCTCTCTCTCCCTCTGCCCCTTCCCACAGCTTGTGCTTTCTCTGTCTCTATCTCTGTCTCTGTCTCTTTCTCTCAAGAAAGAGAATTTTTCAGTAAAATACTGTAAGGGGGCAGATGAGGGCAGTACCTACTCAGGTGTGGTGGACGTTGAATGCTTTATTGGAGAGGTGACTTTTGAAAGAAGAAAAGGATTCGAATTTAAGGCTGTTCACAACCAAGAAAGCAAACATTTAAAAAAGCTTGATATTGGGGCTCTTGGGTGGCTCAGTCATTGAGCATCTGCCTTCAGCTCAGGTCATGATCCCAGAGTACTGGGATCAAGCCCCGCATCAGGCTCCCTGCTCAGCAGGAAGCCTGCTTCTCCCTCTCACAGTCCCCCTGCTTGTGTTCCCGCTCTCACTGTCTCTCTCTGTTAAATAAATAAATAAAATCTTAAAAAAAAAAAAAAGCTTGATATTGCAAACATTCCCCTGTAGGTAAAAGATTCGGGGCGCCTGGGTGACTCATTCGGTTAAGCGTCAGACTCTTGATTCCAGCTCAGTTCTTGATCTCAGGGTCATGAGATCGAGCCCCTTGTTGGGCTTTGCACTCAGCATCGAGTCTGCTTGAGATCCTCTACCCCTGCACGTGCACACTCGCTCCCTCTCTCTCTCTCTCTCTCTCAAAAAAAAATAGATAAATAAATATTTTTAAAAAGAAAAATTATTAGATGTTTATTGGTGTGAAGAAAGCAGTTAATTCTGATGATTGTAGCTGAGTCCAATTTCAGGCCAGCTTACTTGCAAAGCACATATGTGTTTTTAGCATCCAGATCAGTGCTGTGGGTATGTGTCACAGGAAGGCATTGGGGCAGCCAATGTGATAGAGCCAAAGCATAATATACAGAAAAATAAATCTGAAAATTTCCCATCAGATACAACTACATCAGTGATCTTTCTGCTTTGCAAGGACATATAATTCTTACTCAGCATTTCAGAGGTAAGCCAAAAATACTGCCTTATGGGAGATTACAATCTACCTTAAATTTTATTTACTGTTGCAATCAATTCTGCCAAGTTCTAATTTACTGCATTAGAATGTTGGCTATATGGCTACATCTAAAATTGTATGCAATTTTAGAGATGATTCTCTGTTGAAATTGTGTGACTTGTGCCCAAGTAACCAGGTCACTGTTTTTGTTTTCTGATAGGGGAATAGCTCATGTTCTCTGTCATGCTTCAAATAAAGCAGAAAGTTTGATTTCTTCATTTCATTTTTTTATAAACATTATGTTTTTTATGTACCTCAGAATATTAATTTTGTAAATGAAAAAATAATGGGTATAAGACATTTAGCACCTTTTCAGCTCTTAACAAATGGAAACTATCATTGTCGTCATAATTGCTATCACTGGGTTCTGAGGTAAAATTAGTTCATCAGTAAGCTATGCTATGTACCCATAAGTATTTGCTTACAAAATGGTTCTAAACATACAACTCCGTATTTCTCTTAACTAAAAACACTAAGGTAAAATATTATGTTACTTATCTAATTTTTAGATAGTCTCATTCCATCTCTCAAAATGTCTCTCTCCATATGGCAGATGAGAAGGCCAAGAACCATCTGATTAACATCCTACCAGTTTAGAAACAATAGCCAAATGAGACAGTCCTTTCAGACTGTACTAGCAGAAAAATACCAGAGAAGACTGAATTATTCACATGCCTGGGACACTCACCATGGCCAAGGGAAGGGGTGCTTTATTTGGCAGTGAATGAGTCACAATTTCTGCTCTATTGAAAACAGATGGATTTCCCACAGGAAAGAAAAGTTCATTGCAAAAGAGTGAGTAGATATTAGACTCATAAAATGTATCCAGAAATCCACTGAACACATCTATCAGTCCCTGTCATCCTCACTCATTTCCTTCCTGTCCCTCAGACCAGAGCCTGTAAGTAATTTTAATCATTTCAGGTCCCAACTCATGCACAATGTATTTGCATCACCATATTTTTGTTAGCAATGGTCCCTTGCAAATAATTCCACCCTCATTCAAACCATATTAAGTATCTTCACTCCTCTCATTTTAGATTTACTTGCTACATTCAAATTTTCAATAAAAATGGCACTAGGGAAACTTTAGTCCTATAACACCAGGTAAATGATCATCTCTATCTCTGTGCCTGGAAGGAAACAGTAGAACTGCTTTGTTTTTAATTGTCAGAGACACATTATTATGTTGTATTTCCTTCTCTGCCCTTTTTCTCTCCATTATCACCTCCTTTGTGCTTCGTGGATCCAGGATCATTCCTGGAACTATGTGCCTACCCGGCCTTTATGTCCAAACTTGAAATGGGGTTTATCCCTTCTGTGACAACATAACATATTAAGTAATCTTTACTCAAGAACATAGACTGGGATATGGGAGGGTGAAGAAGCTACAACTAGTTAGAGGTATGAGAAAATGAAATTTGTGAGGGGAATCCATTTAAACAAGTGTGAGAAGATGGAATGATTGACAAGGAGAAGAAACAAGTCTAAATAATAATGAGTTAAAAATTATTAACATACACACAATATTCCAGTTAATCCATAATGAAAATGCATGACATTAGTTTGTAGGTTTTGTGTAAGTATTATCTTCTGAACTACTACATGGGATAGCTATGCCTCTGAGAACTTTTAAAAATCAGAAAAGCTCACTTGAATTTTTGAACTCTGAACACAATGGGATCAGGTTCTTTATTCTCTTATTCTCTCAATAATTTGGATATATAAGCATTAATTTTATAAGGATTACTTCTTGGGAGAAAAGTGGTATGGTAAATGACAGTTTTCTGAGATGATCATTATATAGCTTCATTTTAGAAAGTAATAGTTTGTTCAGAATAGACTATTTTTTTAACAGCAAAATAACAAACTTCTTTGTATCGCATTGAAATCAAAAGTATAAGGCTATGACTTAAGACAATTTATAGCTTTGTTCTTTTTTTTTTATAGCTTTGTTCTAAAATCCATGAGTAATAGAAAAATCTCTGACCTCTCATCTTGATTTTTTTTCTTTAGAGCAGCTAGCAGTTCTTGAAATATTACATAATTCATTGATTTACTTGTTCATTTTCATTCTCTGCTTTTCTTTTTTTTTTTTCCTTTTTGTAAAAACACCTGATGTATTGGGAATGCAAAATGGTAGCCATTTTGGAAGACACTTTGGCAGATTCTCACAAAATTAAACATACTCTTACATATGATCCAACAATCACATCCTTGATATTTATCTAAAGAATTGAAAACTTACATCAACATAAAAACTTGTACATGGATCTTTATGGTAGGTTTATTCAAAACACCAAAACCTGGAAGCAACCTTTCTTTTATAGATTGATGTATAAATAAACTATGATATAATCCAGACAGTGGAATATTACTCAGCACTAAAGGAACTATCAAGCTGTGAAAAGACGCAAAGGAAACATAAGCACGTATTACTAAATGAAAAAAGTCAGGCCGAAAAGGTTATATGCTATGTGATTCCAAATATATGGCATTCTGGAAAAGGCAAAATTATGGATACAGTGAAAAGATCAGTGGTTGCCAGGAGTTAGAGAGGAGAACAGAGATGAATAGGTGGAGCACAGGATATCATTAAGCATGGAAGTGCTCTGCATGATACTGTTATGATGGATACATTTCGTTATATGTTTTTTCACCCATAAAATTTACACCACCAAGAGTGAACCCTAATGTAAATTATGAACTCTGAGTGATAATGATGTATCAGTGTAGGTTCAGCAGTTGTAACAAAGGTACCACACTGATGGGAGGAAGTTCTGCACAAGTGCAATCAGGGAGTATTATTAACTATATTCAGTTTGTTTTTTTAAAGATATAAGAACAGGAACATTATCTTTTTAGCATTATATCCTCTGTTTCTTTGCTAAAACATAATAAGAATTTGATAGGTATTTGTTGAGTGAATAATAAATATTGCTTAGGTAGCTTATATTTATATAAATTATATGGGATGGGTCACTGTCCATATTCATGGGAATTAAAGTCTCTGAAATTATGAGAAGTATCTCTGAAATCAAACTTTGTAATGACTTTGAAAATCATAGAGATTCAGAAAATCTCATACTGATTAGAAACCACTAAAACTTGCTCTCCCATCTTTTACATGTGGGGCTGGAAGACAAGTTATTGTACTTTGATTACCAACATGCTGCACTGAAAGAGAGAACAAAAGCATGAAAGATAGAAACCAGTAGGAAAGAAGAAAGAGAGGAGGGAAAGGGAGAAGGGAGAAAGGAAGCAATAAGAAAAATACTTCACTTGGGCTTGTTGCTGAATGAAGTTTCCACCAGTATCTCAACTTACTCACTGTGTTGCTTTGGATAAGTCATGACTTTCTTAAGGGTTATTGGTTAAAATAAGGGGTTTGGATGAAGTGATTCCCACAGTTCCTTAAATTCCAGCTCCAGGATTAGAAGTTTGTATGTTCTTTTTTTTTTTTTTAAGATTTTATTTATTTATATGACAGAGAGAGATTACAAGTAGGCAGAGAGAGAGGAGGAAGCAGGCTCCCTGCTGAGCAGAGAGCCTGATGCGGGTCTCGATCCCAGGACCCTGAGATCATGACCTGAGCTGAAGGCAGAGGCTTTAACCCACTGAGCCACCCAGGCGCCCTAGAAGTTTGTATGTTCTTACTCTGTAAAAACAGCACATAGCTGTGAGTTAATAATGTTTAACTATTAAAGTCAAGATAAATTCCAAGAGGGTGGATATTAATATTTCAAACAGATACCTAAGTGACTATAAATTGTCTTCGGGTTTGTTTAGAGCTTCTCAGAATATTCTAGGAGTGTTTTTAAAACGTTGAATGTCGGGCGCCTGGGTGGCTCAGTGGGTTAAAGCCTCTGCTTTCGGCTCAGGTCATGATCCCAGGGTCCTGGGATCGAGGCCCACGTCGGGCTCTCTGCTCAGCGGGGAGCCTGCTTCCTCCTCTCCCTGTCTCTCTGCCTGCCTCTCTGCCTACTTGTGATCTCTCTCTCTGTGTCAAATAAACAAATAAAAATCTTTAAAAAAAAAATAAAACGTTGAATGTCAAACTAGGCTGAGCTCTAATACATGTCATAAGGAAGTGCCACATGCATAGTTATAAGGTGATCTACCAAGATTATTTTTATTTTTATTTGTTTTTATTTTTTATTAACATAGAATGTATTATTTGTCTCAGGGGTATAGGTCTGTGATTCATCAATCTTACACAATTCATAGCACGCACCATAGCACATACCCTCCCCAATGTCCATCACCCGGCCACCCCATCCCTCCCACCCCACTCCCCTCCAGCAACCCTCAGTTTGTTTCCTGAGATTAAGAGTCTCTTATGGTTTAATGGTTTCCTCATTCAACCTGTATTTAAGGTGGGAAAATATTAACTTTAACAAAAGTTGATTAAAAAACATTATCTTTGAGTTTATTTCTAGTGAGTGTGCAAATTCACAGAATGTTAGAAATATTTTGAGATAATTACTTAGGCAATTACAAATTATTTTCCCCCTCAGACATATAGAAAACTTGAGTGCTTAGAAGCACAAATGTACGTGTCATGGGTAATAACAAAGTTGGCTGAGTTGAAATAGAGACAGAAAAAATACAACAGCTTCAGATCACATCTTACACACTATTCGTGATACTTACATGTTCTCATTATGTAGAAACACCGTATTCACCCCACAGTTGTTATGAGAGTCAAATGAGATAATAGTAATGAGAACAGCTACATTGTACCCCTCCCTGTTCTTCCTAAAAATGTTACCTATTAATATATGGCTGTTCACAAACCAAACATATGATACAGTCTTTAATCAGCATTTATGTGGAAAATACATGTAGTAAGCTGAAACACGGCCCAAAGATAGTAGGTCCTAATCCCTGAAAATTGTACATGTTACCTTATAAAGAAAGAGTCTTTGCCTATGTGATTAAGTTAAGGATCCTAAAATGGTGAGATTATCGTGTTTTATTCTGGTGGAACCTTAATGTATTCACAAGTGTCCTTATCTGACATACACATAGAGAGGCGGCTGTGTGAGAACAAAGTATCGAGATATCTGAATATGATGGCCTTAACGATTAGAAAGATGCAGCCATCAGTCAATGAATGCCAGCAGCCATGAGAGACTAGAAGAGGCAAGCAACCCAC
The DNA here is from genome assembly GCA_002007465.1 of Ailurus styani. Taxonomy (NCBI): domain Eukaryota; kingdom Metazoa; phylum Chordata; class Mammalia; order Carnivora; family Ailuridae; genus Ailurus; species Ailurus styani. The sequence goes on from LNAC01000062.1 coordinate 10,801,434, forward strand.
TCTCTCCAAAGGCCTCTGGAAGGAGCTCAGCTCTGCAGACACCATAATTTTGGCCTGTTGACTTTTTTGGAGGGAGGAAGGTGGTGTCTTTTATTTTTTATTTCATTTCTAAATGCAAGTATAATTACAGTGTCCTATAACTTTCAGGTATACAGTATAATAATTCAATAATTTTACAACATTCTCAGTGCTCATCAAGTACACTCTTAATCCCCTTAATGTATTTCACCCCCACCCCCCGCCACTTCCCTTCTGGCAACTACTAGTTTGTTCCCTGTATTTAAGGGCCTGGGTTTTGTTTTATTTTGTTTCCTTGGTTTCTTTTGTTTGTTTGTTTTGTTTATTAAATTCCACATATGAGTGAAATCACATGGTATTTGTCTTTCTCTATCTGACTTATTTCACTTAGCAGCAGACCCTCCAGGTGCATCCATGTTTCTACAAATTGCAAGATCGCTTTCTTTTGTATGGCTGAGTAAGAGTCTGTTGTAGATATACCACCTTGCCTTTATCCATTCAGCTATGGATGGACTTTGGGGTTCTTCCATATCTTGTCAGCCTATTGACATCTGACTTTCGACTTTCAGAATTGTTAGACGATGAATTTCTCTTGTTTTAAGCCACCTAGTTTGTGGTAATTTCTTACAGTAACCTCAGGAAAGTAATATACTTTCCTGTAATCTCAACCATCAGCTGAAATACTTTGCCTTTTGCCCTTCAGGTTTTTGTTTTGTTTTGTTTTTTGTTTTTCGGTATTTTTGTTTGTTTGTTGTTGTTGTTCTTTCCCTCCTCACGACTTCTGTGTGAATGGTTTATTCACCTTGATAGAGTGAAAATCGCAGGTTTCAACCGAAGGGAAACTTAGTGAGACTTAGGGAATCATTAGTGCAAAGAAACTCTTTGTACTCTGCGCTGAAATAAAAATGTTAACATTGTTGGAACTGATTGAACCTACCATACTTGACATTCAAAATGGTAATGGGTCCTTTTCCAGACGATGGGTTCTTATGTCTGAATGTTGCAGAAAGCAACACTAGATGGGGCGATGTTGTCCATCATTCACTGAGGCCTGTGTTCCAAAAATGTTTATACCCCCGGCAAGAGAAACTTCCATTTCCATTATCATTTTCCATTTTCTCTAAAAATAAATTTCTTAACATATCATGGTGCATATTAGTAGCCTAAAACTTGTATCAGGAAATTATGAGTGAGTTGCTGTTTCATAGGAACATTTTTATACATTAAGAAACTTCCAAAACCATGTATTATACCCTATTTAAATTTAGCATTTTACATTGACTTATCTCTTCCTTACCCAAAGCAGGGTTTTTGTTTGTTTGTTTGTTTGTTTGTTTTTGTTTTAAGCTAGGTGTCTCCCTCCATGCTCCTGAAACTTCGAGATATATGAGAACACCCATCTTGTAAAAATGCAGATTCTGATTAAGAGCAGGGACTGTATTCCTCATTTCTAGCAAGTTCCCAAGTGATGCCAATACAGCCAGTGCACAGGTCACACTTTGAATAGAAAGTCTCTTAACAAGTGGTTCTGAACTGCTGCTCAGTGGGCAGGTGCTAACTGGCTACTAACAATTATTTGGAGAGCTTCTTTAGTATAGAGACTCCTGAATGATGTTTAGAGATTCGGTTTTACTGCTTGTGACGTTAGGCTTGGCTATCTGCATTTCTTTAATGTAGATAGAAGGGATTCTCTTGTTTAGATGACGAGTTCTCAAAAATGTCAGGGAATGTGTTCCCTTCGTAACTCTGAGGAGCCAAGAAGGGAAATCTAAGAAGCAGTCATTGTAGCACTACAAGTATGGTCTAAGGGTAGCTGTAGAGAGAGTACTCCATAGTCTGTCTTGGGCCTTGGGTATTGTTATTGGCCAAAGAAGAGCAGGACAATTGATTAAATGGTCCACTCTGCACTATGAGCAAGAGAGAGTTCTGAAGCACTAGATTTAGATGCAACTTTGAAACGAATGCTAGATCGCCAAAGCAATCAATGCACATTGTGATATTATAATAAGGACTTAAATAATTTTATTGTCACAGAAAATAAGGCATCTGGAATGTTAAGAAATAAGACTCAGATTTAAAGCAGGTATGTTCTCAGTCTCCTGCTATATGACCTCCTTGCTTTAAAATTTCCTTCCTCCTCCTCCTCCTCCTCTTTCATCACCTCTCACGCAACTATGTAGGAACTTAGTGCCTACCACATAGCTGATATTCAGTAAGTACTTGTGGACTCTTTTATTGCCAGCTTTATATATTTTTAACAATAAAAATATCTCACCAAAGAAGTAGAAACCGCCACTGTCATCAACCACTCCTGTGTCTAGCATTTTATTTATTTTATTTTATTTTTTTTTTTTTTTTTAAAGATTTTATTTATTTATTTGACACAGAGAGAGAAATTGCAAGTAGGCAGAGAGGCAGGCAGAGACACAGGGAGAGGAGGAAGCAGGCTCCCTGCTGAGCAGAGAGCCCCATGCGGGCCTCGATCCCAGGACGCTGAGATCATGACCTGAGCCGAAAGCAGAGGCTTTAACCCACTGAGCCACCCAGGCGCCCTAGCATTTTACACATGTAATTGCACTTCTTGGTGGCAGGCAAGCCCTTTTATATACATGATTTCACTTTGCACAGTCCAGAAGTCAAGCAGAACACATTCTGAAATGGAAGAAAGAGATAAGAAAAACTAAATCCTCGAGACTGTTCAAGTTGCTTAATTTCATAGAGCTAGAAGAGAGTAGAGAAGGAACAAGGCACTCCATTTTCTCCCTTTCCTTTTTAAGATGCTTTTTCACTCTAGCCACTGTTCTTCCACCTCCATGACTATCGACTTTGAAATAGATGTGAAACTCACCACCTAAATAACTGTCTCTTTTAATTTTTCTACATATCATATCTAGGTATGCAGTGTCTAAGCTCACTATTCTCGCTACAGCCGTGAGAAAATAAACCCCTTCTTGTATTCTTCGTAAAGCAGTTTCTGTCATGTTGGATGCTACACCTCTCATATTCCCATGGATTTCTTATTTTCTAGATGAGATTATTCCTCTGTTGATGTAACGGAGAACAACTCTTCTGGGTTTTCAATGAAATTACACTTACCCTATTTTTTCTAAGCAAGACTAAGAGAATTTTATAACTTTTCTTGTAATTAAAACTTACCCGATACATGAATTTGCTAGATATAACTAATTTTTTTTTATTTTTAAGAGGTACACAAAAAGGAATTTAGAATTTTCAATTATCAGCTGATATGTATTTGCAAAAAAGGTTTTAATATTTTCCAGGTTTGAGTAATAAGGTTTCCTATCAAAATGACTACACATAATGCATTTTGAATTATTTTACCATATAATAAAGAAAAAAATAGCCCTTTCTTGCACAGTAATAGTTGGAAATATTTGGTCACTGAAAGGAAGTTTGCTTAGAAGCTTTATTTTTTAAGCTGTGAATCTCAAACTAGTTTTTGTGAACAATCTCTCAAAATGTCATACATTTCAGACATTTTTTACATTTCAGAATATAAGTTATGTATTGTATTCTTTATTATTGTAGTATATATGTTATTACATAACTTAATATATAAGTTATTTCTTTTACTCTTTATTATTGTAGTATATATGCTATTTACTCACTGCCTCTTTTGGTCAGCAGTAGAATTTAAAATAAGATAGTGTGGTGGAAACAGCCATATGTCTGCCAATGTCCCTTCTCCCAGTCTTGTATTTGGTAATACAAGTGAGTTTTAACAGGAAATTTACACATTCTTAGCTACGGGCTCCATTTACTAGCCTCTCAGCGTCTATCGCAGTTAGAACCACATTACTATTTTCTGAGCAATAGATGTGAATAGAACTGAGTCCATGGCTACATAAAAAAAAATTTGTAGTTGTTCTTTTAGATACTTAATCATTTTTCTCTGAGTGACTGGTGTATACTTTCATTCAGTATGACTAAATGGTAAATTCTTGTTCAGTCTGGAAACTTCTTTTATGCCCAAAATTGTTCTTATATTTTTCATATCTTATTTGAGAGGAATTTGTTTTGTTTTGTTTTTGCTCAAATAAGGCAAAGTATTTTCATCATACTTTTGTATGATGTCCTTCAAATTTCGTGGAAAACTTTGCTTCATCCCTACAGATTTTATCAGACCTAGATTAATGCCCCCTTCTCTGTGCTCTAGATTTCTTGTATCTTAAAATTTACCACACTGCGTTGCCCTTGTCTATGGCCGGGTGAGACAAGTACCTATTTGTTCTCTCATTAGCCCCAGTTTCTAATGCAGTACATGATACATGGTAAGTTTTAAAAAAGTAACTAAAGAGTACCTTACCTGAGTCCTCTAGGTGTATACTTCTATTTCGGGGAAACAGGGTGTTATTTTTCTTCTTTCAGGATCAACATTCTGAGATGGAAAATGAAACCTATTTTGGTTCCTAAACTATTTGGGATTTTTATTGAAAACAGTGCTCTTTGTGAGGCTCCTAGGCTTCCCTTATGTTGCCCATTAAATGCACCCCAGACATAGAATGTGAGACTATTAGTGAATCACTTCATATTCAATGTCTTGTGAATCAACAAAACAGAACTGACACAGAACTTACTTGTTCAACAGTGGCAGAGGCAAGCTTTTTAAGATGGTTAAGTTCCCTTAATTGGATAAAAAATCTATCTTGTTCGATTACATTTTTTCTTTTTATTTGTCCCATAAGTTTAGAAGAATCCTTACCATTTTAGCCATCATTAATATTGAAAATATCTACCAAAACATCTTACTTATTAATTAAGAATCTGAAGATTTCCGGGGAAAAATGGTGACTATAATAAATTCTAAGGATACATTTGCACCAGTGTATTTACTGAGTAGTGTTGGTTCAGTTAGATTTTTTTTTTATAAACATCCTCTTCGTCTTTCCTTTGGAAGTTGCTCATTGATTGTGCCACAAAACGGTAAATAATTTGTTTCCTTTCAAAAGCAAGCTGAGTGTACTGTCTGGCAATAAAGAATCAGAATCTCCATTCTGTGAGTTTTATCACAAGAAGTCTCTTTTTCTAAAGGCATGAGGTCAAATACTATGGATTTATGAAATTCCTATTAATTCAGAGAGTGTCCAAATCTTCCACTTGAATAGGACAGTAGTGAATTGGGAGTTATGTAGAAGTAATTCTTGTTGCACTGTATGCTCCTCACTGTAGAAAGGTAGAATCTGGGGGCGCCTGGGTGCCTCAGTTGTTAAACGACTGCCTTCAACTCAGGTCATTATCCCAGGGTCCTGGGATCCAGCCCTGCATCAGGCTCCCTGGTCAGCGGGAAGCCTGCTTCTCCCTCTCCTACTCCCCACTTGTGTTCCCTCTCTTGCTGTGTCTCTCTCTGTCAAAAAAAAAAAAAAAACAAAAACAAAAACAAAAACAAAAAAAAACTTAGAAAGGAAGAAAGAAAAGAAGGAAGGAAGGAAGAATCTGCACAAAAGCTCAATTTTGCGTCACTCAACATATAATCATTTTTGCTACATGTATATGTTAGGTATGAGTGCACATGCATAAATAAACACATATACACATATTTACATAAAAGTATTTAGATATTAGATAGAACTCACTTGAGATCAGTCTTTTGGGAAACTTCATCCAAATACAAATTTCACGGATTTGTGAATATGTAGAACCCATTACAAATGTATGTAGGTTCCATGACTCACAAATACTTTTCTCTCGACAATCAGAACCCCTCCCCCAACAATCACCATTCAGGTCAAATCTTCTTTGAGGAATGAAAACTGGTGCAGCCACTCTGAAAAAACAGTATGGAGGTTCCTCAAAAAGTTGAAAATAGAGCTACCTATGATCCAACAATTGCCCTACTGGGTATTTACCCCAAAGATACAAATGTCATGATCCAAAAGGGCACACACAAGCCAATATTTATAGCAGCAATATCCGCAATAGCCAAACTATGGAAAGAGCCTAGATGTCCATCAACAGATGAATGGATAAAGAAGATGTGATATACGATGGAATATTATGCAGCCCTCAAAAGTGAAAGCTTGCCATTTGCAATGATGTGGCTGGAGCTAGACGGTATTATGCCAAGTGAGATAAGTCAATCAGAGAAAGACAATTATCATATGATCTCACTGATACGTGGAATTTAAGAAACAAAACAGAGGATCATAAGGGAAGAGAGGAAAAAATGATGTAAGATGAAATCAGAGAGGGAGACAAACCATGAGAAACTCTTAATCTTAGGAAACAAACTGAGGGTTGCTGGAGGGGAGAGGGGAGGAGGGATGGGGTACCTGGGTGATAGGCATTGGGGAGGGTATGTGTGTAATGAGCACTGGGTAGTTTATAAGACTCTTAAACCACAGACCTGTACCTCTGAAACAAATAATACATTATATGTTAATTAATTGAATTTAAATTAAAAAAAAAAAAGAAAGATACCTTTTGATGCCTTTTCAGACCACTCCCATGTAAATTGATTGACTTCCTCATCTGTTCCCATCCCAGGTAGCATATATCTCTATTGTGGCTTGCCTCACATTGCTGACTAGTTTCTGTCCACGTGGTGCTTATGTGCCACACTGTGAGGGACTGCTAGCCGCTGAATTCCTCAGGGCAGGAAAGAAGGGAGAAAGGAAAAAGGAGTTAACTATCCAAGGCTTGAAAAACTGTATGGGTATGTGGATTTATGGTTAATGATGTGTTAAAAAGGCATGCCAGCTTTGATTGTAAGTGTCAATATGTATATTATTAAAGTGTGGGCTTGGAAATGTTTCACTGAGTAATTTAAGTAGTCTGTGACCTGGGAAGACATTGTTATTTACTTGGAAGTATTAACGATGTATCTGTAGAAGTGTCTGACATTTCATTAGGAAGTTTAATGAGCTTTTCAAGGTGATCTTGGTGGTCAGTTCAGTCCTAACATGTTATTATAATATGATCGGAGTGAAGAAAAACTCAGTTAAGATAAACAAATTATTATGACTGACATGAAAATATTGCTAGGATTCTACCTAAGTGATCTTTTATACACCATTGAAGCCAGAGGAAATCTCAGGCGACATCTTGCCCACCCATCTCCATTTACAGGTGAAAAGCTCTAAGCCTTGTGGGCTGATTCTTTGTACAGTTGCCTTGTTACTAGTTGGCACTAGTTAGAACTCACAGAAACTGTAACTTCTGGCCACCATTCTCCAAATGCAGTTATTTGAATTTGTGCTTCCATGTTTTCATTATTTTAGCCCTTTAGGTAGAGTCAAGTCAGGTGGTGGTACTGAGCACACCATTGTATTCACTTATGTTCACTTGGTGGGACCATTTGTCCCCCACTGGCATTTAGTAAATAACTGCATTTTTTATCCAAGCCCTTACAAAACCTTTAGGGGTGTGAAGAGGTTGTGATGTGTATCTTAGGGCAACCTAAAAATAAGTAGCATATTATGTATTTCGTGATTTTAATTTCATTATTTATGTGAATTTATATATGTGTATATTTAAAATATATTTAATATATATTTATATGTAAGACATTTTATTTTAAGATTTTATTTATTTATTTTTTAGAATGGGAGAGAAGAGCATGAGAGGGAAAGAATTTCAAGCAGTCCCCCACTGAGAGCAGAGCCCAAGGTGGGACTCTATCTCAGGACCCCCTGGGATCATATCCTAAGCTGAAACCAAGAGTTGAATGCTTAACTGACTAAGCTACCCAAGCACCATTATATAAGATATTTTATTTTATTTTTTTAATTTATTTGACAGAGACAGAGAGATCACAAGTAGGCAGAGAGGCAGGCAGAGAGAGAGGAGGAGGCAGGCTCCCTGCTGAGCAGAGAGCCCGATGCGGGCCTCGATCCCAGGACCCTGAGATCATGATCTGAGCCGAAGGCAGAGGCTTAACCCACTGAGCCACCCAGGTGCCCTATAAGATATTTTAAAGGGTTAATTTATTTTCCAACTATAATTGCATGCATGCATGTTCAATATAGAAACAAAAGAACATGGACAAAGAAAATAATAAAAAAATTATGTTTTATTTTTTGTACCATGGAAGGAATAGTTAGAATGTGTGAACCTGGGCGCCTGGGTGGCTCAGTGGGTTAAAGCCTCTGCTTTCGGCTCAGGTCATGATCTCAGCGTCCTGGGATCGAGGCCCACATCGGGCTCTCTGCTCAGCAGGGAGCCTGCTTCCTCCTCTCTCTGTCTGCCTCTCTGCCTACTTGTAATCTCTCTCTCTGTGTCAAATAAATAAATAAAATCTTTAAAAAAAATTATAAAAAAAAAAAGAATGTGTGAACCTATTTATCAAATATAGTCCTGATCCCTCTGTAAATGGGATACGTTTTTCTTTCTAGTTGGTATTCATACAGATTTTCTCATGGTCCTAAAAATTTTTGGTAAACATCAGGTTAATGGTTGCTCATTTATAACACCCATCCCTCACACAAAGATATTATCTACCAATCTAATTATCTAATTATTTATTTACATAATAATTAATTTAATGATTCTATCCTGGAATAGATTATATATTCACCAACATTTTCTTTGAGATATTGTTGTCATAAACAAATTTTCAATAAGAAAATTCTACATCAGGGGTACCTGCGTGGTTCAGTAGGTTAAGCGTCTGCCTTTGGCTTAGGTCATGATCCCAGGGTCCTGGGATGAAGCCTGGCGCCAGGCTCCCTGCTCCGTGGGAACCCTGCTTCCCCCTCTGCCCCCTGCTCATGCTCTCTCTCGCGCGATCTCCCTCTCTCTGTCTCAAATAAATAAATAAAATCTTTAAAAAAAAAAATTCTGTGTCAGTAAGTAGAATGATGCTATCTGTCCATTTTTTAGGAGGATTTGTACACTTGGAAAGTAATGATTGCCACTGAAACATAGAAGGATTGAGAGGTTTTTTTCTTCTTCCTTTTTCTTTTTATCTAATCCAGTCCCCATTAATAAACTTAACTGAAGAATAGGTGGGTTAATTAAATGTTCCTGTTGACTCAAGTTACACAAGCTCTGACCTGTGCTCCTTGATCCCTTGTAATGATTTTTAAAAGACCTTATTTCCACATCTATAATTAGGCATCCTTCTGAAACTTCAGCCAATTAAGTTCTTATAAAATTAAGCTCCTCCGACTGTTCTGTATCTTCCAGAGCCTCACCCTCAACATGTGTTTTTCCATGACTCCAGATATGAAGTAAAAAAAAAAAAATTGAGTTGAATATATATTGGTTGTAAATTCAGCAGTTTTGGCGGGCTTAATTCTTTCTTCCTTCAACTATAGAGATAAACATAGTATCTCCCTCATAGACTTATTGTGAAAACTTAAATATATGGAAAATGCTGAAATCAGTCACTGGTTTATAGTCAGCATCTCATTAATGTCAGCTATAATCACCGTGATTATTATTATCACTGGGAATTAATAGTGAAATAGATAAAATTGCATATTGTTGTCAAGTGATTTTCTTTTTTTTAGTTTATTTTTTTAAAGATCTTATTTATTTATTTGACACAGAGAGAGAGATCACAAGCAGGCAGAGACAGAGGAGAGAAGAGGAAGCAGGCTTCCCGCTGAGCAGGGAGCCCGATGTGGGGCTCGATCCCAGTACCCTGGGATCATGACCTGAGCCAAAGGCAGAGGCTTTAACCTACTGAGCCACCCAGGCACCCTGTTGTCAAGTGATTTTCATTTACATCTATGAAAAATATCAGTGTGAGCAGTGACAGGACTGTGCAGAAAGCACTCAGTGGAAATTTCTAATTGATGTGTTTTGGGTTACTCACAGTTTTTTCATTGCTCTCTCTCTAACACCAACCTCAAGATCCTTTGTTTTCTTTTAAGATTCTTCTTCCTCTCACATTTGTTTTCTCCACAAGATCCTTCTTTCTCTCACATTTATTTTCTTCGAAGTATGTTAAAAGCAGATCAGAAGTCAGGCTTATAGTCAGTATTTCTCCTTATAGCTAACAAAACTAGGCTCTCTATGCAATAAGCTTGACTACGGTCTACTTGGGATGTCAACAGAATCAGTATTCCTGAAAGCGTGTTACTGCTGATCTCTACCAGTGTGCAAAGCCCTGATCGCTGCAAGAGCCAGGGACTGGAACACCACCTGAGTGGAACGACCTGGATTTATTCATGAATTCTCCTTCCTAATGCCATTTCTAACAATTACATAGGAACCTCAAAGTCAAGATAAGGTAATTAAGACTGAACAGAGAGTTCTGGAAGTTTGATTATGTTACCACAACCATTTAGTATACCACAGCATGCAAAAAGTATAAATAAAAAGACGAAAGTCAGGAATTCATTTTATGTTTAGAATATCTCTAGCTCCATCTCCAATTTTATTTTCCATCTTCAACTCTGAATCTTCAGGAATGTGTCTACCCCTATAATATATATTGCGTTATATGTGTGTGTGTGTGTGTGTGTTTATGTATTTTTACCAAATAAACATTTATAGATTCCAATATATACACGCATACAGGTGAGTGAAACTCAGATCTCAAACTTTATCTGACTATGAAAACATGTTATTTTTATCAGATGTAAGACTGTACATTATTAAAATTTCACATTTTATTTTTTTTATTTTTTATTTTTTTAGATTTTATTTATTTATTTGACAGAGAGAGATTACAAGTAGGCAGAGAGGCAGGCAGAGAGAGAGGAGGAAGCAGGCTTCCTGCCGAGCAGAGAGCCGGATGCGGGCCTGGATCCCAGGACCCTGAGATCATGACCTGAACCGAAGGCAGAGGCTTAACCCACTGAGCCACCCAGGCACCCTTAAAATTTCACATTTTAAAGAGAATTACTATTTACATGTTCTCTTCATGAGAAATAGATGTCTTTTAAGGCCAAGTACCAAGACATAGCATGTATTTTACTGACCGTCAGTGTGTTCTTATTTCTTAGTTAATAAAAGATATGGTACCCATTTTAGGTTTTTTGATTTATATGTTAAAAATTTATGTGTTTTGATTGGCAAACATACATATACCCATTGGTTTTACAACCTTTTCATTGTCCCCTAATCACTGTGTTCTTATGTCTCTCCTTTTTCCATCCTAGTTTGCACTATTCATTCTAATAATTGCTCTTTTTAATAATCCCTCATTTCCCTCATGCCTCCCTTCTTTTGCCATTCACAAATGGCTAAATCCCAAATTTCATCAAATCTAATCCTATATGTCAGCTTTCTCCAGAAAAACAGAACCAAGAGGAAGTGTGTATGTGTGTGTGTGTGTGTGTGTGTGTGTGTGTGCGCGCGCGTATATGAGAGAGAGAGAGTGAGAGAAAGAGAGAGAGATAAATACTCATTTATCCTTCCAGGTCTACTTTCCAGCTATTACTACACTTCTCTGTGTCCCATAAATCTGTACTCTATGGACTCTATCAGTTTGTTCTTTCATCTTGTGACTTCCCGCTGGGCTTGGGAATTCCTGGCAGCAGATGGAAGGAAGCTGGGTGGTGAGTTCAGTATATTTGTGTATTTTTCATACATGGCCAACTAGAACTGTTAGGATTTTCAGGCAAAATTCATGGCCTCTGATAAGGTTTATCTGCCTCATTAAACATTCTTCCCTAGGATTTACATCTTCACCCTTTATGCCCAAAGTAGTTATAGCTTCAGGCTACTGTGCTACCCCTCCTGGTTCTCCTTCACACTTCCTACAGCTTGGCAAATAGTCCCTCAAACCTACCTAAAATGATTTTATTTTGATTGTCCAGTCTTTTCTGAGGGAAACTTAATACATTTTAAGAATGCTTTTACATGCTTTTAGCACATCTAGCAATTAATCTACACTGTTATCCATTTACTTTGCCTTTACTGCTTATACTTATACTGGGTGAATTACCCCTACTCTTAAGTCAGTCCTTACACTTATGCATTGGATCTGTATTCAACTCATACTAAAGAATATCTAATAATTGTCCCTTCTCTTACGTGTCATCGGTTTATTTCTTTTTTTTTTTATTTTATTTATTTATTTGACAGAGAGAGAGAGATCACAAGTAGGCAGAGAGGCAGGCAGAGAGAGAGGAGGAAGCAGGCTCCCCGCTGTGCAGGGAGCCCGATGCGGGCCTCAATCCCAGGACCCTGAGATCATGACCTGAGCTGAAGGCAGAGGCTTTAACCCACTGAGTCACCCAGGTGCCCCGGTTTCTTTATTTCATGAATACTATGCTGTCGTATCACCCATATTTGCAATGTCGTGGTTCAACCCTGCATTGCCTTAGTTGCTGCCTTATTTCTCTGCTCTTTTTTTGGCAAAACTCTTTGAAAGACTGCCTATGATCTTAAATATATTTTCATCCACATAAATTCACACCTGACCTCACTTCTGTAAAGACAGCTCTTTCCTTTCAAGGTTAGTAGTAAACTCCATACTGCTAAATTGGAATATTAGTTTGTAGTTCTCACGTTAAGTTACAGCAGCTGTATTTACAATACTTGATCACTCTCACATTCCTAAAATATTTGCTTCACTTGGATTTCATGACTCCACGTCTCTGGGATCTTTTCCTTTCTCATTGACCATCCCTACTCATTCTCCTTTAATAATTATTTCTTACCTTTTGAGATATTTCATTGTCGAAGTATATCAGACCTCTGTCTTCAAACCTTTTCTTTTTTCTTTTCCTTTCTTTCTTCTTCTTTATTTTTTATTTTTTTTTTTATTTTTTTGAGAGACAGCATGCACTTGTGTGTGAGCTGGGTTGGATGGGGAAAGAGAATCTTAAGCAGGCTTTATACCAGGCACAGAGCCTGAGGCATGCCTCAATCTCAGGACCTTGAGATCATGACCTGAGCTGAAGTCAAGTGTTGGACACTTAACAAGCTGAGCCAGCCAGACACCCCCAAACCACTTTTCTACCTATTCTCTATTTTCTGTGTCAAGTTTGTGAGTAGCATTGAGGATATATACTTCTTATATTCATATTTTCTGCTTCAGCCACTCCTTTGAATTCCAGGTGCTTCTTTATAAATGCTTACTCAACATATCTATTTGTAAGCTTAAATGACATTTCACACTTAAGAAGTCCAAAAGCAATGCCTCCTACTATCTTCCTTATATGTAGAGTTATTGAGGCAAACAATCTGTGGTCATCTTTGATGCCTCCCTTTTTCTCATATCCCCACATATAAAAAGAAATAGTAGATTCATATCTTAGTGATTTTATGCTATATCTACTATTTATAATATTGTCAATATTGACCGAATAAGCAAGTTTAATTCAAACCAGATAAATCTGTCGTTTCTGACCACCATATTTTCAGAAATAATTTCATTATAAATTTGCATTTAGCTTTTTTAAAAATAGATTTTATTTATTTGAGAGAGACAGAGAGAGAACACAGAGGGAGAGTGAGAGGGAGAAGCAGATTCCCTGCTGAGCAGAGAGCCTGATGTGGGACTCGATCCCAGGACCCTGAGATCATGACCTGAGCTGAAGGCAGATGCTTAACCTACTGGGCCATCCAAGCACCCTGCATTTAGCTTTAAAGCTACACCTTTGAATGGGATACAGAGGCATTTTCAGTGGATCTCTGGTGTGGCTTCCATGCGATATATGTAAAAATTAACAGAAATAACTGGTAAATAAATACATTTTAGCACTATTTGTCATGATATGAGAAAAACTGCTTGTAGATCAATGTCAGAATCTTGAGTATAATCTTCCTACCCCTCACCTATTATTCTAAGTACAATTGATAAATGCTTTTTTTTTTTTTACTTTGAATAGTTTTTTGCTTCTTAATCAGTACAACTTCTGTTTTAGGTCTTTTAAAAGCTTTTTTTTTTCCCCCTGAAAATCACGAACTGCATGTTAAGCAGCTCTTCTGTTTTATTTTTGTTATCTCTCTATCACGTTAGTAATAGAGTGCTCAGTAGTGCATCAGGACATGTGCATTCACTACGTGTCCAGAGCTTTGCCTTCATGCCACAGGAGACCAAAGCACAACTGATAAATAACCATATCTCCCAGGATCTCACAAGGTAATAGAATTAATATAATTACTAGCAAACTGTTTTATTGGCCATCAAAAAGTTAAATTACCCTGCTGGTTATCTTAAGCAAAGAAATTACTAGCTATTTTCTTTTTTAGAAAAGGGGGGACACTATTTATGCATCAACATCTTTGTCTTTTCAAACTATAATCCCAGTATTTAGAGAATATTAAAATTATCAGAAACACCCTTTCTGTGATCCCAATTTCAAACCCTGAAAGCAGTAAAGTTAAGGGAACAGCATCTTTGATATGGTAAGGATTTTGATGTGATAAGTATATGTCAAGGATTTTCTCCTAATGCTCGGGTTTCTTTTTGGGTTTCTTTTTGTTCAATCCAAACAGAAAGCAGCTTGCTTACTTGATTGCTTGCTTTTCTTTCTTTCCTTTCTTTTTAACCATGGAGAGCTTTGAAATAGAATCCTTTATTTTAAAATATTCCAATCATTTTTTCTATGTATAGAAAAGCTTATTTAGCTCCTATAACCTATCTTTCTCACACTTCTATTTTCAAAGACATGAAACTTTATGCAAGGCTATAATGTAACAAAACCACCTCTAGGACTATTTGTTGGTCACCTCCTCTATGTGAGGTACTGTTTTAGTGGGCTTTTTACATGTATTACTTCTCTCATCTTTATAGCAACCCAGTTGGGCAAATGCTATCATCCCTGGCTACGTGGAAAATGTAATGAACCTCAATGAAATTAGCATGCCTAATTTCACCCAAATAGTAAAAAGCAGAGATTGGCTTTGAACCAGGCTTAGTTGGCTTTAAAATCCAGATACACCATTAAGTGATATTTTCCTTTTGTCAAATTCTGGCATTTTCCTTATGCCCATATTTCCCACCCTCTTGTCCACACGCAAAGCACAACTGTCATTCCTCCTCAGCCCACACCCTGCTTCTACCTGCGCGGGCTCAGGGGGTATCCTTGGGGATGGTGCAGGCCCCCCGAAGATGCAGTACAACAGCTGAGACAGGAGGCTTCTCTTGAAGCAACTTTGGCAACTTGCATTTTTGATTCCTCTCCCCCATTTTCTTGATAACAAATCTTGGCTTCTTGCTTCCTGGAAGTCTGGTGTGCTTCCTGGGATTCATTGTCTTCTACTACCTTATTTCTGAGTTCTTGTTAGATCTCAGTCTGAGTTTTAGCTGAGCAACTTAACTGTGGGTTGGTATCCTTATGGTATTTTGATGCACAACAAAGAATTCAGTCCCACACTGGACAAATTCAGATTGTCCTCTCCCCCAACCTGTATCATTGCTGATGTGCTGATTATTGATATTTTGGCCTTTCCTAGTTTTCAAAGGCCAGCTCTAGAACCATTTTACTTTGTAGAGGTGTCATCAATTATATTTTTATTTGATTTAGGATTTCCTGTTGTGATTAATTTCTGAATGATCCTGGGTCATCCTGTAGGGCTGAATCTACACTCTCCAAGCATTTCCTTCATGTGTTAATACATTCGGTTAATGCTGCTTGCTACCTGCAGCTAGCTGTGGATGTGCTCTGCTCACAGATGGGCTGCAGTGAAAAGATTTATATGTATCCTCCTGATTTTTAGCTGTAAAAGAACAAAGAAAACGCTGGCCAAATCTTGCAATGCAAAAATTGCACTAGACAAAGTGAAACAGGCCTTGGAAATGTTATTCAAGGCTATTACAATAGGGGAGTGAAGCCGAACAAAGTCTGAATTCAACTCTGTTGACAGGAATGGCAGGAAGGTGGTTACTCTCTGCAGGTGAGCTGGTGACGAAGTGCCAAAGGAAGTGAGGGGGAGATTGATCAGTGGGATGCTTAGTGCACATTGAATTGTTCTTGGATTTGCAAATGTTTTCTCTGTGATTAGGCCACCTGCATTTGCTAATCATTGCCCATAATAGTTTGGTTCCCACCTTCCCACACAGATCGGAAGATAGGAGTGCTATCTTCTTTGATGGTTGCATTTCAAAGAGATAGCTCCCTATGCATCCTCAGAGATATTCCTGGGATGGAAAACTGGTAAGACACTTTTTTTTTTCTTTTTTTGCAAGAGGCTTTTTAAAGTTTTACATCTCAAAAGGGCAGGGAAGGGATTACAATTCTAAGTTTACTCAAATAAATGCCCTAAGAAAAGGGAGGTCAGGGCCCAGAGTCAGAAAGAAGCTTGTCTAAAATTTAGTCAAGCTGGGGAATGTGTTAAGGCTGTTTGGTCAGTTTCAGTGCCGTTAAGACATTACTCATTTCCTCTATTTTATTTATCCTTGGACTACCTATTCAACAACTCAGAGGTAAACAGCAGCTGTTCTAACCTGTTTTGTTTTGTTTTGTTTACTAGCTGCCTTGACAGATATTATCTCTCTCTCTCTTTTAAAGTTTTTATTTAAATTCCAGTTAGTTAACATACAGTGTAGTATCAGTTTCAAGTGTGCAGCATAGTGATTCAACAATTCTGTACGTTACTCATGATACGTTCATCATGATACTCTGTACGTTCATCATGATAAGTGTACTCTTAATCCCCTGTTGCACCCATCCCCCACCCACCTCTCTTCTGGTTCTCCATAGTTCAGAGTCTGTTTCTTGGTTTGCCACTCCCTCTCTCTCCCTTTCTCTCTTTCTTTCTTTCCCTTTTGCTTATTTGTTTTGTTTCACATGTATTTGTCTTTCTCTGACTTACTTGGCTTAGCATAATACTCTCTAGCTCTATCCATGTCTGCAAACATAGTCATGACAGAGTTATACTTATATGCATGTCTCCTTTTCTTTTGTGTTCTGATCCTCATTTTTTAATAGAAAATCGAAAAATACTCTCTCTTTTACTGAGTTTGAAAAGAAAGTAAAATCTGTTTTCTCTACCCCGGACCCTGTGTTTGCCATGTCAAGTAACAGGTAAGTAAAGATAACCTTTTAAATGTCAAATTCTCCATTTGATTCTAAGTAGAAGGTTAAGAATTTAATCAAAGAGCCTGGCCTGGTTAGCCTTGTCAGATCCCATCCCATTAGCTGACTTAGAGAATTTGAGAAGGAAGTGCTATTAAACCATGACCCAACAGAAGAGAAAAGTCAAAGGGTCTGTAGAAGAGGAAACAGTTTTCCTCAACTCTCCTAGGATCCCTGTCTGAAAATTAAACTGACAAAGACAGGCTAATAAGAAGAAAAAAATTACACGATTATTTAATAAAAGTTTTATGGGACATGGAAAACTTTACTAGGAAATGAAGACCCAAAGCAACAGACCTGTGTATTTTTATAGTAGGTCTGTTGAACACTGGACAATTGTATAGAAATATGATAGTAAGGAATATAGGGTATTCATAGTAAACGGGGAAACTTGGCAAGTCATGGTTGTTAGGATTCTTCTTGGCATTCCCTTGTCTTCAGAGATGAGGATGCACCTGTCCTCCAGGAATAGGGAGGGTACCTCCCACATGAGGGTTTTATGATCTGTTTCAGATAAGAGGGGTGAGAGATAGATCAGTATGACCTTCCTGCTTCTGCTGTTTTCTGAAACTCCTTCAGCCTAAAATGTTCAGTATGCCACGATGCCATATTTTGGGGTAGTGTTTCCTGAGCCCATGAGGTTGATTGCAAACTGATACATTCCACATATTCTCCTGTGATATTCTACCTCCTCCACATACTCTGTACCTAATACACTCTTTCAAGTGCAGAGATAGAGTTCTTAGGTGTTTTTTGTTTTTGTTTTTGTTTTTTTACCTTAGACTCCAACAGTAGGGGATGAGTGTGTACAAATTCATATTTGTTCTTTCTCCCAGTCCTGATGGTGCCCAACAGTGAGCGTGTGCATTTTCGAATGGCTAGGATCGGAGCTCATGGAAATGGATATAAGAGAGTAACAAAGCTAATGAAAATTAAAATCCCAAACTCAGACTCCTAGCCATTGTGTCCTATCACTTGAGCTAAATACTCCCATATTTTGATACCTAGCACTTTAGAATGAAATAAGAACTATGATTGTATAAACTAGTTATAGATAAAAAAATCAACTTAGGGTGCTATAATTTAGATAAATAAAGTATGCCATTTCTTTTTTGTCATCTCAATTGTGTTTTGCTTTTTCATCTGTAAAGTACAAGTAATATTCTCCGTCTTATCTTTCTCCTAAGATTCTTTCAAGAGGCAAACGACGTACTTTAGGGAAAGTACACTTGGAGATAAAGACTATAAGATACCATACTCTCAATAAAATACAGGAATAAATGTGGCAGTAGTCATAGTCACACCTTGTTAACCAAGAAGTTAATTTCAAGATTACAGGACCTCAGAGTTTGAACAGATTTGGGGAAAGTTTGGCTAGGAATAATATCTTTGATAGTTTCTTTATTTGTGTTGAAGATAATGGACTGAGGAAGTTAAATGTTTTTAAAACTCACCCAGTAAGTAGAATTCAAACTTTGTTCCTTAACCTCCCAGCCCATCACTTTTCTTTTCTTTTTTTTAAGATTTTATTTATTTATGGGCGCCTGGGTGGCTCAGTGGGTTAAAGCCTCTGCCTTCGGCTCAGGTCATGATCCCAGGGTCCTGGGATCGAGGCCCGCATCGGGCTCCCTGCTCAGCGGGGAGCCTGCTTCCTCCTCTCTCCTCTCTCTCTGCCTGCCTCTCTGCCTACTTGTGATCTCTCTCTCTCTCTCTCTCTGTCAAATAAATAAATAAATAAATATCTAAAAAAAAAAGATTTTATTTATTTATTTGACAGAGAGAGAGGGAGATCACAAGTAGGCAGAGAGGCAGGCAGAGAGAGAGGAGGAAGCAGGCTCCCCGCTGAGCAGAGAGCCTGACGTGGGGCTTGATCTCAGGACCCTGAGATCATGACCTGAGCCGAAGGCAGAGGCTTAACCCCCTGAGCCACCAAGGCGCCCGGCCCATCTCTTTTCAAAGTGCTCCTGCTTTACTGAGACAGCTCATAATTATTTGTTTCTTGATCACTAATATGGTGTTCATGTAGATTTTACTCATGATTAAGTGATGAAACCTAGTTCTGTGAAAGAATTTCGTGTATTTTGTACTGTTTTTCATCACTTCTGCCGTAAGTGTGATTTCAGGTCTTCAGATTTTTCTTCCCTTTTGTTTTGTTTGTTTGCTTTGTATTCCATCTTCTCTTGGGAATAATTGGTAGAAGGCCAGTGATATAATATTTATTTTTGAGTTCTGAAAGTTCTCTAATTATTCACTAACTGTATCTGATATTACAGCATTAAAAGAACGTAAGAAATGTGAATAAAATGAAAATAGCAATAACAATTAACAACTGTGAAGAGAATAAATCTTTTAGAGCATCTTTACGGGTTTTATTGCATATAATTCTCCTAATATCCATGTGAAGGTGAATGGACCAAACTCATTTCACTGATAAGGCACAGAGGCTCCAGTAATTTATAGGAATTAGGAATCACCCAATGAAAGGGGATTTTCTGACTGGAACCTGAGCTCTCGGCAGGATCTGTACTGTAGGTGTGTCAGTATTGCAGTGTTCTGCAGTTCCCTATTTTTAGTGTTCTTACGTATTTTAGACTTAATTTTGAGAGAGTTTGGATAGCTAGGAGAAGCACAGGGCGCTAGACTACACTGAGATTATATGACTCACTGCCAATGAGTCATCTCCAGGCACCTGGAATGGCACATGCCTGCACGATTCTCGTCAGCTACAGAGACAGGGCGCTGATGTTTAGTGACCGACCTTGTCCTGTGGCCTTGATTGGTTAGGAACCAAATGCCTTACCATGCTGTCCTTGAAGTTCTCAAGAGATTCCCTTCCCTCCACAGACCAGGGCCTTGCCTCGAAACATTACATAAGAGTATTTTGAGTTTTCTCAGATGTGTCACAGTATTGTCTTTTGAGTACAACTTTGAATTTTAGACCCAGGAAGAGCTCATCTGAAGCACAGTGTGGTGAATAAACTTGTTGAATTTTTCAGGAAAAAAAATTGCTCTTGCGCTTTCAAGACCTTAAGCAAATGGACATGCAAAACAACCTGCACTCTCCCGATCTCACCTGGGATTGTCTTTTTAAACAACGTGATTAGAATTTTCTGTGGTTATCATGTCCTAGCTTTCTGTCTTCTCTGCTACTTTTTCCATTTGTACCCATTGTTTGAAATAGGTATGACACTTCATCATTAACCACAAACAACTTGTAATTCACTTTTGTAATTGGTTGTTTATAAAAGGTGGTATCAGCTACAACTATTACTTGGTTTTGAAATTGTAACCATTGTGTGCATGTGTGTATAATAATAAGGTGTAGAAAAGAAGAGCAAAAGTGATAGTAAAAAAGAGGTCCAGAAGATACATACAGTACACCTGATTGGTGTAGGATTGGCCCTGATTGGAATGCCAGAAATTTACAGGACTGGCTTATGATCAGGCTCCTGGTGAGCTCCAGCTGAGTTAAGTTTTCTTATGGACAAATTGGACTGAACTTCTTTAGATGATATAAAGGGAGATTTCTTTTTTTTTTTTTTTCTTTTTTTTTTCTTTTTTTTAAATTTATTTATTTCACAGAGGGAGAGAGATCACAAGGAGGCAGAGAGGCAGGCAGAGAGAGAAGGGGAAGCAGGCTCCCTGCTGAGCAGAGAGCCCGATGCGGGCCTCGATCCCAGGAGCCTGAGATCATGACCTGAGCCCAAAGCAGAGGCTTTAACCCACTGAGCCACCCAGGCGCCCGGGGAGATTTCTATAATAGCTTTTTAAGTGAAATATTGCTCCACACTTGACATAATTTAGATAGTACACAGATTGTGTTTGTTTTGAAGTACATTTCTAGCAAAGCTTAGTTGAATGGATTATGCAGATACAGAGATAAATGAAATAAATCCTTCTCCAGAGTAGTGCAAACTATTTACATACTCATGTTTTATCCTGTACAGCAAACCATCCTCATGTGTAAGAAGCAGGGGTAGGTTTGGAGACAACAGAGCCTGGTAGATAGGGTTTCAGGCTTCAAGTCAGAGTATCTGTTTTGAAGTGACATTAGCCAAGAAATTCAACCACTTTCTGCCCCAAATCCTCCTGAATAACATGAAAAATCAATGATACCACTCAATGGGTAGTCGTGGGAATTAAATTAATTCATATGCACTAAAGAATTGAATAACTCTTAGTCCTTGCCATTATCATATTATGGCATAAAATAACGCAGGGTACTGAATTTTCATCTTTGTTTGAAATGACTTTCTTGTGACCTATGTCATAATACTTCATTTTTGGGTGCCTTCTAGTTGTGCTTCACCCCCACACAACATAAGTGTCATTACTCTTCCAGCTATATCATGACCATAATTTTACAACCCAAAAATATGCACATCTCCAATTTTGGTTGTATCTGTCCATTAACATTCTGTCACCCCTATGGCTAGTATTTTAATAACTCTTGGCAAGTCTGTTATTGAAAAGCATAATTTTAACTCCATAAAACAGTTTCTTGATGGGATGTGTGAGCGTTCAACTGAATGCTGTGAGTAAAGGTCTAGTAAAGGTAACTCTAAAATTTTTAGACATATGAGACCTATGGATCAAATTTGAAGATGAAACGGTGCATGTTTTCTAAATACTGTGCTTGGAGAGTGAGCACACTGTTTTAAATTTAGATTGTATATTTATTGTGAGACCATAGTACTGACATGGAGATATTTGGATGGCAGGCATCCCCTAAACACACATAGCACTGCCACTAGGATCTGTCACATGGGAAAGACTTAATAATTGTTAATCCCTTTCCCATGCAGAAATGTTGTGTACGTTAATGTAAGTCTTTATTCACGAAATTGTCCTTTTGTTTGTCAAAAAAATGTGGCATCCCAGAGTTAAGAGTCTGCTTTAACTCAGAATTGATATCTGTTAGTCTAAGAAAGGTAGAAATTTTGAAAGCCACCGCTGATGATGATGATAATGTCAATGAAGAGGATGATGGTGATAATCTTTAATGCCTAAAGTTTGGCAAGCATCGTAGGAAGTTGCTTTTATGTAAATCATCTCATTTAATCCTAAAAGCAATTTTTTTCCAAGGAATGTACTTCCTTCCTGTGTTACACATGAGGAAACTGGAGCTCAGGGATTTAAGAATCTTATTTAAGGTCAGAAAGCAGCTGAAACTCATATCCAAAAGCTCTTACTTCTACCAATAAACCTGGCATTCTGCAATAAAGATGCTCTCCATCTACTCATCAGTGATAATTTAAGGGAAAAATATTTTGTCATTGGTATCTTAATGTCATATTACTAAGACAACAACTTTTAGGATTCATCCCAGAAAACCTCCAAAATAACTGATTTAGCTTAGAAATTCTACTTATTGACAAGTTTGTCTCAAAAAACTACTGACAAGACACTAATAAGAGCCATAGGCAAACATTTAGTACAGTTTACCAAATGGCACTTTTTTCCATTAATTTTTTGAAATGTTTTAAAGGCTTCATTATTTATGAGAGAAAACAGTGAGGGCTGACAAGGCATTGAGAAAAATACAAAGGAAAGAGAACGTTTGAAAGTAGAACCAGTTTTCCAAATATGATAACCCATAATAATAGAAAAAAATTTGTTTTTATTTTACTTTGCTTTCTGTTATTAAAAATGTCTCTTTCTCTTTTTTATTTTTAATTTTTAATTATTTGGGGGGGCTCTGATGCTTTGTAAAATACATAGGTGCTTTGCTTTTTATGCTTATTTTTTGTTTGAAAAGTTGAAGTATAATAAGCCTCTTTCTTTGTAGCCATAGCATCTTATATTTTATGTTATTTTATCTGATATTTTATGTTCCCTGATATGGGGAATTTGCAATCAAATTTTACCACCACAGGAAAGGAGTCCCCTAAGTTCCCATCTGCCTGGTGGGCAACACCAAATCACGATGCACAATGGACATTCAGTCCAGAGACCAGATGGAAAATGCAGATTTCCCCTGCAGACTAGGTTTATAAACTGTGGGGCTTGGATCTTTCCATCCTGCCTGCTGAGCAGTCTCTTTCCCCTGCTTCCCTTAGGACAGGCAAAAGGATTTTCTGCAACTTGGAGTGAGGGAAAGAATAAGTTGCATCTCTGGCTTCTGGAGTGGACCTAACATGAATTTCCCATAAAAATAATACTTTACATAGTGGGCGGGCATGGCCAAAGAAGTACCAGTAGCGTTAAGAAGTGCACAGGCTAGGTTTACATTGAGCTTCCTCCCAGTATTTCTCACACTGCTTCTGAGGGATAAGGAGTCACAGGTAGACAAGCAACTTACAAGCTAAGTTTTATTACAGTGGTGGAAACTTCACCCACGGGGAAAAAATCTGTTTCATCTTTGCAAAGACTATGTATCATTGTTATCTTTTCCTCCGTCTGCTCTTCCTCCATCATCATTGTCATTGTAGTCATCATCATCCTAAAAATAAGTAACCCTAGCTGAGCCTTTTCAATATCTAGGTACCATTCTAAGTGCTTTATATACATGGGATTACTCAATTATCACAATACTTGCATGAATTAGAAACTGTTTTTACCTTTATAGAGGAAACAGAGGGGTGCATAGAGGAAAGAAACTTGTACAAGCTGTGAAGTTCAAATCAGGCCATCTGACTCCATTTTCCTGGAGAGGATTTGGCTCACAGGCCTTGAGTCTGGCAGAATTAGGTTCAAGTATTAGCTTTGCCAAATACCAGCTTTGTGGTTCTGGTTAGCTTACCTAGCATCTTGAACCTCAGCTTCCTAAAGCATTCCTGAATAGGAATTAACCCTATTCATAAAATGGGATAAATAATAATAGTTATCTCCTAGTAATATTATAAATACTAAATAAAATAGGGAGTAAATCATTTTGGCTTCTGGCGGTGGGAATTACCATTCAGATACAAAAGTAATACTTCATTATTGTTTTTCAATCAGAAAGAATTAAGCAAATTTAATGTTCCCTTAAGTTTAGACATTAGCATGACTTGCTGATTGATTGCTTCAGTAAATGAAAATTTTAATTGAGGTGCTTAATTAATTTAGCTAATTAACTAAACAATCCTCAATATCATTGGAAATAAAAGAGAGCCATAGTCCAGATTTGATCTTTTTAATTTAATTTTAATTCCTTCTATTTCCTATGGCCTCCTTCCCACACAATGCTCTCCACCAGCCCCATCCTTTTCAGGGTTGAATGGTAGGAAGCAGAGGACATTTCACCTCCCTTCTCCTTCCCACTCCCCATACGTACACCTGAAGCCTTGCAGGTAATGACACTGAAAGCCTAACCCCTGCTAAAATATTTTTGGCAAGGCTTTGCTGGGAAATTCTTGTGAAAGATCTGTGTGGCACCCTCTTCCTGCCATACCAACAATATTATGTGTTGCATTATGTCATGCTATGCCCTTGCTTAGCACTAATTTGGAACCTGACAGAGGCAACAAAACCATCTGGGGACATGTGACATTATGATGCTATCGAAATTGCTGAATGGAAGAGATGCAGCACAGCAGTTGAGGCAGGAGTTACTGGGTTCCTTAGATCAGCGTGTCTGCAGCTGTAGTGAACGCAAGGTCAACCTCCTATGTGATATTCCCATGTCTACCATTCAGCTGGGGAAAGCTGAGGAGGTTTTGCTTTCCAGATCATATGCTCGTTCTTCACCAACTTGCTATTCCTGCTGAGTGACTGAACAGCACCTAACAGGGCTGGTTCTCTGGAACTCTCTTTTAGACAGGTTGGGAAAAGCATGCAAATACTAATATAAGCCCAGGTTGAAATTTCGTAAATAATGAGGATAAAAAGTAAACTCTTTCTTTTCAATTTGTTTTTCCTGTAATTCTCAAACCTTGAAAATAGCCTTCCCCTCCCCACCTTGGGAACCTATTTTTTTTTTGAACCTATTTTATGGTGATCTATTTTTAGTGTCAAATATATAACTAAAAGCTATTGTGAATTCTACCTGCGTTTGCCACCAGACTGAAATGACTTCTAAAACTACAGAATAGATTTAACCTTCCAAAGCCTCTCGTTTCATGTTACCTCATGAAACCTGTTTTTTTTTTTCTTTTTAAATTGTACTTGGCTCCAAAATGTAAATTCCTAAAAGGACTCTTACCTATAAAACAATTTTCTCTGAGGGTTCACATATAACAAGGGAGTGTTGCTCCTGAAGAATCAAATCCCACCTTTCACATCAAGGAGGTGCTGATATAAAAGAATTTCTAAAGGCAGAGGTAGTTTTTAAAACTCATGACTAGCAAGGGAATATTATTTCCCTGTTCTAGGTATAGAGCTGCCTATCACCACAGCCCAGATCCTAAATGCATTTTCAGAGCCTCTTAGATACTCCACCAAAGATACCTTATATTCAAGTCTTCTGTCACATTCGTTAATAACAGTTGTAGATTTTAGAGATGTGTTATGTTTTGGGGAGATTGTATCAAGCATTTTAATATGTTAATTTACATAGACCATTACAACAATATTGTGGAATACATGTCATTATTATTATTATTATTATTATTATTATTATTATTATAGTTGCTGTTATAATTATTATATAATGAGGTTTAACACATTGTCTAGGGTAACAGCACTAAAGAAAAGGAGATTTGGGCGCCTGGGTGGCTCAGTGGGTTAAAGCCTCTGCTTTCGGCTCAGGTCATGATCTCAGCGTCCTGGGATCGGGGCCCGCATCGGGCTCTCTGCTCAGCGGGGAGCCTGCTTCCTCCTCTCCGTCTCTGCCTGCCTCTCTGCCTACTTGTAATCTCTCTGTGTCAAATAAATAAAATCTTTAAAAAAAAAAAAAAAGAAAAGGAGATTTTCTGGGACAATTTTTAATACTACTACATATTGCTTCACAAAGGAGACTGAGAAAATACTATTTTAGATACTTATTTTAGAAGAAATTTACAAGTAATCAGGTACTAAGAGCTTAGTATGGGATATATGCCAATTTTTCTTCTGGTTATTGTTTTTAAATATAAGAAAGGTTATGAACTAATGAAAAGAGTCTAGGTTTTAGGGAAATATTTGTTTCCGCTATTTAATAAATGTCCCAAGTTTGGAAAATTTCTTCTCTGAACCCATTTCCTCACCTGAAAAATGGGTTCAATAATATCTACCTAAAATGTTTTTTTTTAAGATTTTATTTTATTTATTTATTTGAGAGAGACAGAGAGATCACAAGTAGGCTGAGAGGCAGGCAGAGAGAGAGGAGGAGGCAGGCTCTTTGCCGAGCAGAGAGCCCGATGCGGGCCTCGATCCCAGGACCCTGAGATCATGACCTGAGCCGAAGGCAGAGGCTTTAACCCACTGAGCCACCCAGGCGCCCCCTAAAATGGTTTTTATAAATACTAAATTAAAGTATGTAGGAAGCAGAGCATATAGTAGAGTCTCAATGGGTGACATCATGAACAGGTTTATTAAGGAACTTTTTCTATAAGTATGCCAGATGAATTAGAAGGACTTATGAGAAATGAGTATCTCTTAATCATTGAGAGGTCCAAAAACAACACAAGATTAAAGAGATACTGAGATACTGAAGCACACACCAAGTAGTCCCCACGGAGGAGGCAAAGAAGTGGGGCTAGTGTTGGCAAAGTGAGGGGGCAGTGGATCTACAGGATTTTCAGATAAGGACTAAATATCTAGTTAGTCCCCCTAAGTTAGAAAGATTATAGGAACTACACCCTAACTTCATACTCTTTCCTTTGTCAACATTTCTTGGTTTCACTCTCACAAAGAATTAACTCAGCAAACATTTATTAAGTGACTCATGCAAGCCAGGTGCAGTGATAAAAGAGGCTGGAAGCTTATGGTCTGATGATGTCAGAAATCATCTCTGCATGTACTTCGATCTTAGAAAATTAGAACCACAAATATGTCCCTGAGATCTTCTGGCCCACCATTTTTTAAAACCTAAATTGGATTTTCTCGGAACCCAAGTCCAAGAGAAGAATCTAAAACTAAGTCAAGTTGGGAAGTAGAATAAAAATGGCAGAAGATGGAGAAGTAAGACAAAACATAGAAGGTGAACAATTAAGGGTGATGGAGCTTAGTCATCTTGAGAGACGTTAGGATGACATTATAAAACTTTTGTTAGATATTGGCTGAGGCTGATTCCAAGGATTTTAATTCCCTATTTCTGTCTTACAATATAAGAAAAGTGTTCCCTGGCACAAAGCCCCCCAGCAAAGAAATACAGGTGATGGGAGTTAGATGTTGGACTGATTTGCATGGATTGAAAAGATATGGCTAATTTTATGATCTGTGAAAGTGTATTACGTAGATGTTAGTTTATAAAAAGTATTTAATGGTCAAAAGTCTTTGGAGAAAAAAGCTAGGTTAAACTCCAGGACTTTTCTTTTTCTATCCTTTACGAATGTTTAGCTTCAGCTTAGGAATGTACAAGGATGTGCTGGGCCTGGCTCTTATCCATTGGTGAGTGTTGACTGTTAGATATTCAGGATTATTGTGAGTCCATTGTTAAGCTGTCAGTAGCTTGAAATTGGACGTTATGGGACTACTTACACCATGTAAATTGGCAAATGTTACAAATCAGCCTTCACTACACCCAGAGCTCATTTATTAGCATATTGCCAAGACAGTGCAGATTTTCTCAAACTAAATATTTAGACCTTCAACCCTTAAATTACTGGAACACTGTATGGAATTAGTGCACTATGTGGGATTTAGTGATCAAATCCAATTGCTTCCTTTTACAAATGAGGAAACATTAAGTCCATATTGATAGTTATGCATTCATTTAAAAACAAATTTTCCATTATATGTGGAAAGAGATAGGCAATGTGGACCCAAAATATGTGGTTTTCAGTTATTTATAACTCTGTCGATAATGTTCCCAAGCTATTTTTATCAATTTGCCTAATAGACTTTATTCCATTAGCTTTGTTTTCCAAAACAAGATTTGGAATACAAAAGACATGCCAAACTATTAAAAATGTCTTAGTACTCTTCTCAAAAGGGCCGCTCTGATAAGGTAAGCTTCTTACTCAGTTCTTTATGAAATCACGTGTGAGTTCCTTGAAGGATAGAGGTTGGCTTAATAACAAAACAACAAGAATAAAATAAAAGACCCATTTAATGAATAATTCTACTAAACATATTCGGATGGGAACAGACTGATTTACTGTTTCTCAGAGTACAGATCACAAAGAGGAGAGAGGTGTTCTGGATACTTCACACCAGATCATTCTCAGGTTATAGCCCATTGTGGTAGCAAAGCACTTGACATTGACAAGAAGTGATGTAGCCCAACGTCTGCACTGTTTACCTTGGACAGTAGAGATGAGGTCAGAAGAGAAAATGAAAGTGCTGTCCTCAAATGGAATCAAAGTCACTCCTATAAAATTGTGAAATTGCAAGAAGCTTACACTTTGCATTGTCAAATCGGTGGATTAGTAGTGAAATACAAGTTATGATTACTAGCAATAGAAATGAAAACAATAATGGACATTTTGAACTCTTACAGCTTATAAAGCACTTTCACTTATATGATCACCTTCAATTTTAAATTAATAAGTTAACCGTGGAAACAGATGGCAACAATATAGGTACTATTGTCTTATCCATGAGCCCAACTACCTCAAGTAATTTTTGGGGTTTAGACAGTATAAATTCTAATAATATTTAGTTCATGTCTCTGAAGGTCACTAACATGTTATCTTGTATTTATTTAAGGTTCTGACTAGATTTGCAGTGTACTTGGTTCTGAAGGTCGGCAAATTCCAATACTCACATAACCTTTCCTGGAGATATTATCTGATAAAATAAGGCTTAGAAAATTTAATTATTTTTTCCTGCCAATCTGTAGATTTGGGTTTCAAACCCAACTTCTGTCTCCAAAGCCTGATGTCACATTCTCCAGTATAGATAAGATTTAGGAAGCAAAGCTAAAAATCTAATACCTTGGTTTCATTAAAGTTCTTATGTAGAATTACTCTCATAGTGCACATTACAGGAGTAAACCTGTCTAGTTCGTGTACTAATGTAAAATTTAATTGTATTTACTATGTAAATTGGCCTCCACCATTCACACGACCCAACATGAAGTTGAATATCTATAGTCCTTAACCCCTCATGTATCTAACAGTCAAATGTAACAAGTCCCTGCTATCAATTGTAACATTTTAAAACTATATATTTTCAGTTTAAATTCCATGTGTGTGTATTTCAGTATAAGGTGATCAATTATATAAAGTGATAACAGCTATAAGATAGCTAACTGTTCAAAAGACTGTAACACACAAGAGCATAAACTTGCTCAGTTAATGTTCAATGTCATGTTTTCTATGTAAGGAGTCTCCCTCTAGTTGAACAAGTAACTTCCCACATGAAAAATAGCTGAGAAAGATTTACACAAAAAGCAATATTTTGACGCAGCATCTTATTTCCTGGTTTTTTAATAAAAGAGCTTTCCCCCTACCCTGCAAAGTTTTTGAAAACACATGTGTATGTTAAAAAATATGAAGGGCAGAACAAGTCTGGCTAAACATTTCCATCACTAAACTTAAAGAAACAAACAAAACCCTGGCATTCTGAATTATAAAAATGACCACTGAGCCAACATTCAGGGGGCTGGAGTACTAAAAGATGATCTTATTAGAGAGGTCATTTTCTTTATGAAGTCTTCCTAGGGATATTATAGCAATTTAGAATTACTGTGGCTTAAATTGAAGATGAGAATTTTTAAAAATCATTTGTAGTCATTTCATTCCATTTTGGCAAATGAAGGAAGTCAATCCTTTTGAAAAGATAAAATACAAATCCTTGGTATCTTACCTGGTTATTAGCAAGTTTTCATATTAACAAAGGATGGCATAGCTTAGCTGACAAATCAGAAAGTTAGGTATCAAAGAGAGCTGTGTCCTGATGTGAATGCTAATTACTAAATGTGTAATTCTAAAGCAGTTTCAAATTATTTTTTGCCAAAATGCAAAATACAAATAAACAAATAAGTGAATAAATAAATAAAATGCATAAATGCTTGGATAATTTTATTGACCTCAAGTCATTCAAAGGTAGAAAAGAACAGTCTTACCTTGCAGAATTGCTGAGGAAACAAACTAGTCATATACTAACATGTCATGGGTAATCATGAGTTAATTTCCTTTTTTAACTCTGCACTCTCTCAGGACCTTGTTCCTACTCCCATTTCAGCATATCACCTGAACCTGTCACCTCAAAATTTGAGAATAACACAGTCAATTCTTAAGGTAGAAAAAACAATTCTTAAGGTAGATAGGGAATAAAGGAGGAGAAACACATAAAAAATTTTTAAAAATAATAACATAAATATTTTTTCCTTATTTTTCTCTGTGAAAAGGGAAAAAATGCATATTTTTTCTTTTGCCCATGTGTGTCTGTGTACACACATATATGTGTTTCCCACTGTGAAGTAGTTGGATTTGCTCAGAGGACAACTATATAAAAATAAATTATAGATAAAATAGTAAAATAAATAATTGAAATATAGATAAATAATAAATTTTGCAAGAGTATAAATGAGGATTTGTTCACTATTTTAAAATATTCAGTAGCTTATATTAAATTTTTCTTTTCTTTTTTTTTTTTTTTAAAGATTTTATTTATTTATTTCACAGAGGGAGAGAGATCACAAGGAGGCAGAGAGGCAGGTAGACAGAGAGAGGGGGAAGCAGGCTCCCTGCTGAGCAGGGAGCCCGATGTGGGCCTCGATCCTAGGACCCTGAGATCATGACCTGAGCCGAAAGCAGAGGCTTTAACCCACTGAGCCACCCAGGCGCCCTATATTAAATTTTTCTTTTGCACTTTTAGAATAGGGAAATATAGCTATTAGAGGATTATCTTCTCATGATGCAGCAAAAGCATGGTTGAAACGAGAGGAACAGTTTTCCCCGCTAAAGTAGTAAGTGCCGGCATTTAAGCTGCATAGAAGTTCAAAGGAGCAGTGAAGTTTACATGTAGTTGGATCCTGGGTAGTTGACAGCCCTTTCTTGTGTGTGACTTTATCTTTTTATGAAGTTACTAGCATCCATTTAGTTTGTAGATTTCAGAATTTTGAACTGTATTTACAAACCTCAAGAAGTCAAAGGAGAAATTTAAGCAACATGCAAACACACATACACACAAACACACGACACAGATCAGTTTTATTTATATACTTATCCTGATTGCTGTGCATTTTTCCTGTGCTGCATTAGCTGAGCCAAATTAAATTTCCAGTCTTGTGGGTTAAAAGGAATAAAAAAAATAGTGATTTTATATGATTCAACCTCGTAGGTAAAATAGACACAGCTGTTTTCAAGGCTCTCCATCAAAAGATGGGTCATTTTTTCTGGATAGAATGACATGGAACCTGATTAATATAATTTGTAAGGTTTTAGGCCATTTTATTTAATTAATTTTATTTAATTAATTTATTTAATTGTAAAACTAGTATTTCTTCACTTCATTCAACAAATATAATTTAGCTTATCATGTGCCATAATTGGCGAACACTATTTAACAGAAGAGCCAATATACCTGCTCTCATACAACTTATATTCTACTGTGTGAGAGAAAAATTAAGATACATAAGTATATATGTATCATAAAAAGTGATTCAGGCCCAAAGGAAGCAGGAATGAGGCTTTTGTGTGAGAGAGTGGGATTGCAATTAGAGGTGGTGGTTTGGGAAGGCCTCAGGAAAAATGAAATCCTGAAGGAAGTGAAGGGCAAGCAATGGGAACATCTATAGAAAAGCCACAGCCGTCCTGCTCTGAAGGTCCACGTACTGCTGCAGCAGATGCTTAGTGTCACTGACCTGTCACTCAGCGTGTGGGTTGATATCACTCCTACAACTGTCACTGAGTCTCCTCTGTCAGCTTCTCTGGGCTCTAAATCAGGAGCTCCATATTAAACAGTACCACCTTCTTCTAAAAGTCACACTCATTATGGAAGTTAGAGACAATGAGGAATAGACACGAGTCTCAGTTTGTCCACATGTGTTTCAGTTGGGTTTTGATTTCGGTTTGTTCCTGGGGACTCTGCTTTTTCCTCGATTACCCAGTTTTCCCTTCCGGCTTTCTTACTGACTGCCAACCCCAGTGTCTTCTTGTGATTTTAGGCTCACCATCAGGTCCAGAAGTAGTAGCCTTCCATAGATTACTTTGCCAACTTCCATAATTGTGAAAGGTTTAATGCCTAACATAAACTCCATATTCTGTATCACTAGACTGAGTTTGTTTCCTTGATTGATTGTTAATTAAGACACTAATTAATCTTTAAAGGCTAATGGGACCTTCAAATGTAGCACGTATCAGTTGACTTCCTAATTCCTTCTAGGACAGACTTGTTATGCTCACTGTCTTGTCCAACACAGTTAATGGCAACTTATTCCGTCTTTTGATCAGCCGAAAATCATGGAACCATCTTTGATGATTCTCTTTTGTATACACCCATAGTCTGTTGTTCTGGAAATTCTGTTAGTTCTACCTTTAAAATATACCTAGTATGCATCTCTTTCTTTTTCTTCCTTTCTATGGCACTCCACTGTGGCCTAAGCCACCATCGTGTCTTGCTTGGAATAGATAAGATCCTCTATAGGAAGTAAGTATAGATAAAAGAGAAAGTTACTTGAAATTTTTGAGGTCAAGCATTGGAAAGATCAGTGAAGCAAACTGAGAAGGAAAAGCTGGAAGGTTGGGAAGAAATTCACTGAGTATGGGAACCAAAAAAATCACATGAAACAAACAAAAAAGTGATTCAAGTAAAAGAAAGATGTCATCTGCCATTTCTCTCCAGGACTGATGAATTACTTTTTTGGGAAAATGGGCTGTAGTGTTTCATCAGAGTTGCTTACCAGGATATAATAAAGAATATATGGCAGACCTGTGCCAAAGTGTTAGACAATGGTAGAATCTTATGAAATATATTTCTCACTCTATTTTATTAGGGTGGATTATAGGGTGTTTGATATAAAAATCAAATTTTATACAATGAACATTTCTGTCAATATTTCTATGGACATATTATTGATATCAAACATCACCTTGAGAGTGTTACTTGAGACCACAGGTCAGTGGAGAAGCTTACACAGAGTTGTAAGGAAATAAAGTCCCATCTTCTATTCCCCTCCTGTGCTCTAGAGCTTCATTTACTAGTAAATAAAGACTCCAACAACTCAAGCCACGTGCAATATCAATAACCATTTGCCAGTTGCTCTTACACAATGAGCTGATTCCAGAGACTGAGCTTCTATTTCTAGCTCTCCAGATGAGTCACTTAACCTCGCTTTACCCTTAAAGATAGGGATAAATCGTTCCTTGGCACACCTCTTGGAGATACGTGAATATTAGTGAGGTAGCATTTGCAAAGCTATTTGAATGTCACACACACACAAAGTAAAATTAGAGTTTTGCATATTTCCACGATGAGGGATGAAGGGAGACTTTTTGGAGGTGGTTGTGAGGGACTGTAAAAGGGAACTAAATGTTAGGTGTTTGCCCAACCAAAGCATTAAGGAAAATGGCATGCATTCTCAAAGAAGTTTCTAGTGAATAGATGATGGGTTTGCTTGCATATGCATAACCTAAAGATGCACATGAAGTCCTCAGTTGTAGAAGACTTGAGGACCTGGCTTCCTAGAAAATGACTCTCATTCTTTTGCCATGGTTTGTGGTATACATGCCACCCAGGTAAGATGTCCATTCTAGTCTTTTCCTTCTTTGCTCTCCACATTTACTCCCTCTCCTTTCTTTCTCCTCAACTAATTACCTGTCACCACACTGAGACTGGCTTATTTCAGATGGCCACTGTTCTCTCATGTTGACTAATGTGGTTGTGGTCATCTCCCAACTGATCCCCCAACCTGGAGTTTTCTATCTCTCTATCTCATCCTCAGTTTGCCTGGCATACACCATCCTTTGTGCTTGCTATCAGTTTCTTCCATTCAGTCCTGTGCCTACCACTCCCCAGATAGAACCCTTACTTCAGACATACTGAAGTACTCACCACTGCTTTGCCTGTGTGGCTTTTGAACATTTATCACTTGAAAGACCGCTTCTTTCTCCGGGCAGGGGGTGGGGCAACAGAGTATAGTAGACCGGAGAAAAGGCTTTGTCTTATATCCAAATCTAACTTCCCACTGCATGACCTTGGGCAAAGTTCTGAACTACTCTTGTGCCTCAGTTTGTTACCTGCAAAGTTGAGATAATAATAGTGTCTACCTCATGAATTGTCATGAGGTTAAGCGAGATAATTAATCTTTGTAAAGCACTTAACACAGTGCCTAACACATCACAAGCAATTGGTAATTTTAGTTATTATTATAATATTTTGGCCAATTCCAATGTATACAATTGTGTAAATCAAAATTTGCTTATTTCTTTTCTGTGGAAACTTTCCTGCCATATTTATCCCCCTAGCTTCAGGAGAACAGATTACTCCCTCTTTTTCCCTAATCTTCTATATTACAGATAATAATACTGACTAATGATTGAAATTATTTATGTATCTGGCTTGTTCACTGGACTGTGCAAACATTTATATCTCTAACCTTATTTATTGGTATAGATCCTGACACATAAGAAGCACTTCATAAATATGTATTGAAGGGTGGAGTGACAAGTGAGATCAAATGGTTTCTATCATAAAAAGCCCAGAGACATAAGAAAAGAGTCCTCATTATTCCTGGATAGTATGTATGTGGCCCTCAAAGGCTTCATGGAAGAACTGGACTTCTTTCTGATACATATGAATATTCTCTTTTCCTCTGTTCTGAGATGAATTTTCTATAGAGAACAGCTCTTTTCCTTTGGGTTTAACTCTAGAGAAAGAACTACACTTTCAACTGATTTCTTCATTGACCCACAAAGCTCAAAAGGCTTGTCAACATCAAGTCCCAAATGACTTGTAATAATTGCCGTTTAGCATGCTCAAGAGAATTGATTCTAGTATGTTAGGAATTTCTCAGTGTTATTGAACTATCAATATGGGAGCAAATTGATTATTTGTAAATTGTATTTCCTGAACCAATATTCATTTCTTAGCTTAGGAATGAGAGCAGAATCTTTGTTACTTAAAAATGTAGTTTTAAATTTAAAGTGGAAATATGTTCAGTTCTCCATAATTAGCCCCCCACACAAATTTCCTCATAAATGGCATATCAATGGATCTATATTATTATGTCTGTAATTACAACATGCTAAATTGTTGCAGATTTAAGTAAAAGAACTACAAGTCAGTCACCCATCTTTTGTAGCTATTTCATTCGGTATTGTTTTTACTGTTAGTAAAGATATTTTCTATACTGACTTTGATGCATGCTGAAATAAATTGAAAAAAATTATCTCATATGATATCCAAAAGTTTTAATCAGGAGTTTAGCTTTAGGCACTTTGAAGAATAGTGAATTAGATTTTCTAATACATTAACGCTTGCCTTTAGTGAAAAGTTTTAAAAATCCATCAGTGATAAGTTTTATTTTATTCAATAATGTAACTCTCCAAGTTACTGGAGACATATAAAGAAGAGTTGAGGGTAGACTGCCTCTAGAAGATTCTTGCTTCTTTTTGATCAGCCTTTAGCTGCTTGAAATATCATTTCTCTTAAAGTAAGGACAAATGAATTTGTTTTCATCCTTCAGACCTCTCAGCCTCCACTTAGTTCACTGAAACACCCTCCTGAATGGCTAATATATTTCTTTATCATATTATGAATTTTCAGGTATGTGATGCTCTGTATATTATTAATATGGCTTGTCAAAATGTCCTTTATGAAAACAGGGTGGTGATACTTAATTTCTATCCCAGATGAGTAGCAATTAGAACCACAGGGTAAAGTTCAGATGTACTTAAATTTTTAATACCTTAATTCACTATACTGGATTATGTGCCACTCGAGAATGCTAAAGCCTCTACTGGACAGAGGTTGGTTTGTATTGGTGCATCTCTCTTATCCTCTCCTTTCTCTTTTATAAATAAAATCATGACTTTTATGAACCCAGCACTTCCAGTTACAAATATGGTGATTGGACCGTGTTAGCTCTAAAATCTTTTATTTTTTTCGGCTTTAAAATTTCTTATGTCTCTGATGGTGGTATTCGATAAGGTAAAAGTTTAGATTCATTCCATGAATGGTAGGATTAAGTGGAATTGAGTGCTTTCAAGCTCTTTAGAATAAGATATGAAAATATCTAGTCATGCTAAACCAGGACAAGGACTCAAGTAAAATTTAGTGGCACTTAGAGTATTTCTAATTTTTACACTGGAAAGTTGTCTTGATCTCATTTTACACTATAAATTATAGATATATTTATACATACATGCATATGATACTAAAATATTTCCATAAAATATATGACAATGTGGCAAAAATCTTACCCCAAACAAAGATTGATTTTTTTTGTATTTGATGCTATGAAATCAAGTTTGTAGCATCATTCGGTAATTTGGTAAGCACTACGTTAAGTGTCTACAAACATTAGTTATCTCCCTTAATCTTAATGACAATCACTGAGGCAAGGTACTATTATTGTCTCCCCTTTGCAGGTTAACGGGTGACATACAGGATATGTTGATGATACAGTTTCTGTAGTGAAGTTTTGTTTTCTTCCAGCGAAACATTTATTTGATGGTGTGTTTAAAACATTTATTTGATAACAATTGTCTTAATATTGCAGCTCAAACTAAGAAAGAATCAATTGATGTTTAATATCCTATTACTTGCTTTAGACATAATCCCTGCCCTCAGAGATTAAATACAGAAATGTAAATTTTTGAAAAATCATTTGAGAACAATATAGCACAGTGGTTATGTCCTGTAAGTCAGACATCTGGATTGATATTAAATCATTCATAAACCTGGCAAGTAACAACACTCCTCTGGTGATCATTTTTATCATCTATAAAATAAGAATAATAATATTCCAGTTTTATGTATTTTGTTGAGCAGTATATGAATGTTATTAATAATAACAAACTTGATCTAGAGAGTATTATGTTAAGTTAAATAAGTCAGAGAAAGACAAATACCATCTGAATTTCACACGTATGTGGAATTTAAGAAACAAAACAAATGAGCAAACAGGGAAAAAAGAGAGAAAGAGGCAAACCAAGAAACAGATGAACTATAGAGAACAAACAGATGGTTACTCGAAGGGAGATGGATGGGGGGGGTGGGCTCAATAGGTGATGGGGCTTAAGGAGTGCCCTTGTTTGATGAGCACTGGGTGTTGTGTGGAAGTGTTGAATCACTGTACTTTTCACCTGAAACTAATAGTAAAGTGTATGTTAACTAACTAGAATTTAAACAAAAACTTTTTAAAAAATCTATAGGTACCCCAAAGTGTAATAATTAAAAATAGAGAAGAGTCTAAATATTTGGATTTCAGATTCCAACTCTGCCACTTATACCTAACTAGGGATATCATATAAAGGCATAGAGTATGCCTAATTTACAAATGAGGAACATTCTTTGGTTAAATAGCCCAATGAAAATTCTAGAATTTATAAATACAGAGTTGGAATCTGAAACCCAAATTTCAAAAGATCGTTCTGTCTTCAAAGCCCACATTCTTTCACAAGATCAGGATCACAGAATTTTGAAGAACAAAATCAGTTCCCCAGAATCACTGAGGGTACTGTGAGAATTTACTCTGCTGACAAAGCCGTGAAGTGAGAGACACTGGTACACTCTTAAGTGTGGAGCACAGGATGCAGATCTCTGTCCTCAGTGAAGATAAGACATGGCACTTTTGTCCAACTGTGGCATTAAATACGGTTAAAAAAAATCACTGTTCAGGAAATGGAATTAACAAGTGCATCACAATCCCTTGTACTACTTATTTTTCCTCTTCCAAGTAGAGGCCTGTCATACACTCTGTAATATTGTCATGTATTATGGACAACATCTTCCATGTCATTTTTGCAAATGTGTGGATAATAAGATTTACTAGTGTGTTTTTTGTCCCTACTGGCAGATTACATATGCTTACTGAATTAGTGCTTTAGAAAAATGGCAGGCATGGGCCACATTATGTTCAAATAAAGATATGATTAAGGCACTAGGCTAAAAAATTCCCCAAGCCCTTTGAGTGGCAGCAACTTGGTTCTTTAAAACAGCTTTAGCTCCATTCCTCTAAATAGATTGACAAAGTAGAATTAGCTGTCAGTGGGAAAATTTTCAAAAAATCTCTGCAGGTGGATGCCAACATGGGTGATGTATCTTACAGGGGTTGATGATCAGGTTTCTTTGTATCAAGAAGGCAGACAGCAAAAGTGATTGCATCTTTAGGAAAATTCAGACAGAACAATTTTCTTTGCCCTTATGAGAATGATTAATTAAATTTTTTAGCCAAGTTGAAAATATTGGACACATTTTGTTTCTATACCATAGCTTAAAAAAAAAAAAGAATTTTTAGAAACTAGCATAGTCCTGAAAACTCAACCTATCAAGACACCTCTGGCTTTAGTAAGTAGTAGGCTAAAGGTAGGAGGTGGAGCCTAAGTGGGGCCATAGTTCTTGTAGGATTTTATTCACGCTAAAAATATACTTTACTTTTAACTGAGAGATAAAACCTGGGCCATTAAGCATTTAGTTTCTTCAAAAAGGTGTCCGAAGTTTGCAGAAATTATATAGGAAATTGAGAAAAGTTTTACTTTGTTATTTATTTTGTTCACTCAAAAAATATATATTGTGAGCTGCCACGTATCATGCTCTGTGTTAGGCAATAAACATTACTTCTACTTATCCTTATGGTTTCAACTTAAACATCACTTTCACAGAGAAGCCTTTCTTGACCCCTGTACTTGGCTTGACTTCTGTAGTAGATTCTCATATCTCCATTAATACTCAAGTATATGTGTTGTCATTATTGCTTATATAGTGTTCGTCTTCCCCAGTTGTCTGTAAATTTGTAGAGTTTAGGAACCATATATGTTCTTTTAATTATTTTAATTCCAATGCTCCTGGTAAGAGCACTGTATTTTTGTAATACATTGAAAATGCATACATTGCAAACTGTGAAAATGTGAAATAATATTACACTTAATACCATTTTGTTAAAAAGTAC
The DNA here is from genome assembly GCA_002007465.1 of Ailurus styani. Lineage (NCBI taxonomy): Eukaryota > Metazoa > Chordata > Mammalia > Carnivora > Ailuridae > Ailurus > Ailurus styani. The sequence continues at coordinate 10,840,455 of LNAC01000062.1, forward strand.
GATGGACATAAACAACAGGCAAAACCTGGGTGTCTGGAATGTCAAAGGTTTCCTGGGGGAAGTGACTCTGAGGTAAGATTTGTTTATTTCTGGGTAGAAAAGGTGAGGTGGATATAACAGGAAGTGAAAGAAAGTGGGCATAGTATGTTTGGGTAACTACAAACTAGAGCAGAGAAAGTGAGGTGTAGAGTCCCTGGAAATGACCAAAGTGGTAGGATCCAGCTTTTGAAAGGCCCTACATGCCACCTAAGGGATTTCCAGGTAGGGTTTGTGTGTGTATTACATATACTTTTGGCATTTATTAACTAATTAGTTAATTTTTATTTTTTAATTTAAATTCAGTTAGTTAACCTACAATGTATTATTGGTTTCAGAGACAGAGGTCAGTGATTCATCGGTCTTATATAATACCCAGTGCTCATTACATCACGTGCCCTCCTTAATGTCCATCACCCAGTTACCCCAACCCCTTCCTACCCCCCAACAACCCTCAGTTTGTTTCCTATGATTAAAAGTCTTTTATGCTTTGTTTCCCTCTCTGATTTCGTCTTCTTTTATTTTTTCCTCTCTTCCCCTTTGATCCTGTATTTTGTTTCTTAGATTCCCCATATGAGTGAGATCATATAATTGTCTTTCTCTGACTAACTTCTTTCACTTAGCATAGTACCCTCTAGTTCCATCCACATCGTTATAAATGGCAGGATTTCTCTTTTTTTGATGACTGAGTAGTATTCTATTGTGTATATATACACCACATCTTCCTTATCCATTCATCTTTCAATAGACATAGGGCTCTTTCTGTAGTTTGGCTTTTGTAGACATCGCTGCTATAAACATTGGGGGGCACATGCCCCTTCAGATCACTACATTTGTATCTTTGGGGTAAATACCCACTGGTGCAATTGCTGAGTCATAGGGTACCTCTATTTTCAACTTTTTGAGGAACCTCCATTCTCTTTTCTGGAGTGGCTTCTCCAACTGTATTCCCACCAATGTTGTAAGAGTGTTCCCCTTTCTCCACATCCTCACCAACATCTGTCATTTCCTGATTTGTTAATTTTAGCCTCGTGTGAGGTGGTATCTCATTGTGGTTTTGATTTGTATTTCCCTGCTGCTGAGTGATATGGAGCATTTTTTCATGTGTCTGTTGTCCATTCATATGTCTTTGAAGAAGTGTCCATGTCTTCTCCTCATTTCTTTAATAATAATACTGCTTTATTTTTTTCTTTTCATAATTTTTTATTATTATTTTCAATTATTTCTTGATTGGATTATTTTTTCTTTAGGTGTTGAGGTTGATAAGTTCTTTATAGATTTTGAATTCTGGCCCTTTATCTAATAAGACATTTGCAAACATCTTCTCCCATTCTGTCGGTTGTCTTTTGGTTTTGTCGACCGTTTCCTTTTCTGTGCAAAAGCTTTTTATCTTGATGAAGTTGCATTTTTGCCTTTGTCTCTCTTGCCTTTGGAGACGTATCTAGCAAGAATTTGCTGCAGCCAAGGTCAAAGAGATTGCTGCCTGTGTTCTCCTCTAGGATTTTGATGGTTTCCTGTCTCACATTGAGGTCTTTCATCCATTTTGAGTGTTTTTTGTATGGTGTAAGGAAATGGTCCAGTTTCATTCTTCTGCATGCGGCTGTCCAATTTTCCCAACACCATTGTTGAAGAGACTTTTTTTTTCTTCCATTGGATATTCTTTCCTGTTTTATCAAAGATTTGTTGATCGTAAGAGTTTCTGGGTTCTCTATTCTGTTCCATTGGTCTGTGTGTCTCTTTTTGTGCCAGTACCATACTGTATTGATGACTACACCTTTGTAATAGAGCTTGATACTTTTGGCTTTAATAAGTGGTATCCTAGAGGTGGGAGGTGGGGAATAAGTATATAAATATATTTATTTTATTTGATAGGAAGACCTTGAGGAGATAAGTGGGGAAAATGATGGGATTTAATTTTGGTCTCAGGAAAAACACTCCTGTGGTGGAATGTGGCTGCATAGCTACTTCTGCCTGCAAATATCCAAACAGGATATACCTGGAATGGTATGACAGTTTAGTCACTTATGTGTCTATTGGCATTTATGCCCAGGAACTCTTACAGGAATATCTATTTATAATAATGCCTAAAGTTTAAAACTTTTCAGTTTTGGAATTTTTATGGAATTTTTTTGTTTTGAGGCTTTGTCAATTCACCATTTTGAATTACTTTTCACGTTTTACATCTTATGGATCTTAAAACATTCATGGTATGTAGTGTGACTCTATCTGTTAATCAAATTCATATCACCTGCCTGGAAGCTAGATTTTTCCTTCTCACGTTCATCAGAGGCATGCTTTTTATTTCCCCCTCACAATGACTTCCAAGGAAATGGTTACTTTTTTAGTAAGCAATAATATATAAACAGTTAAATTGTACAGTTTTTTTAAACTGTAGATGTTTCTATAGTGATTTTTTCATAAAGAAGCTCTTTTTTTTTTTTACCCTGAACCGAAATATGAACAAAAGATATAAGGTATAGAAAATGAGAGTGACAGGGGCACCTGGGTGGCTCAGTGGGTTAAACCTCTGCCTTCAGCTCAGGTCATGATCTCAGNATTTTTTACCCTGAACCGAAATATGAGCAAAAGATATAAGGTATAGAAAATGAGAGTGACAGGGGCGCCTGGGTGGCTCAGTGGGTTAAACCTCTGCCTTCAGCTCAGGTCATGATCTCAGGGCCCTGGGATCGAGCCCCGCATCGGGCTCTCTGCTCGTCAGGGAGCCTGCTTCCTCCTCTCTCTGTCTGCCTCTCAGCCTACTTGTAATCTCTCTCTCTGTCAAATAAATAAATAAAGAAAAAATTAAAAAAAGAAAAAAGAAAATGAGAGTGACAATTCCTTACTTCCTTGAATGAGTGCTATATTAAAATTATACATACATTTTATTGAGTGGACAGGAAGACTGTGTGAAGCAGTCATTATAGCCAAGAGTCAGATTGGAACTAATTCTCCCATTTAACATTTATTGAGTATTTGATAAATGCAAGGAAAATAACAGTTTGTGCCCTCCAGGAGCTTTCAGCCTAGTAAGACACAGAAGAGAAACCTATTAAAGCCTGGAAACTATTGTAATAAGTGAATGCACACGGTGGCAAGAGAATATTTGACTTGTGGACTTTAAAGAAAGTTTCATCTGGGAGGTGGCATTAGAACTGTGTCATGGGCATGCACAGGAGTTTATGAGGCAGAGCATGAGAGGAAATTGCAGAAAATGGCATGTCAGACACCATGAATTAATGGAAATACATGTTAGGTTCAAGGACACATAGGGGGTATTTGTGTGTATGTGTGTTGGCCAAAGGGGACAGACTCAAGGAGTCCTAGGAAAGGAATAAGAGATGAGAACAAAAGGGTAGCTCAGAACCAGAGTTGATGTAAAGCCACCACAGAGTTTAACATGAGGATATATACCTCATTTAGATTTATACTAGGAAGGGTAATTTCATACCCATGTGGGGCAGTGTATTAGGCAGAAAGGTAACTAGGAACAAGACGTGACTAAAAATGAAATTTAATGAATTGGCATTGGGATCATTAAAAATTATGGGGATTTAAAAATCATTTCCAAGATGACTTTGGGTGACTGATTGGATAAGGTAATGAGGGAAAAGATGGAGACAAAAACGATCTAGAGAGGCACCTGGGTGTCTCAGTCGTTAAGCGTCTGCCTTTGGCTCAGAGCATGATCCTGGGGTCCTGGGATGGAGCCCCATATCTGGCTCTCTGCTCAGCAGGAAGCCTGCTTCTCCTTCTCTCACTCCCTCTGCTTGTGTTCCCTCTCACTGTGTCTCTCTCTGTCAAATAAATAAATAAAATCTTAAAATAAAAAAGAACAATCTAGAGCTAGTTCAAACAGTTGGATGGGTGGCATGTCCTAATCCAACACTGGGGAAGAAATATTAAGATGAGCACATCTGATGTTGTGAAAAGTATAGGATAAGATCTTGGAGGTCACCCATGCCAGCCTCTTTTTCAGACCCCATAATCCATTCTGTGACAGAGGAAATTTTTGAAAATCCCCAGTTAGGGTTAACTTCAGTGGAAGTTCTAAGCCTGGGCAACAGATATGGACAATCAGATTTCTGTTCCACTTTGCAGCTCATAGATGGTTTGTAAAATAACAAATCAGAGCATAGATGACCTAGAAAGACGTCTAAAACAGTGTTGTTATATGAATAATAATTGGTAAAGAAAAAAACACTGTATCTTTTCAGAAAGATATAATCTCAAAAATCAGAAAAATTTTAAAAAGTAAAGACAAGGGCGCCTGGGTGGCTCAGTGGGTTAAAGCCGCTGCCTTCGGCTCAGGTCATGATCCCAGGGTCCTGGGATCGAGGCCCACATCGGGCTCTCTGCTCAGCAGGGAGCCTGCTTCCTCCTCTCTCCTCTCTCTCTGCCTGCCTCTCTGCCTACTTGTAATCTCTCTCTCTGTNAGGGATTAGTTGTTTGGCTAGTTCATTGTCCTATTGCATTAACTAGCATTTTTTTTATTTTGGTGATGAGTAGCAGCCACAAATGTACATATTTCCCAAAACTAAGCGAATACCTGGAACACAGTGCATTTTCAATAACTACTTCTAGAATGAATGAGTGTATGCATAATGAGTGTATTAGTCTAGTTCTGCAGATGCTATCTGCAGACAATTATATCAGTACCATTTTCAGTTCTAAGCACTGACTCCTTATCAATTCAAACTACTATTAACTATTTTATCAATTTCATGTCAGTTTTAGCTAACATTAAGCTTGGATCTTCTTACCACCTTCTCCCACCTGTTATTAATAATTTTATGTTGTTTTTCCAGTTGAACCTGGGTGGTTGGTGCCTTCTGTCTGCTACTGGCCTCCTTAGGAGGAAAAAGAAAAACACCAAAAAAACCTTATCATGCTATCTTAAAACTTTCAAGACTATCTCCTTACACATTTTCAGTTTGTTTTTTAATAAGCTACCTGTAAGGGTTAAAGAGCATATTTTCAGGTTCCTTGAATAAACAGTATGCAAATATTTTTTTTAAATGCTGATATCTGCAAGTGAGTTGCAGAGGAATGTAGCTGACTGCAGACCTTCCAAACAATTTTCACTGCATAATACATATTAAAAATAATGACATTAATACCAGCAGTGTCGATAGAAGTATTTGAATGCTTACTATTATTAGCAAAATAGAATGTAATTTCTGGAGTCACTTCTATTTACATCTTGGTTTACAGCTTGTGAACTTTTTGTATGGCTTTTGACAGGTTATTTACTAGCTCACATTTTTTTTTCCTTTGAATAATGTCAATAGGACATGTCTTCTAGAGAGTTGTTATGAGGACTGAATGCAGAAGCATTATGTAGAATGCCTCACACAAGACGGAATGGAGCAGACCCTCCGTGGATAATGTTTCCCTATCGAAAGACTATTTACTGTACTAGAAATCTGAAGTCAAATTATGGTTTTCTTTCTCTTAGATTTCTTTCATCTGATAGTACTTATCAATAGCCTCCATTTTCCTTCTGTCCTAACTTGAATGGAGCCTAAGAAGTTTTTGTCACTGTTTTCAGCCTTCTGAATAGCCACATGAATACATGCCACACATTTGCATACCATTCTTCCTTAGATTTCCTTCTTGCATATTTTGGGCTTATATCCTTTTATGACATATTCTCATTACAGGAGTATGTATGTATTTGTGTGCATGTATGTGCATATTAGGTGGAAGTGTTTTTTTCCTCTATTTTTAAAATAACTTTGTTGAGGTATAATTGATATATACATAATTGCACACACAGAATGTGTACAATTTGATTAAACCATTTCCACAATCAAGGTGACAGACACATCCATCACCTTTCTAAGTTTCCTTGTGACTTCGCCCTTTTGGGTGATACAGACATTTAACCTGATATCTACCCTCTGAAGTTTTCAAGTGCAGTGTACCATATTGTGACTGTGGGCACTATGCCATACAGCAGATACCTACACTTAATTCATTGTATGTAGCTGAAACTTTATTCCCACCCACTGATCAATAGTTCCCCATTTCTCCCTCCATCCCCTCAGCCTGGTAACCATGTTCTAGTCTCTGCTTCTGTAAATTTACCTACATTCAATATCTCATATAAGTGGAGTCATCTAGTATGTGTCTTTCTGTGACTGACTTATTTCACTTACCATAATGCCCTTAAGATTCATCCATGTCCTTTGCTATGAAGAAGTTACAGTGACTAAAACTGTATAACATTGGCATAAAGGCAGACATAGAGATCAAGGGAACAGAATAGAGAGTACCAAATGAAAACCACACACAATTGATGTTCAACAAGGGAGCAAGAGTTCATAATGGGAAAAAGTCCCTTCAACAAATGATGTTGGGAAAACTAGATATCCACATGCAAAAGAATAAAAGTAGACCCTTAGCTACACCATACACAAAAATAAACTCAAAATGGATGAATGTCCTAAAAGAAATCATAGGGGAAAACTTCTTGGCATTGGTCTTGACAATGATTTCTTGGAAATAACATGAAAAGCGTAAGCAACAAAAGCAAAAATATACAAGTGGGACTACATCAAAATAAAAGGCTTTCTTTAAATGAAACTCATTTTACTCAAGAGTATGAGCTTTAAGTATTATTAACAGAGTATCTCTTTACAGGTTTCCCATTCTTTGTGTTGGTTATTATTCTCTTAGGACTCTAAGTCCCACGAAGTGGCTGATACTGCGCTGCTGCCTTCTCTTCACTAATAACTCTTATTCAGTGGATGACATTTTTTGTCAAAGGTCTTAGCATGTCTACCTCCCTAACCCATTATTACCTAATGATGGATTTAAGTCTGAGATAGTACTTCTCCATATTGCTGCTTACTCATTTTGAGAAATATATTGGTAGCGATTAAAAAATAAATCCCTATATTTAAGTGAATGAGGTTTTCAGTAGCTTTAATGACTGTTGATATGTCCTTAATTATTATTTTCTTGTGTGTTAAATTTAAAATATTTATTATAAAACCCTTCTCTTCTCCTTTATTTTCTTTAAGTGAAGGAAACTTGAAATATTTGTCATTAATTGTACAGATATGGTCACAGTCATACATTCACTCAGCAAGTATTTTTTTATATCTTTCAGTACATGTCCGAAACTATTCTAGAGTTATAAAAACAGTGAAGAATAAGGCAGACAATATCCCTGTTACTTTGGGGCTTATGTTGGGGTACAGATTTCAGGTAGAGATAAATGCTCTGAAGTTAATACAGCCAGGTTATATGATACGGGATAATAAGTGGGACCCGTTGTCATGGTAGGTTTCTCTGTGCTACAACATTTTAGCTGAATCCTAAATAATGAGAAGGAAGCAGCCGTATGATAATTTGTGTGGGGCATGAATGTTTTCATGGAGAATTGAAAGCAAATATAAGGGCCCTGGAATTGCAACACTCATAATGCGTTTTAGGAATACCTTTATAACTAAAGAGTAGTTGACAAAAAGGTAGTTTGAAGATAATGAGTTCAGAGAGGTGGAAAAGATTTGCATCATATAGGACCTTACAGGTCATAGGAAAAAAAAATAAACATTTTGACTTATATCAAAGTGTAAAATGAAATAGTAGAGGATTTTAAGCAGCCTTATGGTATAATCAGATATGCATTATCAGAATGATTAGACCCATGTGTGAAGAATTTATAATGGGTAAGTTGCAGAAGCAATAGGTCCAACTGGGTGACATCTGTAATATTCCAGGGGAGGAGGACAGTAACTTAGGCTATGTTAGCAACAATGAAGATGGAGAGAATTGTCCATATGCTAGAAAAAGACTCTATCATAGCTGCTGAAGGTGCAGGGAGATGTTTATGTTTGGATACGAATCAATGAATTCTACTAAGTTTGGGGGCTGAGCAAATTAATGGTACCATTTCTGTGATAGAGAAGATGTATAATATTTGATAAAGTGCCCTGCAAGACAACTCAGAAGATCTAAGTTGTGGTTACTTTGTCTTAAATGATAGTGTGCTAAAAAATATCACAAAACACACTGATCTTAATCATGTGAATTCATTTAGGTAGTTGTAGAGTCTACTTCCAACTCTAACGTCTTTTTTTTAAAGATTTTATTTATTTATTTGAGAGACAGAGAGAGTGAGAGAGAGCATGAGACGGGAGAAGGTCAGAGGGAGAAGCAGACTCCCCATGGAGCTGAGAGCCTGATGTGGGACTCGATCCCAAGACTCTGGGATCATGACCTGAGCCGAAAGCAGTCGCTTAACCAACTGAGCCACCCAGGCGCCCCCCAACTCTAAAGTCTTATAATATGATGAAAATTAAATAAATTACAAACTCCTGTAGCTTTCTCCTTCAAAAGCTCTAAGTAATTTTATATAATTATCTGATTCTCATAAACTTTAGAAAATGCTTTTTATGATATTCCAGTATGTGAAGTTTGTACTTTCAAAAATATTATTATGTATTCATACACAGTGCCAAAATGAACAGTAAATCATTTTCAATTATTATAGTACTAACAAAAGAAATTATACAGTGTTTTACATTTTCATGCCAAAATGAAAATTTTGCTTGTTACATATTTTTTTGATTAATGAAAATATAGGCTTTATATTTCATGTCAGTTTTATCCCGTGAAACAGTGTTAAATTCGATACTTGGAAGATGCACAAGCACATACACGAGGATTCGTTTGTAAAGCTACACATGCAAACATGCAGAGTTCAAGGAAGAACGTTTTATCTGGGATAGTCTAAGATATCATATAATTTTTTCATGTATTCTAATGTGGATTCTAACTTTTAAAGATTATACTGAAACATTTCTATGAAATATTTCTCTTAAATAAGTCAAGGTATGAGGAAAGTTTATATCCCTTTTACATCCTCACCCCATTAGGGTAATAGCTTAATGGGACCTTTTGTGTTGTTTATAGGATCCTCAAGATCACCCTGATAGTTCCATCAATTTCCCCAAATTGATAGTGAAATCATTTTGTACTGTACTCCATTTCCCTCTCTTCCCCATCCTCCCCTCTCCCTGTTTTCTCACTTTGTCAGTCAGAAAACGGCATCCAGCTTGGTGTTCATTGCGCACAGTTCCCCCTTCTAAGAGGTTTGACTCTGTCCTTGGTACTGAAATTTCAGTCATCAAAATGTTTCCATTGAAGCATAAGTAGGATCCGAAGACAAAAAGGTAGTCTTTTGTTTTCTCAAAGAATAAACAATATTTAAGAAAAACTATAAATTTTCTTCACATGAGGGTTGGTTCCATCCTCATGAATCTTAAAAAGTAATAATGTTTCTTTATCTACTTACTCCACAGTAGCCCCACAGGCCAGCCTTCAATTTCTCTCACTCTTCAATGGTATCAATATTACAGAAGATTCCTACACACTCTGGAGAAAATTCCACTTTCATTATTTGTTAGAAAAATAGTTTACAGCTTCACTATAAATGAATTACATTTTAAAAATCACAGTAACGTTTGGCTTAGGGAGTGATTTAGGATTTTTTTTTAATCTGTCTTATCTCATCTTGGCTTGTGTTACTAAGCTCTCAAACCTGATGCTGTATAATTATATTCTTATAGATACCGAATGTGGTTATAGTAGTTATGTCCCTTTGAGACATAGGGATGACTTAAAGGAAGAGGAAAACCAATTTGACTGTCAGTAAGTTGGAAGATTATGCTAGCCCTCTGCTGTCAAAAGTCATGCAGAAGACACACACCGTGATATATAGAGAGCCTTCCTCAGAGTTGCAAATTCACAGCACACTAGAGAACTTTTGGCCTAGGAGAGTATTAAGGTTTTTTTTTTTTCCCCCTCCATTTTCAGTCCTCTTCCAGTGTTAACACCATCTTCAACATAAGGCTGTTGTCTTGGCAGAAACTTTAATAATAGGACAAGACAAATCAATTTGCCACTGCAGTATTCACATCTTATTCTAAACACCTACTTGACCATAAACTAAAGAGTCTGGAGTTTCCCTGAAGATATTTCTGCAGTGAATAGACATAATTCCTAAATAATTGAACAGTGCACAGTATTTTAATGCAGTAGGAGAAAAATCTTTCCTGAGCAGGTGACCTTGTTTAATGTAAGATTTAAGTCAAAGGAAGATAGTCTTACTTTAGGTAAAACTATTGAAAACTGAAATATCCCCAGTCCAGGGCCACACAGGCTTCTGATATTGATGCTTAAGTGAGTAGTCCATAATATTCAACTCAGCAAATTAAAAATACCATGGCATAAAAGGATGTCAAAATTACATGGAATTCTTCTAATAAAAATTACAATGACATTGGTTTTTCAACTAGAAAACTGATAAAAATCCCTAATAAGAATATAATTATGCAGGACGCCTGGGTGGCTCAGTTGATTAAGCAGCTTCCTTCAGCTCAGGTCACGATCCCAGGCTCCTGGGATCGAGTCCCGCATCGGGAGCCTGCTTCTCCCTCTGCTTCTGCCTGCCACTCTGCCTGCTTCTGCACTCTCTCTCTCTCTCTCTGAAAAATAAATAAATAAAATCTTAAAAAAAAGAATACAATTATGCAAAAGATTTCTTTACTTTCATTACTTTCTCAAACCAATGATGTAGAATATTGGGTGATTAATTTATAAGTCTATGTTGTATAGCATATTCAAATCAGGAACCTTGGATTTGTATTATTTAAACACCAGTGAGCATGAATTTTCTAGGAACTATAGTTGTCAAAGCAGAGTGAGTCAGAACTCACAGATTATAATGAGAGGAACAGGGTAGACTTCTGCCTTCTTGAAGTCCAAGAGAAGTTAAATATTTTTTAAAAATTGATTTGTAGACGAACTAAAAGGTCACTGAGAAAGCTTAAAAAAACATTACCTTGTATCTTATTTATTTATTACCAAGAGTGATGAAAGCAAAATTCTTGCCTTCATGTTTCTTACATTCTGGCAGTGGAATCAGATCAGAAATAAGTAATATAATATATTGTTCTTGACGAATAGCACATTCAAAGGTCTTAAGACAGGAGGGAGCATATCAGACAAAAGAAATGACAGCAGACAACATGGCTAGACCAGGAAGGAATGGGGCGGCCGTGGGACAAGTTGAGACTGAAACGGTAGGTGGGAACCAGACCATGCAAGGACTTGTAATGGTATCAGCACTATCTCTAAGGATAGGATCTAGGGTTCTGCATTTATAACAAATAATCCAGTGGCTTATCTATATTAATTTATATTTATTAGTTTATGTTTGAGGGGACTGGCCTATGGATGATCCTTAGTGACTATCTTTAAAAACCCAAACCCAGGCTTTGTGGATGACCCATCAATGAGAGGTACAATCAGACAAAGATGGAAATGGATGCCCACACTTGAAACTACAGGGAATTTCCATAGTGATCTATACATGAGATTGAACCAAATCAAACAGCATTTAAAGTGTGCTATTAAGATCTACAATTTGATACCCAAGTTCCACAAATTTTAGAAGAGTCAAAAAAAAAGGAAGAAAGAAAAGAAAATTGAAAAGAGTTGAAGAAGGAAAAGCTAGGGTGATAGAGGAGTGGTGTCCTCCTGACTTAATGTGAAGAAGGCAAAAGGATAAATTTGAGCACAAGGCCCGAATCTGATAATGACTTTTCACTTCTGCTTTGCTACCAGGTCACATTTGCTTTTAACCTCTCACAGTGATAGGGCATTTGGATCAAAATGCATAAACATTATGGAATGAATGATTTGTTTTTAATGCTCAAGGCCATAGGCAGCCTAGAGTCTACTTCCGGTAACTTAAGGTAATTTTTAAATTGCCTTATAGTTGTTTAGTATGTTTGTTACCTCATTGAACATACAAAAAGTCACCAGTGAGAGGGATTTAGAATGGGAAAATGTAATACAATTCTGAATTAGTATTTGGGGGAAAAATATTGATATCCCAGTTATTGATCTTCTGCTCTGCAGATACTTTTCACAACAACCATCCCTGTGACAGAAAAATATATCTCCTGATATTATCTGTCTTGCTTAGTAGGTTGATGTACTTTTATCAGCTTCTGAATGTGTCCTAATCTGGATGAACAAAAAAGCAAGATTCAAAACTGTGATGTGTCAGTGTCAGCCCAACATTTGTTTTCCCTGAGCTGGAGGTGGAGGAGAAACAGTTACTGAGTGACCTTCATGCTAGGCTGGAAAAATAGTGGGTAGGAATCAGGGTCACCAGAACCATAAAGGAGTCAGTTTACTTTTAGCTTCTTTTGAGTTTACTATGTGTGGTGTTACCATAAGATTTATACAAAGCAACAAGTAGGAGGGGAATGGAACTCTGAGATCCTGCAGGTAGGAGGACAGACAATGAGTGGCTTTGGGTTCCAACAGCTAATCAAAGGGAGAGAACAAGGATGTGGATATGTCCTCCTGTGTCCTTTATAAATGGAGCCTCCAGCACAATGAAGCCCTGTTGGTTTCCTTTAGGAAGAGCTGGCTGGCTGCTGAGAAAGAAAAGCTCTACTGCCAACTACTTTATTCCTTATGAAAAGAGAAGCAGAGGGAGGCAGATAACACCTGAGTAATCTGCTTCAGAGAGTAAATAAAAGTTAAATGAAGGAATAACAGGGGATTCATATAAGAAAGTGGAAGGGGGGGGTGTGAGCCTGGTGATTCACAGACCTGTACCCCTGGGGCAAGTAATAATAATAATAATAATAATAATAATAATAATAATAATAATAATAAAGAAAGTGGAAGGGGAAGGGCAGAGAATGCTTAGCGAGACATTAACAAAAATAGAGATTTGTGGGTAGGTAGCTATTGTCTCAAAATGAAGAGTTGTGGGCGCCTGGGTGGCTCAGTGGGTTAAAGCCTCTGCTTTCGGCTCAGGTCCTGATCTCAGCGTCCTGGGATCAAGGCCCGCATCGGGCTCTCTGCTCAGCGGGGAGCCTGCTTCCTCCTCTCCCTGTCTCTCTGCCTGCCTCTCTGCCTACTTGTAATCTCTCTGTGTGTCAAATAAATAAAATAAAAAATCTTTAAAAAAAAAAATGAAGAGTTGTCCCAAAGACTGGAAGAAAGGTAAATAGAAAACTCCAAAAAAAAAAAAAAAAAAACAAACAAAAAAAAGAAAAACAAAAAAAACTCCAGGGTAAGGAAGAAAAGATTTTTAAAAAGTAGGTAGGAGAAAGGTTTTATAAACAAAGGTTTTTAAATTTGAAAGTCAGTCTTTGAAAGTCCATCTAGTTGCACAAAGAAAAGTGAAGGAGAGACATGGCATTAATTGATGCTGTGACAAGGTCAGGTAGACAGTGGAATGAATGCATATATATTAGGAGAAATGTTGGTAAATTGTACAAACAAAACGAAAGAAAAAAATGAAAGGATTTGGCTATCATCTTGTTTCTAGAGAGGGACCTAATTACCCGGAATTTTATATAGCATGTAATGTGTTACTGTGTTGGAGGGCCACCTTTGAAAAGAGAATTTCCCTACGTTTTAAGTGAGTGTGGTTTGATCAGCCCAGAGTTAACAGCTGACACAAAATTCCTGGAACATACTTGTGGATAGATGAAACTTGTATATTATTTGAAGCGTTTTTCATTTCTCATAGGAGAGGAAACTAGATCTCTCACAGACAATAAGGTAGGAGTAATGTGTTAATAAATAAATTTAAAGACTCAGTAAAATAATTAATAAAACCAGTAGAAAAAAAAAATGATTTGGTTAGTGATTATTGAAGCTATGTAATTCAAATATGAATTTTGAGAGGAAAAAAATGATAAAGAGGGTAAACCCTGTGTATTTGGTTCTGTCACAGAAGTAACTTCTTTGCCATAAATGTTCATGTCTTTTTCTCATTTAAAACACTTTGATTGCCTTCAGGTTTTAGCTCAGGTGTCCCTTCCTCATCAATTTCCATCATCTTCAAGCCACATTTTCCTTCCTCATTTTTGAGTTAAGTTCCCTTTTAAATTTTCACCATCCCTATACTTCTCCTAACATAAAACTGCTCCACTAGATTGTAATTGACCATTTATTTGCTTATGATAGCAACTTGACTGAGGGCCAAAGCCAATTTTACCTCAGCGTTCTGGCTATCCATAGGACTTGGCATAGTGAATAACACATAGAAGACACACAGAAAATAATGACTGAAAGTAGCTGATATTAATCGAAAGCTAATTATATGTCAGTTACTGCTATAAGGGGTTTAAAAACACTAAATTGCTCAATATGCAGAACTCTAAAAAGTAAGTACTATGTTTATCCGCATTTTAGAGACAAGTAAACTGGAACTTTGTGACCTGTCTAAAGTCTTGCTGTTTGTAAGAGGCAAAGCTGGGAGTCAAACTCAAGAGGTCTATTTCCAGACCTGTGCTCACAACTGTTGTACTGTCTCTCAAATTGAGGAAACCAAGGGCTGACTATCTAGAACTTACCATATTATATTGGTATCATTTCTTTATATATCATCTCTAGGAACTCCTCAGGAGCAAAACATCTATTCAATATCCAGCTCATGGTTTGAATTCTTGAACTCAAAGGTAGAGCAATTCTGTAAACTTTATCTAGAGAGGTTTGATGTGGAAAAGTCCACTGAATTCATGTGATCTGTGTGGGCTCACTTCTTTAGGCATAATTCTTGAGAATAATTAGGATATTAAATAAAACTAACATTTCTGAAGAAGGAATTTGGGGAAAACTTCAGAAAATCAGAATAAGATGCTTTTCAGAGAGCTTTGAAAGAGGACAGATAGTATAGTACATATCCTTTTAAAAAAGAAAATTTAAGAAATAAACTTTGGATGATCTTAACTATTCAAGAGACTCATAATGTTAGTAACTGACTAATATTTTAAGATTAGATATAAAGAAAAGCTTGGGAATAGGAGTCAAGCACAGATATATTTACTATGAAATTGTAGCATGTCTCTTAAGGAATATAAGAATGTATTTCTACTGTGTGTACTTGTTATCTTTTAAACAAAGAAAATAAACTAGTTGTGAGAAAAGAAAGTCCTTTGAAATGCTGGAAAAAAACCAAAGTAAAACCATTTCTTTCCCCCTTTTTACTGTCTACTAAAGAAATGTGTATAATGCATAAATCTCTAGTATAATATTGTGTTTGTTGTGTGCATGCTGGCATTCAGGATTCTGGAAAGAGATTGAGAAATGTCCAGTAGAGGATCATCTCAGTGAGGAGTGTGTCACCATATTTATTGGTACATCTCTAGTGCTTATAATAGTAGAAGGCATATATTAGATATAAGATGAATACATACAGAATTAATAAATGAGGGACTTCAGTTAAATGGCCAACTCTTGATTTGAGCTCACGTCATGATCCCAGGCCCTGGGAGGCCTGTGTCAAACTCCGCATTGGGCTCCACACTCAGTGGGGAGTCTGCTAGAGATTCTCTCCCCTCCCCCCTGCTTGCACGCTCTTTCTCTCTCTAAAATAAATCTTTAAAAAAGAATTAATAACTATATTCATATGTAAAATATGAATGTGTCCATCCTCTAAGAGCTTTTACTTCAATAGAATTCGATGCAATACATCAGAGTACTTGCTATATGTAATAGAATGAAAGAGAAATCAAATCTGTCTATGGGGTAATGAAAGCCATTATTGAGGAAATGGACTTTGAAAAATGAATAAAACAAAATGTTAGAGGAAATTCCACACTGGAAAATTTTGATGTTATCAATTGACTTGGCATAGACTTATTAGATGATTATATTATCTTCTTTAATGGCCTTGACCCTTGACCAAAAGAAAAATGAAATAGTGAATAGCAAGTTATCTTCCTACTCATAGGGATTTAATGTGTGTTTAAGGTAATGAAACAGATGTTATAATAAATATAACAGCTCTTATTTTTCTAAGTAGGTGTTTTCCATTTCAAAGAAGTTGTTTTAGAAATAAAAAATAGAATACTGTATACCATAACTTAGTCTTCTGTAATATATTGTTAAGGATCCATTAATTTTTCATTGGAACATAACAAACAGTGGAACATAACTTAAAGATATACAAAAAATGGCAAATCATGCAAAGTCATTAGAATCATGGCAACTAAAGATTGAAAAAATTGTTTGGTTTAAATAAAATTCCGTTTGTAATTAGAAAGTATGAAATTAGAATATATTTGTGTCCTATACAGTGCCTTACTGTAATTTCTAAAAGAGAAATTTCAAAAATGTTTAAATAATATTGTCATATTTTAAAGAAGACAATATTTAATCAGATGTAAGCATTACCATATATTTCTATTAAGTATAAATAAATAAAATAGAGTGAGTTGTTTGTACTTTAGTATCTTATGTAATGACCTTGGTTTTATGGAAAGAAAACTCAACTTGGAAGCCAAAGATCTGGATTCCAGTCCCACATTTAGTTTTGACAAACTCCTTGGGTGATTTTTGGACTAATCACTTCATCTCCTTGGGCTTCAGTGACCTTGACAGTTTAAAAAAAAAAATAGCAGTTGAACCAGGGATCAGTCCTTGAGTGATTGACAGTGTGCTGTGATCTTCTGGTTACAGTCATCATTCCCAAGAGAGAAATGAATGTGATGACATAGAAAAAACTAAAAATATATATAGTTATTTAGAATAGAAAAAAAAGAAAAGCCTCGTAAATGTGTCTTGGAATGACAATAACTGAACCCTTTATTGTAAACTGATCTCTCCTTTGTATCACATTGGCAAATTGGAGAAATGGGGAAAACTCAGTAATGGTCAAGCAAGAGAGTATTCTGAAAGGTAATAGTCACCAAACCAATGGATACTGGAAAGTAAAAACACCAGTAGTACAAAATTTTGTTGAGCAAAACTGTTCTCAAGTAAGTGTTATTTAGATTGTTAAGAAAATAGTTTGTGCATTTTTACTCTTAAGGCTGTGCATCATTGTAAGGCTTCTTTTACAAATGTTGAGACTTGTAATTTGGTTGCCTGGTTAGACAGCCACAAGAAGAGATCCTTTTCAGTCTCACGCAGAGGTACTCAAATTTGGGTGTCAGTCAGAATCATTTGGAGGCACTTTTATTTAGAGAAAGAGAGGGTGGGAAAAACAGAAGATTATTTCTGAGCTTTACTCTAGACCAACTGAGTGCGAATTTGTAGGTGATGGAGCTCAGATGCCAGTATTTTCTGAAAGCTCCCCCAAACTTGAATTCATTGTGCAGACAAATAGAAGAACCACTGCGAACTAACTGCACCTCTCATTCAGGCATTTAATACATTCAGAGAAAGTTAAATTTAGGGACCGATGACACAACCGAGCATTTCCACCAATCCCAGTAGGATGGAGACAGCTATTGTAGGTCTATCTACCTCATTTTCCTTCTGAAGGAGACACATAGGAAATGATCTGGGTGACTATCTCATCAGAAAGGAGAAGAAAATATTTGCATTGATAACATTCATATTTATGGTTCTCTAAAGTGCCATTGCTTTTATCCTCAGTAAAATTTTGGATTTTATTAAATGTTGGATTTTTAAAGCTACAGTATGTTTTTATAGTCTACTTCAGATTTTTCAGTTTGCAGATAAGGAAATTAAGGCTTAGAGAGTGAAAATGACCTGCATATGGTAACGGGGTCAAAAATTTGCAGAGCTATGGGGCACCTGCGTGGCTCATTTGCAGAGCTATGGGGCACCTGCATGGTTAAGAATCTGCCTTCAGCTCAGGTCATGATCCCAGGGTCCGGGATTGAGCCCCACATCAGGCTCCCTGCTCAGCAGGAAACCTGCTTTTCCCTCTCCCTCTACCTGCTGCTCCCCCTGCTTGTGTTCTCTCTCTTTCTGTCAAACAAATAAATAAAATCTAAAAAAAAAAAAAAAAATTTGCAGAGCTAGATCAGGATCCAAGTGTCTTAATGCCCGTTTCATTATACATTAAACCTTTTTGCCCCTGATATTTCATAATCCTAGCACAAAAAGGCCTGAGAAATATTATCACTGTTATGACAGTTGGCATTAACAACATCAGAATCTTAAATTCCTTAATATCGAATGTGTTTCTGCATATTTGTTGCCAAGGTAATGTTTATTTTCTTGACGTTTATTAAGCTTCTAATTGAATGTTAACCTATTACAGAGCTTACTAATTTGCTTACTTTTGTCAAAAATACTTAGAGTTATCAATCAGGAAGTTATTCATAAAAATTTCACTCTGAAATTCTGAAGAAAGATAAAAAGAAATCTTAGTTGGGTCATATTGCCCTCCAGATAGGAATACAGATGATAATGTGACACTCAGTTTGCAGTGATTACTAACCTCCCTTTTGCAGTCAGAGTTGGGTTCAAATTCTAGACATTTAACTTTCAAAGAGCCAGAGCTATAGTGATGATGCATAAGTTACATGGCCCGGATTTTCTCAAAAACATATAGACAATGGTGATGTTAACAACAGCAATATCTGATTGAAGTATTGATGAGGATTAGGTGAGAAAATGAATAGCAGGGGTTTACTCCATTGCCAAGCATAGAGTAAGGACTCATTAAGTGGCCCCTCCTGTTACTATTATCCATATTTATCAAGCCTTAAAGTTTGTTTTTTCTAAATAATATTTAAAGAAACATTAGATTGAAAATGTAGTATTTAAAAATCGGATTTCCCAATTAGTGAAGGGAGATTAAGTCAAACTCGATAGAGACCAAAGAGATTGAAATGGGTCATCCCAAAGTAATTGATAGGGGATTGGAACCTCAGCCAAGAAAAGAGGTTGCTTAGAAGGGGAGCAGGTGCAGGGAGTTAGAACTTGTGTGGAGTGAGGATCTCCCTGTAGATAGGTGACAGTAATAATAGGAGATTGCCCATATCCATGGGTATTGCTCAAATAATTAAATATGTAAGTTTAAGGGAAGCAGGTTTCTTACTGTCTGAGAAGGAAGGTATAAAGATGGGAAAGAAGAAAACCAGTAGTGTTAGATCATCATTGAAGTGGGGCCATGTGGAAATGTATATCTATAAAATGTACATGTTTGTAAAGATGTCATATATAATGTGTATAAATATGTACATACATCCTGATGTCTTCTGGCTCTGCCACCACAAGGGCCTGTGGGATCAGTGATGTGCTATAGCTAGGAGCCCACCTAAAACCCAGCTCTCATTTTCTGAGTACTCTTTTCCAGTATAAAAACTAAAACTCTTTGGAGAAATAGTTACAGTGCTGGGGTGGGGGAAGCACAAGAAGAATCTTGAACATCTCATTGTGCCAGAAAATAAAAAGTTGTTCAGTAATGACTGGGGCATAGAAAGGGACACAGAGGCCTTTGTGAATAAGTCAACTCACCAAATCTGGGACAAATCTAGCAACAAAATAAATAATTTATTAGTAATAAATTATAATAGTAATAGATTATAATACATTAAAATAATAGGAAACTTTGAAAACATACTGGCATGGAAAAAAGGAAAAATGGAGAGAGGGAGGGTAGGGAAAGAAAGGGAAGGATCTGGAAGACCAAGCATTCAATCCAGAGAGACTGCTAAAATTATTCAATCAGTAAAAGGATGCTTACCAACGTTTGTGATGGTTACATAATAGTGGCAGAATTCCTAGTATTTTTATTTTGTTCTGTCACATTTTGTTTAGATTTTCTACAATAAGCTTGAACTATTTATATGGAAAAATATGGTACATTTATCATACCAAGGAAGGAGGGAAGAAGGGAAGGAAAGGAAAGGGAAGGGGAGGGTACGGGAGGGGAGGGGAGGAAAGGAAAAAAAGAAAAGGAAAGGAAAGGAAAGAAGGAAGGCAGGGAAAGGGAAAGGAAGAATGGAAAGATGGACAGATGATGGGAAGTTGAGAATTGGGATGCTT
This sequence comes from Ailurus styani, assembly GCA_002007465.1. NCBI lineage: Eukaryota > Metazoa > Chordata > Mammalia > Carnivora > Ailuridae > Ailurus > Ailurus styani. Next base: position 10,860,285 of record LNAC01000062.1, read on the forward strand.
ACATAGTCCTGAAATTCTTCTCCCTCAAATACCTACTGATTACAAAAGAGAAAAAGTAATTTTATAGCAGAAAAGCCTGGAATCAAAGCTAATATCACCAGTAGAAGGTCAAATCAAATTCATGTGCCATTTAATAGGATGCAATGGGAAAAACATATTATCTCTCAAGCTTCTCCCAAAGTTGCATGTCTTTAATCTTATTAAAAGGAAATTTCAGGCAAGCCCGAGATAAGGGATATACCACAAAATAACTAGTTTATAATCTCCAAAAATATCAAGGTCATGAAAGCTACAGAAAAGGCTTAAGATGATTAAAGGAAACTAAAGAAACCTGAAACCCAATGCAAAATATATTTCTAGACTTGAAGGTTTTATAATAAAGGATATTATTGGAGGAAATGGAAGAAGTTGAGTGGAGTCTAAGGTTAGATGTAGCAATGCATCTGAGCATACAAGGTTTTTAAACATAAAGGTAGGAATAAAACACATAGGTTTTAGGTTTACTTAAACAAGAGAAGGTTACTCAGAATGAATAGGGTGTTGGCTAAGGCTTCTGAACAGATAGAATAAATATCCACCTTCCAACTGGTGTTTATGGATTGTCTGAGACCCGAGAAGCTGTTTAAAGAAAGCCATTTTTAACGAAAGATATGAAATGAGGATGAAAGTGGGACGTTGTAAGATAATGCTCAGGGCTATGGATAAAATGTGTCAGGACAACTACTGCTCTACATTTTTAAAATGACTTGTGGGAAAATAATGTCTCAAACAGGAAATCCACGTAACTGGAAACACATGGTGTTTTATCTTATAGTGAATGGATTCAGGTCTTGAGGACAGAGAGAAAATTTTAAACTCCAGATTTGCCAAATTGCTTCCATTATCATCATCTCAGTGTCTTTATCTGTTAAATGGATATAACTTGTGGGTTGTTTTGAAGTTAAATGTTTTGAAGTGTTGAATGCTCTGCTTGGAGTTTCTAGTCATATGTGCTCAAAATACGGTAATTCTCTCTACTGCTTCTCATATTTATATTGTGTTTTCTCTTTATCAGTGCTTGTGTTTGATATTCACAGTGCTTTTCTGAGTAGTAACCTAATCTCTTCCAGGTGAAGCTGCTCTACTAGATACAACTGCATGATATTTCGGTATGAGGGCAATAAAGATAATACTGGGTAATACATATTTTTTGAACATGTAAGCATCAGGCACAACCCTAATCCTCTTATGTAACACAGCCCTATTTATTATCTGTTAGTATTGCCCCCACTGAACATGTGATCTAACTAAGGCTTAAAAGAAATTTAAGTAATTTTCCTAAGATTGCATTTCTGGTATGTAGTAGACCAAGATAAAACTACATCTATCTGATACCCATAATTCAAGGAATTACTATATTGTATTGGCCATAGTGTGGGAAAAATGGGCATATTTTGCTCTTACTATCCATAGCAACAATCCCTATTTTGCAATATTTAATAGTTTCAGAAAATATTCATATATATTCTCATGTATTATATTCTTAGAACCTTGTGAGGGAGATGTGTCTCAGTTTATTTTATTTTTGTTTTTGAGACAAATTGAGACTCTGATAAATTAAGTCACTTGCCCAAGATTGTAGATTAGCTGAGAGACAGTTCAAGACTTCTGATTCTAAGCATAAGGCTCTTTCCCAAGCTCTTTCCCAAGTTCTGCATTTTGGTTAGGAATGCCTTTCTTACTAACACCTCATGTGCTGGGTGTTGGAAAGTGGTAGCAGAGCATTTGGCTTTTGTTCCTAGGAAGGAAGCTATAAGTATTTCAGTTCACTTTTATGGCTGCTGATTTTGATCTATATGACCATTCGGAGGTTTCGTAAAGAAGTAGTTTTCTTTCTTTCTTTCTTTTTTTTTTTTTTTTTGGTTCTTAGTCATCTTTTTTTTAATTTTTTTATTATGTTAAGTTAGCCAATATAATTAACCCTTATTAGTTTTTGATGTAGTGTTCAGCAATTCATTAGTTGCATATAACACCGAGTGCTCATCACAACACATACCATGTTATTAAATTAAGCATCTTAAATGAATATTTGTTTTCCACTTTAAACTTCATATAAGATCATGAGATAATACATCAGGGTTTTGTTTTAATGTTTTGGGACCACTGACACTTAGAGAATGAGGAAAGAGTTGGACCCTCTCCTTGAAAAATATGTATGTATGCAAAAAGGATTACTTACAGTTGTAGGAAGTTTCCATCAAGCCCATACTTCGATCTCAAATTAAGAAGCACTTTCCTCGGGCACCTGGGTGGCTCAGTCAGTTAAGCCGCTGCCTTTGGCTCAGGTCACAATCCCAGGGTCCTGGGATCGAGTTCCACCCCGGGCTTCCTGCTCACCTGAGAGCCTGCTTCTCTCTCTCCCTCTACCTGTCACTCTGCCTACTTGGGCTTTCTATCTCTCTGTCAAATAAATAAATAAAATCTTAAAAAAAAAAAAAGAAGAAGCAGTTTCCTCTCACATCCTTACCATCACCACTGCTTTTAGCATTTATGTCTCAGGCATTGTTCTAAATGCTTTATACTTGATATCTCATTCTATCCTAATGACAGTCATATGATCTAGTTACAATTCCAATTCCAATTTTATATATAAGGAAATCAAGTTGTAGATTGTATTCTAATGAGTATTTTCCAAAATTATCATATTTGAGTTCTGTTTATAATCAACCTTCATTTTTTTGTGTATATATTCTTCTAAATAGTTTATTAAAGTATTGACTCCAGCTGGTCTAGAAATGATTCTCTGGGAACTCCATTTTGTGTATTTCTGTACCCTTGGGGGTAAAAAAATCTCCTTTATTGCAAACTTGAATTTTGATCACTAATCTTGTTTCATTGATGGTATACTATTTTCTGAAATAAGGCCCATGTGAATAGACTAAATAAATATCTTTGTTCTATTTTTTATCATTTTATGTTAAGAAATCATCTATTTTTAGAGAAGTTAAATCTTCTAGGCTACAGAGACTGAGATACTATGAAAAATGGTGCTAAATATAATCAAATCAAGTTATGAATCATTAATATCCCAAATTGCGTGTGCTGCTGAATTTAGTACTATAATGCAATTCAATATTGATGACGAGAAAAATCCTTATGCTTTTATCTTTATGGAATCCTTTGTCACTGCTAAATGATCATTGCAAACGTTCCTGAAGACAGCCTGATGACTTATCTGCTCATAGGTGTCTTGCTGTTAAATAATTCCTTTCAAAGAATATGAATTCCCATGAAACTAACATAAAGTTGAAGACATTATACACTCCAGGGGGACCTTTGTATGACAGTCAAATTATAGCTGTCTCCATTTGTTCTTACATGATCTTTCATGATCCAGAGGAGGGAATCAAAATGATAGTGAGTTAGGTAGAATATAAATGGGGATAAGGCTTAACTCATCCTTGATACTGATGACAGAGCCTAGTAATATAATTAGAACATTTCTGGACATAACTCATGCCTTAAGTCTCTGTATTGATTACTCACTTCAAAGATCATGACATCTAGCTCTTGTCATATTTTGTCACAAGGAAAGAAGAAAAATGATTCACCGTTTCTCTTTAATAATACCAATAATGAGATGACAAATGTTTCTTAACTTCATGTAACAACACATTGAATATGTGGGGGGGGGTGAAAAGGAGTGATTTTTTTTTCCCTCTGATCATATTTAAGTAGCAAAGTCTAAGAAGCAAAGTCTAAGAGCTCTGGATCTGTATACTGTTAGAGTAATTTAAAAATTTAATATCCTTCATCCTTTTTGCTCCTCAATCCTTATTTCTCATAATTTGTATACTTCCCACCCTTATGCTTAAAACAGAGTATGGTTTATTCCAGTTGAGGACAAATGTCAGTAAGTTCTGAAACAGAAGCACACCGGAAAGGGTGTGCATAGCCTCATATAGGAAAGGTTTGGAAGAGACACAGTGGTTCTCTGAGATCAAATTATCTTTTATTCAGAGCTTTGTTCAAATTTTAAAGATCTATAAGAATTGGGGAAAAAATTACACAAGAGTAGGAAGTTATCTTACCAATTACCTAAGTCCACAGTCCTCTTTTACAGGTGAGAAAGCCCTAGATGAATTGCTTAAATCACTAGTTTTTAGTCCTACATGATGACAGAATCAACTGTGAAGCTTGTAAAAATGACCTACACTCAGGCCTCTCCCTTAAATATTCTATTTCTGGACTCTCTCTAACTTCTGAAAAATTCATTCAGAATATTTGGAGATGGAGTTTAAGAATTGTATTTTTTTCAAGATCCATAAGTGATTCAAATGTATGAAGTTAAGACCATAAGGTCAATTCTCCCAAGTCTACAAATGTATTAAATAAATGACAAATAAATGACAACAGAGAAATATATGTCCAAGGACCAGATCTAGTGCCATTTCATGTCCTTTTCATAAATTGAGTTATTAGCCTCATTCTATCTACTAGGAGCCACAAATTTCCTCACCAAAAGAGTAGGTCGACACTAACCAAAAGGCTCAATATTTCTGTATGTTGACAATAAATACAATTATACAGGTTATCTATTGCAAATTCTGTCATTGGATTTAATATGCCTTTGTGTGTTCCTAATTCCTGTGAGAACAATGTAGTATGCAGTCAAGTAATGACTTTGGGTTGGGAAGGGTTTTGTATGGGGCAGATGTAGTCTGTAAAAAGAATTCAAAGAAAAGTGAAACAGTTGCAGATGGAATTCTACTTCACCATGAGACAGGTTATATGCAGTAAAATCCTTTTGCTCAATACATTTCGATTTTCTTAAACTGTAACACACATATTCTTTGAGATAGTTTTCAAATTCTCAAGAGAAAAATCAATTCCCAAGGGCAATAAACAATTGAAACAGAATTATTAAATGAACTTGAGGTCAAAGTATCTTCAGGGCAAATGCCACATGCAAGGTTAACTGGCACACAGATGTCCAAGGCCTTGGACCCAGCTACTAAACTTAAACTCTTGAATAAAGCTGGGATACCCACAGGGACTCCATCCATAGTGAAAGTGTGGGCTAAGGGTGAATAAAAGGAGCAGCTAAGGAAAACTTTCTGACTCTGCAGTGTCTCTGAGTTACAAAACATGTAAAGACAGCAGTGGTAATAATAACATCTCTTCTAAGACTTTGCAGCACATAAAGTAAATATTAGCAAAAAAATTTACCAATACTTAGTAAACCCAAATACATCATCACAAAGAAGGTAAATAGGGCTAGAACATCCATTTAAAACATCTAGAATATTGTTAATTATATATAAAAGTACAAATACATGCTATGAGTACTCAAAAATATTAAATGTAAAAAGCAGAAAATATCCATATCAGAACAACACTGACTAAAATACAGTAAAGTTGTAGTAAATATATTAAGGTCAGACAAAATTGCATTTAAGACAAAAATTATTAACAGAGGAAATCTTTATTTAATATGGGAATATTCAGTTCCTAGGATGATGTAATGATTCTCAACGTATGTGAATCAATAAGATAGCTTTATAAGTTATAAACCAGAATGGCTATTAGAGGTTGAGATACAGCACATGGATCTAGGTATATGACAGGTCAGTCAGAGAAAAAAATCAGTAAAGATGTAAACTTTTATTTTATTTATTATTATTATTATTATTATTATTATTATTATTATTATTTGCCCCAGGCGTACAGGTCTGTGAATCATCAGGCTTATACCTTTCACACACTCACCATAGCACAAACCCTCCCCAATGTCCATAACCCAGCCACCCTATCCCTACCCTCCCACCCCCCAGTAACCCTCAGTTTGTTTCATGACATTAAGAGTCTCTTATGGTGTGTCTCCTTCCCGATCCCATCTTGTTTCATTTTTTCCCTCCCTACCACCCACGATCTCCCGTATTATTATTGTGTTTTAGAGAGAGTGTGAGCAGGGGGAAAGGCAGAGGGAGAGGGAGAGAGAGAATCTTAAGCAGGCTCCACACTCAGCATGGAGCCTACCATGGGGCTCAATCTAATGACCCTGAGATCATGACCTGAGCCGAAATCAAGGGTCAGATGCTTAACCAACTGAGCCACCCAGGTGCCCCAAGATGTACACTATTTTAAAAACATAGTCAACAAGGTCAAGTCAATAAACAAGTGTTGACCTCTTCACCCAACAATTAGAGAATACACACTGATTTCAGTTACAAAATAAAACTGATAACCTGCCAACCATAGTCTCTGACTCTTAAGCTTCAAATCAATAACAGAAATGTATTTTTGTTTATAAATACACACTTGTAAATAGTTCACTGGTCAGAGAAGAAATAAGAGTGGAATTTTAAAAATATTTAAACTGAAGCATATTGAAAAAAATCTTAATATTGGTATAATGTAGCTATGAAAATAGCCCAAGGGAAAGGTACATTTAAATTCTTACATTGAAAAGATTAGCTAAATTATTAGTGAGCCAAGCATGCAACTTAAAAAATAGAAAAGGAAAATAAATTAAACCCAAGCAAAGAAATAATAGAACAAAAAGAAATTGATGAAAAAGAAAAGGAACACAAACACTGACAAATTAAAAAATCTAATGAAATAGATCCTGAAGCCATAAGTCAAGAAAATGACTACAATAAGTAATACTATAAATGAAAAGAGGGATGTAACTACCGATGTCACAAGATAGTTAAAATATAAAAGGCAAATACTCTGAAAAGAATTGTGTGGCAATGTATTTTAACATGCAAACATGTAGATACAGTTACCAAAACACTGACTAAAAAAACTACAGTGAGTTAACACAGCCATGAAAAAAACTGAACTGTTAGAATTCTTCCCAAAGAAAAACAAGGGGCCCTTTGATTTGAGAAGTAAGTTTTGTTTTTGTTTTGTTTTTTTTTTTTAAGATTTTATTTATTTATTTCACAGCGGGAGAGAGATCACAAGGAGGCAGAGAGGCAGGCAGAGAGAGAGAGGGGGAAGCAGGCTCCCTGCGGAGCAGAGAGCCCGACGCGGGCCTCGATCCCAGGACCCTGAGATCATGACCTGGGCCGAAAGCAGAGGCTTTAACCCACTGAGCCACCCAGGCGCCCGAGAAGTAAGTTTTATCAAAACTTTTTAGAACAAATTTCTTTAATCTTACATAGGTATTCAGAACTTCGGTAATAAGTGAGTTCTTCCAAACAGTTTTAGCATAATAATATCGTGAAAGGCGTGACAGTGTTTGAAAAGAAAATTATGGTGAGACAGCCTAATTATAATCAAACATTTCTCTTTATTGAGCAAAAAACTTAGTCCAGCACACATTTTACTAGTGAGGTTGTACGGCAGAAGAGGGTGATACTGTGATCTCTCTAAGCCAGTTCTCTCATTTGGCATCATGACACTGTCCCTTTCTAGGGGTGGATTCGTGAACAAGTTATTTTTCTTTCTGTATCTTATGACACGACCTTTCAGAATTGTTGTGAATGTAAAAAAAAAATGTTAATATATGTAAACACTTAGGATGTTACTTGTCACAAGGTAAGCGCTTGATAAATGTGACCTGTGATTATTTTACCATCTCGAGCTGCATGCAGGCATGAACCCATGCAAATTCTATGAAATAGTCCTTTTATAATTTGAAGTCATTTAGCATGCCATAGGCACCCCTCCCCCACCTGCATTCTCACCCCTCCCCCGCCTGCATTCTCACCCCATTCACTATAAAACATTTATTTTTTAAGCTTAAACCCTAGTATATTTGTCAGGTCTTCATACAACCTAAGGCAAACCCAGTAATCTTAAGATTGCCTTCCTTGGGGTATATCCTAGATCAAGCATTTTTTTAAAGATTTTATTTGTTTATTTATTTATTTATTTGACAGAGAGAAACACACCTAGTGAGGGAACACAAGCAGGGGGAGTGGGAGGAGAAGAAACATGTTTTCTGCTGAGCAGGGAGCCTGATGCGGGACTCCATCCAGGGACCCTGGGATCATGACCTGAGCCAAAGGCAGATGCTTAACGACTGAGCCACCCAGGTGCCCCTAGATCAAGCATTTTGAAGTTTTATTTATTTATTTTAGAGAGAGAGAGAGCACACGCACACACACACGTGTGCAGGTGTGCACGGGGCAGGGGGTGGTGCAGAGGGAGAGAGGATCGCCCCTAGCTCCTACCGCTATTGGGCTGGATCTCACAATCCTGAGATCATGACCTGAGCCAAAACCAAAAGTCAGCTGCTTAACCAGCTGGGCCAGCCGGGGGCCGCATAGGTCAAGTATTTTGAATCCAGGATTTATTCATGGGATTCAGGTACTCTTTCCAGATGCCTAAAATGATATTCAGATTCTTAAGTGCAAATATGCATATGCTTCTTTCTGGAGAGACAACCAATAGTTTTCATCACATTTACCAGGATGTCTCTGACATACAAAGTCTAGAATTGCTCCCAGAAAGAAGCACAAGCTTCACATACCCTCTATGTAAACTGGCTTCAGTAAATCCTCTAAGGATCCCTTCTTCAGTGATAATTGTTGACTATACTTTTGGGAGCCTGTCTTTAGAGAAGCATCCTGTTCTGTCTTTGTGTGTTATCCAAGCCTTGTTCCCTCCCCAGAATGGAAAATATAATTATTTTCCTGCCTTCTTTTTCGTGAAAAATTATAACCCACTGTATTGTGAGATGCTCTCTCTGAAGATAAAACTGTTCTTTTCAAACAGCACAATGGTTTCTAAGGCAACCCAAGTAACTACTAAGACAAAGTTGTCCTTTCTCACCAGGGGAGAAAGTTTCTAAGAAGTTGCTATCATTACACCTAGGGAAAATGGAATGTAAAATAATGTCACATTGCTCTGTATATCTGTCTGTGTTGGCTGTCTCAAACGGAGCATTTGCAAAAATAAAAAAGCTGTTGCCAACTGCAAAGAACTTTAATGATCCATATAAAGGTAGAAAATATTGCTACATCCTTGGCTTTTGAACGATAATAACTCTGTGAACAGTGTAATCTTTACGATGGAAGGATGTTCCTGTGCAAAGCGAGATAAGGTGTAGTTTGAGTTCTGCTGAGCTGGACTATTTGAGGGGAGGGGGCAAACAAACAATAGCAACAAAAAAATGTAAAGAATAAACAAAATCTTCCAAGCCTCATGTCTGCACCTTCCATATTTGGGGCTTCATTCTTTGACTTATTTCACTTCCGTTTTGAAATGCAGTGTTCTTGGGAGATACAACACATCATGGCTGAGTTCAGTCACAGTTCTGCGGCTTGTTGTTAGTCTACTGAGGTACTTTGTCTCTCCCTCCACTCTCTGCTCACAAGTTGGCCGGGAACATAGTTAATACAAATGAGCCCCAGGTGTTCTGGTGCTGTGCTGTGCAAACACCTGTTATCACCCCCACACTTAGTACTAATTTCTTGCTTCTGCTGGTGTCTCACTGCTTCCTTCTTTCCAGCTAATTATCTCCCGAAGTACATAGCACAGTCGATCAGTATCTACACGCACCATTATAATTCAAATAAAACAAAGTTCGTGAAGGCCTAAATTAATATTGGAAGAGGAGGAAATTAAATTAAACAGAATGAATTACTCTTTGTCCTAAATCAGTTTCTGTCTATGAATACACTTTTATTATAGAAGTTGCCACTTTTGGTTATACATTATTACTTTTCTTGAATGCCTGTCTCCCCTACCCATGTCAATCAACACCCTACTTCTTACCCATTAACCTGACAGTGGTTTGGCACAGAGTAGGCATTTAAAACATTTTTCAGGTGGAACAATAGGTAGGCTTTAATTGGAAAAATTGGAAAGAGGGTCACTTGAGGTTAAAGATATAATGATTAAAAGAAGACATTAATTACATTCTACAAGGAAGTGATTTTAAAAAAGTAAACTTAGTGTGGATTTTAATGGTTCTCCAAGTTCTGAGATTTGTGTAGTCACAGGCAGACAGTTAAATATACCATGTTTGTGATAGATGTAGATGAAACTTGAGGGACTTCCCACAGTGGGCATATGGGAAGTTTGTATTCTGACTTATTATGATGGCTCATCATTATTCATGGAATTCAAAGTTGGCATTATTTTTATACTAGAAAGAATTACCCCATTCCTCCTGGCTATATCATATAAAAAATTATGTCAAATGGATCATAAATGTATCTGTAGGAGCTAAAACTATAAAAAGTCAAAGAAAACATGAGTGAGTATTTGTGACCATGGTTTAGACAGTGGTTTCTTAGATATAGCACAGAAGCATAAGGAAAAAAAGAAAAGTAGATGAATTGGACTTCCTTAAAATTGAAAATTTTTTGCTTCAAATGACAAAACAGAGAAAGTGAGAAAAGACCCTGCAGAATGGGAAAACTATTTCAACTCATACGGGACTTGTATCCAGAATATATAAAAACTCTTTTGCCTTAATAATGAAAATATAAATAACTCAGTTAAAAATAAGCAAAGGATATTCATTTCCTCAAAGAAAGTAAGCAGACAACCAGTAAACACATTTAAAATTTGCATTAAGGAACTGCAACTCAAACCATATGGAGGAGGAGAATGATGTCATCCTCATGGTGGAATAAGAGTTTTCTACCATCTTCTCCAAAAAGGACGAAGATTTAGAAAATTACCCATGGACAAGGGATCTTTATAGAACTTCAGGAGTCCATCAAAGTTCTAGCTCATTATTGAAGAAACAACCTCAGTGGTTGGATATGCTGAAGAGGGTAAAACAACAGTATCCCTTTATCTACATCGCCCTTCTGCCAAGCTGCTTAGCTTGGTGCCAAGAGAGATCTTCTCAGGACATGATTTCTCCCACGTCAGAAAGTGAAAGCATGTGAGTGAGTGCTAGGCTTCCGCAACTATGCAAGACACTGCTAAAAAGGCTTAATTTTTTCTAGCCCCGCTCATTACACTGAGGTGTACTGAGTGACAGGGGTAGGAGACAGATGGCAGAGGGGATGACAGAGCTCTGTAGGGCGTCAGAGGATTCAGATATGACTAGCTGCATCACAGACTCCATCAGGGGATGGGAGTCACTGGGGACAAACAAGGAATGAGTCAGCTTGACTCTAGGGGTCTAGGAGAAGCCACAAGGTTGAGCATTTACGTTGACCTCAGGAAAGCAAAAGGGAGGCTGCCAGCTCTTGGCCAGGCCCTGCAGTATCAAGAGAAGGCATACGAACTTAAGAATTCTGATACAACAGGGAACAGGAAGTGTGGGACATACTCACAGAAAAAGTCTGACAGAGTTTCAGAATCCCTAGCACTTTGACAGGAGGTATTTCTCCATAAATCCAGTCAGTATACAACAGAGGAAATGACTGCTTCTTCAAGTGTGAAGACAGCAATGAAAAAATTTAAGGAACACAATAATAAATATATTAGGCAAATACTCTGGAAGGGAGAAATAGACAACAGTACAATATTAGTAAGGAACTTTAATACCCCACTTTCAACAAAGGCTAGATTATCCAGACAGATAATCAATAAGGAAACATTGGACTTAAATTATACTTTAGACGAAATGGACCTAACAGACATTCACAGAACATTCCATCCAGCAGCCACAGAATACACAAGTGCACACAGAATAGCTCTTCTCTATTCTCTAGAATAGCCATTCTCTAGAGTCGCTCATATATTAGCTCACAAACAAGTCTTGGCATATTTAAGAAAGTTGAAATCATATCAAGAATTTTTTGCAACCACAAGTGGTATGTAACTAGAGATCTCTAACAGGAGAAAAACTGAAAATTTCACAAATGTGTGGAAATTAAACAGCATACTCCTGAACAACCAATGGATCAAAGAAGAAATCAAAAGGAATTTTTTTAAAGATCTTCAACAAAAATGGAAATAAAATATGCCAAAACTAAGGAGATGTCACTTATTCGAAGAACCTGAAAAGGCTATACTTATAGTAGAATGGTGGTTGTCAGGGGCTTGGGCGAGAGGGAAATGAGGAGATGCTGGTCAGAGGATACCGACTTCCACTATAAGGTGAATAAATTCTGGTGGCCTAATATACAGCATGGTAACTCTAGTTAAGCATGCTGAACTATATACATGAAAGTTGCTAAGCGAGATCTCAAATGCTCTCACCGCACACAAAAGGCAATTACGTGAGGTAGTGGAGGTGTTTATTGTGGTAATTATTTAACAACATATACCTTTATCAAATCACCTTAAACTTACACATTATTTATGAATTATATCTCAGTGAAGCTGGAAAATTTTTGAGAGACCCCTCAGAATCATAATTATGGCTAAAATTTAAAAAACTAATACTAACTATACATGTATTGGGCAGAGTTCTCCAGAGAAACAGAACTAAGAAGATATAAAACGACATAAACCAATTCCTATCTCTCTATCTACCTCCATATCTAGAAATATATAGGTATCTGTATAGATATTTATTATAGGAATGGGCTCATGTGATTTTGGAGACCTAGAAGCCCCAGGATCTGTAGCCTGCAAGCTGGAGAACCAGGAAAGACAGTGGTGTAATTGAGTTCAAATCCCACCAGGGGATTGTGCACCAGGGAAGCCAATGGATGGTATAAATCTGAGTCCACAGGCCTGAGAATTAGATGAGAGCAGGTGTAGGAGCAATGGCATGTATCCCACAAATCCCACTCTGAACCTGAACACCTGAGAAGTGAGAGCACCAAAGTCAGAAGGCAGTAGAAGATGTCTCAGCTCAAGCACAGAAAGTGAACTCCCCCTTCCTCATCCTTTTCTATTCAAGCCTGCAACAGACTGAGTGATGTCCACTCACACTGTTGAGGTCAGTCTTCTTTACCTAGTCTACTGATTCAGGTGCTAATCTCTTCTAGAGACGCGCACGTACACGCGCGCACGCACACACACACACACACACACACAATGTCTTATTATCTATCTGGGATCCCTTAGCTTAGTCAGGTTAACACATAAAATTGTCATGTGTTCAAGGATGTGGGGGAATGGCTAGTGGGAAGGTAAAATTATATAGCTGATTTGGAAAATAGTTTGGTCATTCCTTAAAATGTTAAACATAGAATAACCATATGGTCCAACAATTCCATTCCTAAATATATACCCAAGAAAAATAAAAACCCATATCTATATCAAAACTTGTACATGAATTATGAATATTCATAGTGTCATTTTCCATCATCCCTGGAAGTGGAAGGAAGCCAAATGCCCATCAGCCAATGAATAGGTAAACAGAATGTGGCATATCTATAAATTATTATTTGACAATAGAAAGGAATGAAACTCGATACATACTAAAACTTGGATGAACATAGGAAAATATGATGCCAAATGAAATGAGCCTTTAACAAAAGATCAGATATTATATGTTTCCTTTCATATGCAATCTCCAGAATAGGCCAAGCCACACAGACAGAAAGTAGATCAGAAATTTCCAGGGATTACAGAACAAAAGGGAGTGGAAAGTGCTAATAAGTATGGGAATTTTTTGAGGGTTGATAAAATATTCTAGAATTTGATATTGGTAAGATTTATTCAGCTCTGTTGCTATGATAAAAACCACTGAATTGTGCCCTTTAAATGCTTGAACTTTATGGTAAGTAAATTATATCTCAAAGTGTTTAAAAAATATGCTCTTTCCTCATTCAACCCTAGGAAGTAGGCATTACTATTCTCCTTTATACATAAGTAGATGAGGACTCTTGAGGTTTACTTATCCATGATACCAGTAATTGAGTTTCAGACTGATGATGCATCTAAGTTGTCTAAGACTATTTTAAAACAACTGAGCAAGTTGTAATTATTAACAAAATTATTATCTGAGTGAAAAAACTGAGGAGTGCCTGGGTGGCTTAATCAGTTAAGCATCTGCCTTTGGCTAAGGTCATGATCCCAGGGTCCTGGGATGGAGTCCCGGGTCAGGCTTCCTGCTCCTCTGGGAGCCTGCTTCTCCCTCTCCCTCTGACTGCCGCTCCCCCTGCTTGTGAGTGTTCTCTCTCTCTCCCTCTCTTTCTCTCTCTGTGAAATAAATAAATAAAATATTAAAAAGAGAGAGAGAAAAAGGAAAAATGTTTAAAAAAAGAAAAAAATGAGAATTTGTTTCAGTTAAAAAATGTTACTATGCAATAGGTAATTTAGAGGAAGCTGGAGTCAGGAAAGACTGTATCACTAATTTTCTAACTTGTATTCCTATATATTGTAATTAAGAAAAAGAGAATCAATGGTTTTCAAATGCTTGTTCCATAATCATGGTAAGAGTACTACATACTGTACTTAGCATGTGCTGGGCATTGTGCTTAGCCTGGTATACAAGTTTGAAGTACCTATAAAGTCAACTTTATTTTATCTTCATGAAGAATGTGGGTTTTTCACATGGAGATATATATAATGAAAAGCTGGTATGCTGTAAAAATTTTCATAACAAGGAAATGACAGAATTTTGAACTCAAAGAGATTATGTGTACGTATATACTTATAGTATTTACAGTGTTTTTGGTTGTGGCAGGAAACTAGGATCCAAAAAGAAAAATAAAGAAAGGCTGTGATAATCAGTTTCAGAGAACTGATTTGTCTTTCAGCTCAACTAGACCTATAGGACTCCATGATCTTGGTGACACTGGTTTCTCTCTCTCCTTTTCTGGGCTCAGCTTTTTGTGTGGTAACTCCATTCTTAGACAGGCTGTATCTTCCTAGTCACAGGTTGTTGGCCAGCAACGTGGGCAATCAATTCCTCTACATTCAACAGTAGTGGAAAAGAGCAATCACCATTCTGAGTACAAGCCTGGAGATTCACCCTCAGGGAATCATTTTGCTCCTGACCTTTCATTCTGATCAAAGCTGTGAGGCCCGTGAACTGGCTTATGCTGGTTCACAAGTACCACTTCTCAAGACAGGGAGAAGGACTCTCATGAAGTTGTGGACCTCAGTCGAAAATCAAGGCTGTTTCCACACCCAGAAGGAGAGCCGAATGTGGGATAGAGAAACAACAGATGTTTCCTGAGCTTCATTTTGAATGTTGATGTTCAGAGAATTGTAGATTTAGTGAGACTCCCACAGCTGGATACCGGTGGGACAAGAATTTGACTACAGCACTTTTTACTCTGTGAGCTATTTCCTCTTAGTCCACATCTATTCCCTAAAGGTGTCCGGTGGTTATGCCAGTAGATGTGATGACTCAGAATGCTAAGGTTAGATTATAGAATGGTGGTAAAAAGCAAGGTCTTTGAGGTCAGAACAAGTTGAGTCTGAACCACAGCTTTGCCACATACTAGTTTTGTGACCTCAAAAATGTGGGTTAACCCCTGTAAGGTAATGTCATCTGAAAATTGGTATTAGATGCTTTGCAAAATTCCCAGAACTTCAGAAGTGCTTAGTAAATGATTGTTTTTGTTAATACTTACATTTTCTTTCTCATTTCCAAAGTAGAATAATTTAATCTGCCCTAAATATAAACATCCCTTCATCTTCTTTTCTCCCCCAACATCGCCGTGAGACTCTCAGGAAAGTGCTCCTCACGACATCTGGCTCACAGGATGTTGCGTGTTCTCACGGTGGGGGGTGGTAATTCTCTGTATAACTGCCCCGTCAGGGAAGGGAAGTAGACATATTTCTTGTCGAAATCCATAGTAGCTATCTTATTACTCTGTTGGCCATGCCAGCCATCCTAGAATAAGATGTTCTAAAGGGAAACTGTTCAAGAGTTTCTTTTAGAAGCAAAGTGACATGGGCCAAATTTAATGATTCATTTAGTATCATATGTAAGCCACATTTTTTTCCCTGTAAAATCTGTTTGAAAGAGGAGATGTGATAGAAAATGTTTATCAGATATTGAGTGCAAAGCACTGTGTTACATGCAGAGAGTATTGGATCAAAAGCAAGCTGCTCCCTCACTTTGCAGACATAACGGTGCAGATGGAAGTGAGATGTGTCTGTCACTGTAATAGGTCACATGATAAAAATGACAAAGTTGTTTGGAGGACTTTGGAAATCCAGGAAGGCTTCATAGATATGGCAATGTTTTTGTTAGGTTGTGTAGAATTTTTTTTTAAAGATTCTGTGTTTTCATTTGAGAGAGAGAGCACAAGCAGGAAAGGCAGAGGGAGAGGGGGAGGGAAACGCAGACTTCCCACTGAGCTGGGAGCTCAACACGGAGCTCGATCGATCCCAGGACCCTGAAGACCAGGGCCTGCTGAAGGCAGACACCTAACCATCTGAGCCACCCAGGCGCCCCTAGGTTATGTAGAATTTCAATCAGTGCAGGAGTGTAGACTGTTGAGGAAATGACAGAAATACAATCCTAGTGCTTGAGCAATACCTAGTTTAATTTGGAAGTGAGGTTGTCAAAATGCTCAAGAGTTCAGTGGCAGAGGAATCTTGGAATAGACTCTGTTAACCACTCTTTTTGTACTTTTTTGGTTTTGTTAATACTTAAACATTTTTTCCTCATTTCCAGAGTAGAATCATCTGCTTAAATTAATCTACCTTAAATATTTATGGAGAAATTTTAATAAAAGTGTATGTGCAAACCCCTGGCCTGGTCAATTTGCCTATAGCAAATATTTAGTAAGCAATGATTTTTAAAATTTAAAGATGTTTATGACAATTTGTGAAAAAGAATATAAAGAACAATTAAAAAGAAATCTAGAAATAAATGATAGCATTCCACAGGCCCAAGAGAATTACTGGAAAAGTATGGTAAAGACACGTAGTGCGAATGAGGGAAACCTGTTAAAAGGTCATCCAAGGGGAAAATGAGAGCTGGTGGCAGTGGGAGGTGGCTTTGGATAATCCCAGGGACAAAGTATTGAGCCACGTTGCACCTGCTGTACCCCACAGCGTGTGCTGGATGGGCACATCAGGGACATTTAAGAAAACAAGAAAAGAAGGAACAAATGATTTGGGCTCTTCAGATTTTAATTTTTAAAAATCTTTAAGGCAGACTGTACATCATCCTTAAAGGCTATTCCTTCCTCCTACTGTTGGCCTCAAAGCGTTTCCCCCTTTTCACATTCTGCTTCCCTAATAAAACTGCACACTTCCGATAGCTTCTTATTCCCTGAGCCACTATGGTTCAGGCTGCACATTTTTCTAAATTTCCTTCTGGTTCTCTCTAGTCCATGCTTAGTTACAGCTTCAGTGCTAGCCTGAGTTAAAGGTCCAGCCTTCCTGCTTGCTCAAGCAACATTAGACATCAATTAGGTTATAATTGGATTATGTATGCCTCTGTGTGTGTGTGTGTGTGTGTGTGTGTGTGTGTGTGTGTGTGTGTAAGAGAGAACTACTGCAACTTTCTAAGTAAAATGTAAATATGAATTTTTTGAGACACTTTTCCAGGCTCCCAGAAATGCCAATTCTCTCTCATCTGGATTCCGTAAGACCTAGCTGATATCAATAACTAGCATTTACCATGTCAGTAGTAAACCTTGTTCAATGTATGTCCATGTTTCTCAAGGCGTTGTGCATTGAAGGCAGGCGGCAGGCCTCATTCACATCCCAGTTGTAATCAGAAACTCTGGGATACAGCAGCATCTCTGTACATGCTGCTGAGAATGAGGCACGATCTCTGTATCTGGGTATTCCAGACATATCATCTCTTTAGGGAAATTTTCTTCACAGGTATTTTCAGAATTGTTAGCAGACATCAGTGAGAGGAGGAGGCATTGGATATCCTAAATAAATGTAGAAAATCACATTGAGAATTCACTAGCCAATTAGAGAAGAAGAATGAGAGAACTGTGTCTCCTCTTAAAAGATAATAGCATCCTAGACTCAGTTACTGTCATTCCTGGTACGACAGCTAAGCAGAAGCCAGAGACAATAATCCAAATGGCATGGAGTGATAAATTAAGTACAAGCAGGTGAAACTTGATAGAAAGAGAGCCTAAATAGAATTTTCTGGCAGGTCATGTAAGCATGATCCAGTAGATACTACTCTCGGATGGGAGTGGCCTGGGGACCCCTAAAAGGGAGAGGAGAGCGTGCTGTTATAAAGAACATGATTCTGCAAATAGCGTATTTAATGGTTTTTGTGATTGCCCTTGGTGAGTACGAAGTCACTCTGGAGGTGATGGTAGCAAATGTTGACAATTTCTGGCTTTAGAACCTCCAACCAATACTCTTTACTCTTAGCATTTTATTCTCCCATCTGGTGGTATTTTCCTTTGGTTGAGTCTTAGTGCCTCCTTCCATGGCCATCTGTTAACTGGAGCTAAGGGAGGCCTGATCCTTCTGTTGTCTTCTTGCAAAATCATACTACCTAACTCTGACCACGCATTTTCTGCCAGAATTCTGAATGGTTAGAGAATATTTTGGAGGGCCCATTAATTGTAGCTGCAGTACAGTCTTGGTATTGTCTTTCTGCTCAGTGTCCTACCTATTTTCTAATACTTGTTTTCCAGCCGTCCTATACCTACCACAGTCTTTGAGTACAGCAGTTCATTCATATACATATGATGTAAAGAGAGCCTGAAGAATCTTCAGGGGCAGCAGGCTAGACATCCTAGTACTTCTAGTGGAGCCAGGCTCCCTTGAAAAGCCTTTTTGACAATTAAAATCAAGACTGAAGTAGTGCCCAGAGGAGATAAATTCAGGCTGACAGCACAACATAGATAGGCAGGTAGGTAGACAGAAAGAGATAGGCAGATAGACAGATACAGGAAATATACATACATACATACACACACAAACGTTTCCTGTAAAATAACAAACATTGTTTCTGTTACTTGCACGTAACCTGTCTCTCCAAGGTATAATTCCCTGGGGTTGGAGTCGAGACTTGAGTGAAGAAACGTACAATAAATCCCCCCAAAGTATTCTAAAGTCTGTGTACTTTTGATGCTGCTAGCTCAAAAATTACCCAAGAAATTTGGTCTGTTTTAATCTGTCACAGACTAGCAATTATACAAAGTCTTAAGGGTATTCTCTTGGCTAATATCTTTTATTGAAAATAAAGATTCATTTCGTTGGAGTTGTTATCTTGATCATTTTCTTGGTAAGAAATCCAACAGCTGTTGTTCTCTACTGATGTCTCAGATTACAATCTAAATGTAAGAAACAATGAGGAGACAAATTAGCCATGGTTTGAATGTCGATGTATTCAGTTAGCCATCTCTTCTGGAAAGCATTTATGTTGCTTTCTAAGTTTTATATTATTATAAAATATTGAATAATGAATGACTCCTTGCCTAATGCTTTTTTCCTTATATTATTTTTAGGTTCATTCATAGGAAATGATAACTGAATTACAATGTAATAAGAATCTTAAGATAGTCAGATATATTGTCAAATTATTTCCCAAAGGGGTTATAAAAATTTATTTTCTTTTTAGTAGTATTTAAAATACCTTTCACTATAGTTTCACTTTCCTTCTCTGAGTGCTTCATATTCTCTTTAAATTTTTTAAAAACAAATTTAATACATAAAAATGTTATCGCTTATAAATTTGAATTATGTTGATTACTAATGAGGTTGTCAGTCACCGTAATTTCTTCTATGAAAATGGTTGATTAATGACCTTAAGCTACTAACATAATGTTCCTTTTTATTTGGTTATAATTAGTCTCTTGAAATTTTGTCATCACCCCTATCAATCTGCCGCCATCAACCAGTCACCATGTATACCTGATTCCAGAAATCATCCATTCTATAAGTTCTGCTGTCAGCCTGAATTTATCCCCTCAGGGCACTTCAGTCTTGATTTTAATTGCCAGAAAGGCTTTTCTTTTTCTTTTTTTTTAAGGTTTTATTTATTTATTTGACAGAGAGAGAGAGAGAGAGATCAGATCACAAGTAGGCAGAGAGGCAGGCAGAGAGAGAAGAGGAAGCAGGCTCCCCGCCAAGCAGGGAGCCCGATGCGGGGCTCGATCCCAGGCCCCTGAGATCATGACCTGAGCCAAAAGCAGAGGCTTTAACCCACTGAGCCACCCAGGCGCCCCAGAAAGGCTTTTCAAGGGAGCCTGAGCTCCACTAGAAGTACCATGACCTCTAGTCTGCCCTGCAGAGTCATCAGGCTCTCTTCACGTCAATTTCAGAGATGTCCAGTATCAAAGAACAATGCTCTTCAAATTTATTTAATCACAGAATTGTTTTTGATGTTGTCACTGTCACTGTTTCATAGAGCTAGTATTCTTTAGAATTAGAACCCATGTTAAAAGTTGTTTAATAGTATCTGGAGAAATTATTTAACTCAGAACTTTGTGCAGTGAATGCGAACCTTTTTTTGAGAATAAAAATGACCTACATTTTGGGGTGAGCCTTATGTACAATGTGCCATTGCGTTAGGAAGTAATTTTCCCAAACTATAATGATGCGCGGATCTATTTACAGTGATCTTTTCATTCCTAATCCTACTTTACTAAGGAACTGATGGAAAGCTTTCCATTAGTTACATCTGATTCTGGTCTTCTATGGCTCTCCTCTCCTGTCTCTCTTCCCCTTCCACCTGCTCCTCTCCTTTCCTCTTCTTAGCCCAGGTCCCCTCTTCCCACTCCTGTACCTTTTTCCTCCCTGTTAGAATAAATGCCCAGGTTGTTCTGATTCCCTTTCATATGTTCAGACATGATCTTTCTCTACGTCTGCATTGGGGTGTCAATTTCTTATATTAGTTTTCATTTACAGGCTTTCTTGGTGTTTATTTACCATCACTGAAAATTCACCTTACATACCAGTGCTAGTCAAATTCAGCTGCATTCTGAAGGAAGTTTGTTCCTTCTAATATGTTTTGCACAGTGTTTGCTACTAATTATGGGCACTTATATCCATCTGGAATGATTTCACGCAGTATTTGCTGCAGTCTCGCTGTACTGCCTAATCTAAGCACTGTGTTCCCTTGCCCCGGCTGTAGCACAGAGTTGTGTGTCTCCTACACACCTTTTGAAGTAACTGAAACATTTTGGAAGGTTAAAAAGCATATTTAAAATGTTCATTACCTGTCAATTCTTCCCAAATTCACTTCCTGCATATTTTGATCCAGGTTTTATATTCACTGAAATGGAAAATAATTTAAGCATATGGAAGCAGTAAAACACATATGGATTTTTTTCAATCAACTAGCAAACTCCATATTTTAGGAGAATCCTACACTCCGTAAGCTTTAGTTTATGCTTCTGTCTCAGTAACATAAGAATATATGACATAAGCAGAATTGCATTTTTTATGTTTACAAAGCACTTGTACATTCATTGCTTCCTTATTGTTTCACTAATGTAGTGAAAAGGCAGATGTAAACACAGATGGGGAAACTGAGGTTTAGAAGTGCCACGGTGCAGGTATGTCCATAGTGATGGGTGTAAATGGGAGCCCCGGGACTAGAACATGTCTGGTGAATTGTGTTTCCTGCTTTTTTTCCCCTCTCTAACACTCTATCAATAAAAGTGAAAAAAAATCTCAGTGTGGACTGTCAGGGAATAGTATTAGAGGACTCTTTCCCTTGTTCTTGTCTAATCAGCCAAGTACAGGTGCACACTGCGTGAGCAGATGGTTAAGACAGATGTGATGACAGTTCATTCACAGACCCTGATGCTTTAGAACCCCAGTGCTAGTCTAAAAGCACAGCTCACAGCAGGCACAGCACAAGAAGAATCAAATGTGGGCACAAGATGCGTATGAGCTGCAGGTCTTTCCAAATTTTGAAAATGAAATGGCACTAGTGATTTTGAAATCCTACNAGACTGTCAGGGAATAGTATTAGAAGACTCTTTCCCTTGTTCTTGTCTAATCAGCCAAGTACAGGTGCACACTGCATGAGCAGATGGTTAAGACAGATGTGATGACAGTTCATTCACAGACCCTGATGCTTTAGAACCCCAGTGCTAGTCTAAAAGCACAGCTCACAGCAGGCACAGCACAAGAAGAATCAAATGTGGGCACAAGATGCGTATGAGCTGCAGGTCTTTCCAAATTTTGAAAATGAAATGGCACTAGTGATTTTGAAATCCTACGTCTACTCATAACTCCTTCAAGTAGTGCATATGTCTTACGTCGTTGAGTATAATTAGAGGAATATAAAGGTAAATGCAGGATCGTTGACCGTGTATACACTCTAAGCCCAGCATAAGATAAATCAGAATGATGGAGTGACCAAATCTTTGGTCTTCAGAGTTTGAGTTGTATCCATACTGTGTGAAGAGCCTAAATTCATGCTTTGGCCAATTAGTATTACTTCCCTTCCTCCTCCCTCGGGAAAACTCTTTGACCTTACATAGTACTTTCAACATTAAACATTGGTAAGTAGTCCTTCTAGTTGGAATAAATTGCAGGCCCTGAGAGCAACTGTATCAAAATAAACATCCTTATGGGTCAAAGCTGGCAAAGCTGCAGCCACCTCGGGGTCATGTTTGGGGTCATGCTCTCAACCTTCTTATTATTTGGGAGACAGTTGCAAAAAGGTGAAGACTTGCACAGGGCCTGTGCTCAGATAAAGAGCTTAACCCACCTGTACCTCTTAAGAGCTGTGTAGCATTGGGCAAGTCTCTTGACCTCTCTGAATGGCAGGAAAGTTTACTTGTTTGTTAAATAGGAACATCTTGCTAGCTACTTTACAGGGTTGGTAAGAAGCTTATATAAAAGAATAACTGTGAAAGTTTACCTGTTTTCTTCTGGAACATTTGAGCTCTAACACCTGCCAGGGATTAATAGGTATAGAAAGCCCAACCTGCAGATATTGCAAAAGAACATTAGCAATGGGAGGGCATAAGACAGAGAGATCCCCCCTCCCAAATTAAAATCTAGCTATTTCTTCCTCTCACTCTGCAGTGGTTTTGAGGTTTAACGTGCATAAGACTCTTCTGGGAGTAATGATAAAATGTAGGTTCCTGGGCCGTTTTACCAGAGACTCGGATTCACCAAGTCTAGGGAGGAACGAGGATTCTAATTTAATATTAAATAACTAAGGTCAGCCTGAAGGTGATTTGAGGACTCCACTGTAAGAAATCTGAAATAAACCTTTCATCTCTGGTGCTTACTTTCTCACCAGATCTGTCACAGGTGCTTTGGGAACAAGGACCAAAATTCATAATTGATCAATTTCTGCAGATTCATAGAGTATGGGGCAGGCAGTAGGTGGATGAATGCTTTCAGCTGAAAACGGTGCTTCTCGTGTGTTCTGCTAGTTAACCAGGAAAAATGGCAAAGATCAACAGTTGGCCAGCAATAGCTGTTCTCTGTGTTCCGAAACAAGAGTCCACTTTCACTGACACAAATCGATACCCAGAATAAACATTTCCCAGCTTCCTTTGCACCTTGCTGGGGCCATGTGCCTAATTTCTGTCCATTATTCTATAAACAAAAGAGATATGGGCACCTTTCAGATTGTCTCCATAAAGTAAAATCCATTTACTCTCCTCTTTTTCTTTCCCCCTTCTTTGATGGTGGCATGTAGATAGAGAGACGAGGACCAAACAGGCAAGGGCAACACCAGGGAGGTGGAAACACAGTCAGTGAGAAGGAGTCTGGCTCTTAACACCTTCAAAGAATAGAGTCACAACATTTTGACTTTTATCTCAGAAATGTCAGAAAAAGAGAGAAACTTCTATCTTTTTTAAGAGTCTCCTATTCTGAATTTCTTTCACACAGAACTAAACCCAATTTGTTCTAACTGATCAAAGTATCAAATACATTGAACATTATATAAAAATTTAATAATGAAATATACGTTGGCTAATCAAATTTAAATTTTTTTAAAGATTTCGTTTATTTATTTGACAGAGGGAGAGAGACAGCAAGAGAGGGAACACAAGCAGGCCTCCCACTGAGCAGGGAGCCCAATGCGGGGCTCGATCCCAGGACCCTGGGATCATGACCTGACGCGTAACAACTGAGCCACTCAGGCGCCCCTCGAATTTAAATTTTAAGAAAAGTATCAAATACATACCCAGGATTAGGATAGTGCAATGGTATAATATGAAATGCACAGCTTCTCACTGACAAAATAGGCATTCCAGCACCATAAAGCTAGTAGAGGGACCATAAGAGAGAAATATACATGTAAGATGCATGCTGTAATGCCTGCAACTTTGTAAATGAACAGTTTTATATTTATTTTTATTATTAATGAGTAATTTATAAATCATTAGTTATGATGGTAAGCCATTGACTCGGTGATAAAGATAATTCTATGCTAAGATTGATAGAGTAACTTAGATAGAAAAAGAAAATCTACCTCCAATTCTAAGCTTTAAGAGAGACTTAGGTGAACTCCAGGCCAAAAAACCTTGAGTGGAAAACACAAGCCGAGTGTGCATTTGGCATCAGAACCCTGATGAGCTGGGGAGGAACCATAACTGCCAGTCAAATGGGCAGTGGTTGAGTTCCAAGGCCCTTACCCACACCCAGGGAATGCCTGTGGAAGTGGGTTTTAGTAAGGTTATTTAGATGACTGATTTATTATTCATGAGGCATGTGCAGTGCAAGGTTTATGTTAAAGGCTTTTTGAATCATATTGCCAACATCATGAAAAATAGCTCTGTCACAGAACTGCAGCCAGAAAGATTTATGGGTGTGCTTTGACCATATTGGAGAGGGCTGCTTAGCAATGATATTGGAGTAGCATATGAAGGTAGCCATGTGTTAGTCAGGTAAACTATAGTATTTAAAGTCACTCAGGGTGCAGCGGTGGAGGTAAAGGAATAGGAGCAGTTCACTTAAAACCTTTGTAACTGGGCGCCTGGGTGGCTCAGTGGGTTAAAGCCTCTGCTTTCGGCTCAGGTCATGATCTCAGGGTCCTGAGGCCCACATCGGGCTCCCTGCTCGGCGGGGAGCCTGCTTCCCCCTCTCTCTCTGCCTGCCTCTCTGCCTCCTTGTGATCTCTCTCTCCCTCTGTGAAATAAATAAATAAAATCTTTAAAAAAAAAAAACCTTTGTAACTGACATGAGCTAGACAGATGTTATTTAGCTGTGAGCATAAAACCAGGAATAGAATACTCGTTAGACTTATCTGTATAAATCTGGGGCAAATTATTACAAATTATTTGTGTTCATCAGTGCTTCTCAGACTTGAGTGAGTAGAAGAATAGCCAGGGCCCACCCTCAGATCTTTTGATTCAGTAAGTTTAGGACAGTTTGGGCCCTACAAATTTATATTTCTAGTAAGCACCCACGTGATGTTTGTGTTTCTGGTCCAGAAACCGTATTTTGAGACCCACTGGCTTATCGGAAGTTCCTGGTAAAGTCTGGTACATAAACAACCCATTTCTATGTCAATGTCAAGGTTGTAAGTTTCCCTCATTCTCTGCACACATCGGGGTTAGATCGTAAAATCGTAGATGGTGAAGCCTACATCTCATTTGTTATCGTAACTCTGAGATTTTGTCCAGTGCTGGGCATTCGTTAGCTGCTTCCGGCTTTTGTTTTGTTTTGTTTTTGTCTTTCCTTCTTCCTTACTGTGGTACCATCCTCGGCAGCAATATGTCCTTTCAGATATATCCGTGCTGTGGAAAGTGCTTTGTACAGCATGGCAATCACTGCTTCACAGGGGAGGACCCTTCCTAAGCTGAGTTGTTACGCACTTTGGGGTGGGAGCCAGAGAAGCGATTTTTACAAGCCTGAGCCGTGGACACAGGAGAGCTGATGGAGGTCAAAACCTGGATTTGAAACTTGGCTTTGTTTCTTGCTTGCCATCTGAGCTTGAAAGATTCACCTAATCTAAGTTTCATGATTTTACTGTTACATGGGTTTAATATTTGACATACTTGTAACTTCCATACTGATCAGTCCAGTCTTTAATGAGTCAATATATTTCAATATGTTAATGCATGTAAAGTTCAGTAACATTGCTTTTCAATTAACTGAGATATTTTGGTGATAGTTTAAGGGAAATAAAAGTTATTCTTGGTAAAGATATTTAGCAATAATGAAAAGAAGGGGCTGAGTATTAACAAAAATGTAGGGTTGGAACATGTTTCTTAGCAAGAGAAGTTTATGTATTGGGAAAAAAAATAACGCTAGATCTTATATCTCTGTGGACAGGATGGGTGAGTCTTGTGTAAGGGGGACCAATAGTGTGCTTTTGCATGAGGTTTTCAAGGCCAAAACTGAGGCACTATGTGGGAGAAAAATGAGGAATAACTAGAAAAAGTTTAAAGTAATTTGATTAAAGCCAAATTCTTTTTTTCCTTTTTTTTATTGCGTTGTGTTAGTCACCATATAATACATCATTAATTTTTGATGCAGTGTTCCAAGATTCATTGTTTATGTACAACACCCAGTGCTCCATGCAATACGTGCCCTCCTTAATACCCACCACCAGGCTCACCCCACCCTTTCCTTCTCCTAATGTCCTCCATGTTATTCCTTCTGTTCTGCAAGTTAAGTGAAACCATATGATAATTGACTTTCTCTGCTTGACTTATTTCACTCAGCATAATCTCCTCTAGTCCCATCCATATATATAAAAAAAGAAATTCTTCAAATATTCAGAAAAAGGTAAATAATATTTACCCAACATACATATTCTCTTTTGCTAGGACCACTTTGTTAGCAGCAGAAGTCAAAACTTTGAGTCATAAAATGAAAATAATCACTTAAAATTCAAAAATAAATATAAAATGGAAAAACTGGTTTCTGACATGAATGATATCTACAATAAAGCCTCCTACAAGCATGTTGGAATTTCAGTGAGCAGTTTTTAGGAAAAGTTTATAAAGACTAAAGAAGATAAATAAAATCAGTTGTATGCATTTTACTTATTTAAAATGAGTATATATGTGAAAATGTGTCAAGTTGAAGAAATTATTAATATTCTTTTTTTAGTGTGCTTATTTGTTATTTTTTAGTTACTTTGCAAACAATAGAAAGGATATTTATGGCTTAATTTGTGATCTCTGTTTTACAGTCCATTATTTCAATAGATCTTAAGTTCTTAACTATTAAACTGCTACTTTAGGATCTTTCAAAGAGCTCTCAGTGATGTAAAGCCACTTAAGATAGCTTTATTCTAAAGCTGTTTTTAAAAATATTTTTTATTAATATCTATCTCTTTATGCATAGGATATTTATCTTTTTTATAAATTTATATTTATCTTTATGCATAGGATATTTATTAATATCTATCTCTTATGCAAAAGGATATTATTCCTTTTTTAAAAATTTATATTTTACATGGGGAAATGTATATTTATCTTTTATAAATTTCATATTTATCTATCTCTTTATGCATAGGATATTTATTAATATCTATCTCGATGCAAAAGGATATTTTTCCTTTTAAAAAGCATATATTTTATATGGGAGATCCAATATACTTGGTTTAAATGCTAAATATATCAATTACTTCAGTCTATTATTTTGTAGATTATAAGGTCAAATATTGTTTCATTTTTAATAGTTTTGAACAGGTTCGTTAGTTTATTTTAATAATTTTATATTGTAGAGTAGTTTTAGGATTATATCAAAACTGAGTGGAAAGTACACAATTCCCATACACCCTGTGCCCTCCTAGAACCAGTCTCCTCCACTGTCAACATCCAGTACGAAAGTGGTACAGTTGTTGAAATTGATGAACCCACACTGACCATCATTATCACCCAAAGGCCAAAGCTTACATTAGGGTTCCCTTGTGGTGTTATATGTTCTACGGATTTTGACAAATATGTCCACCATTATGGTCTCATAGAGATTAGTTTCACTGCCCTAAAAATCCTTTGTCCTCAACCTATTAATCTTCTTTGTTTGGGCCCCTAGCAAATAGTGAGCTTTTTGTTGTCTCCATATTTTTTTTCTTTTTCAGAATATTGTATAGTTGGAATCTATCAGTGTATACCCTTTTCAGATTGACTCCTTATACTTGGTGATTTGCATTTAAGTTGACTTCTGTTTTTTCATGGCCTGATAGCTTCTTTTTTTAGTGCTGAATAATACTCCATTTTCTGGATGTAATGCAGTTTATTCATTCATTCACCTACTGAAGAACACCTAGTCACTTCCGAGTTTTGGCAGTTATGAATAAAACTGCATAAGCATTCTTGTGCAGGTTTTATGTGGATATACATTTTGAACTCCTTTGAGGAAATACCAAAGGCCATTATTGCTGGATCATATAGTAAGAGCATACGTAGTTTGATAAGAAACTGCCAAACCATCTTCAAAAGTGGCTGTACCATTTTGTAATCTCACCAGCTGTAAATGAGCATTCCTATTGTTCCATATGCTTACAAGTATTTGGTGTTGTCAGTGTTTTGAGTTTCTGTCTTTCGAATAGGTGTGTAGTGGTAACTCACTGCTGTTTTAATTTTCAATTCCCTAAGGACGCATAATGTGGAGTGTCGAATATTGTATGTTAATACCTTTCTGTACCCACCATACATGGTTTACAGGGCACTTATTTAATATTTGAAAAACAATTGAATAAATGACAAAATGAATGAAATCAAAACCAGAGTTCTGGCTTTAATGGGAAATTTCTGACACCATTAGAGGCCAAACCTGAAATGGAGAGAGGCAACTTTGCCATGAAATCCTTCAGCATCATTATATGAGCAGCTGCCTCTTCCATAGCATTCAGAAGGCACTCTAAACACAGATGTTTCCTCCAAGATCAAAATACTTATTCACATGCAAAAAATTCATGGTGACATAATTTCCTTTCGAAGGAGAAAGTGTACAGCACCACCAGTCACTCGTCTCACAGCGTGCCCAATCACTTGGAGTGCAATTGCTGTAGCAGGATTATTAAGTTTTAAATAACTAGGAGAGGATACTGGCAAAATACTTGCTATTTAAGGTTTATGAGCACACTTGCAGATAAAACTGAGCAAATTTGTGCTTAAGAAAATGGCGGCAGCAGATGCATTTGACCCTAAATAAAACACGTTGTGATTTCTTCAAAAATTTCTGTTGATCCATCTGAACTTAAGTTAATAGAAATCACTGAGGAGTTATCATTAATTGTTGCCAGCAGTGTTAGCCAGGTTCACCGTGGTTTGTGCAGATATCCAGCAGAAACCATCTAACCAGTGCTGAGACCTTAGTGCGACTCATTTTTTTCTATTCATTAAGTCAGATAGAATCCAGATTACAATGTAAAAAGAAGTGTAACATTCTAATGCAGGGAATGACATTAATCATACTGTTCCCTAAGAACCAACATTTATATCAGTGCAGATTAGGCCCAGCTATGGCTATGGACTCTCAGAGTAGAAATACCATTTTATTTTTGCATATACCTATGAAATAGACACAGCTACCTAATGTTTGAAAGAAAGGAAAATTTCCCATCTTTAGTCTTTCCCCTGATGTATCTATATTAATGCACTTGTGCTTTCTATCTATAAATACCTTTTTTTTTCTTCCTTATTTCAGAAGCCACAATTTAAACTTTATTTTGGTAGGGAGAGGAGCTTAATATAGTTCTTAATCTATAACATGCTGGAACCCATGGGAGAACTATACTTTTCATACATTGTAGACTGTTCGATACAAAATTGCTTAATAGTTTTAGACAAGCCTTTCAATTAAAACCTTTCTAACCAAACATGTTCTTATTTACAAAATATAACAGCTGTTTTTGTTTGTGCGTTTGTTTTTTAGCCAGATCCAAAATTGAGTCCATCACTAATGATTGTTCTGACTCAGCTATGGATATTAAAGAAACATGTAATTTGAGAATTGTCAGAATACAAATAAATGAAATCCATCCCTTTTATATTTCTCTATGACGTAACTACAGGTTTTGAGTTTAATATTCAGTACAAACCTTACTGTGTTCGTACTCTGTAAAGAACATTGTATCTGACATTGAAGAAGGAAGTGACCTAAAAAAAAACCCTCAGTCAATTTGAAGAATCCAAAGACTGGAAAGAAAAAGTATATATTTATAGGCATTGAAATAATTTAAAATAAAATAAAGCTACTCTCTTTGTCTGGACAAAGTATACCCCAGCATAATTTGAGGATTTAAGAATTTCATGAAAATAAAAAGGTGTGAGTGAATGTGTATATATGAGAGAGAATGTGTGCGTGGTTAAGAGACATGGATAGAAGATGGGGCGCCTGGGTGGCTCAGTCAGTTGAGTGGCGGCCTTCGGGTCAGGTCATGATCCCAGAGTCCTGGGATCGAGTGCCGCATCAGGCTCCTTGCTCGGCGGGGAGCCTGTTTCTCCCTCTGTCTGTGTCTGTCTCTCTCTCTGACAAATAAATAAATACAATCTTTAAAAAAAGAGAGAGACATGGATAAAAGATTGAGGGTCTGAAATATATGTCTAATAGGAGTTCTTGAAAAAGAAGAGAGAGAGTGATGCAGATGCAACATTTAAGTCTGAACATATATTTTATACTGAAGACAACTATACGTATTGAGCAACTCATATACATTGTGACAGAATGGGAAGAGTCAAGGCGGCTTCAAGGTTCTTAGAGTGAACAGTCAGAAAGATGACATTGTCCTTAACTAAGAAGGGAAAGACCATAGGTAAAGGAGGATGGGAAAAAAGGTGGCACTAATTTTGGATACCTGAGATTTGAGATGACTACATGTGATGGATGAGGTAGCAGTGGGAGTTGAGAAGAGAGGCCAAGTCAGAAGATATAAATTTGGTAAACCTTGCCAAAGACTGTTTAAAGCCATGATCATGAATGACATTACCAAGGTAGTGAGGGCAAAGAGAGAAAATGTCAAAGTACTCAGCCATGAGTTACTCCAGTGTTGGATGTCAGAGAAGAGTTGGGGATTGGCAAAAGGCCACTGAGGGAGAATTTTAGAAAGGAAAAGAAAAAAAAAAGCAAAAGTGAAGCATTTCATAAAACAAGTGGAAAACAAACCCAACTATTTCAAGGAGAGGGAATGATCGACTATCAAATGCTGGTGATAAAACAAGAAAAATGAGAATTGTCCCATGAATTGTCCCATGGATTTAGCAGCAATGAGATCATTACACAAAGTTAGCACACATTTTCTAAAAGTGCATGCATTGTTTATGGATACATACACATATGGAATTATAGATCAAATTTAGGGTGGGGGTATAGAATAAAACTATATCTTTTGCAACAAGACACATCCCTTATTAGTAGAGTCAAATTTATGGTATTGTTAAAAAAAAAGTCTTTATTCTGTTAATGACCCAATCAATTCAATGTATAAAAATATCTACAGGGCTAATTTACGTAAGCTTGGAGCAGAAAAGCAAATGATAAGCCTTTTCTTCTTGCCATATCTGGTGGGTATTTTTCAGCAATCTTGGGAGGAAAAAAGAAACCCCAAGCATTAAATAAATTATCTTCCTTTGAAATTTATAAGTTAAACTTTATTGTCTGGCTTGAACTACAACATCAGAGCCTCACTAATACTATGTTACAAAGGAATTGCTGACAGGAGTCAATATTTGGCAAACGTCAACTAAATCATAAATAATAAACTAGGTCCAAATTTTTCTTATAAGCAAGGATTAATGACCTTTAGTCATCATTTGTGCAATGGAAACTTACTAGCAAAACTGAACAAAACAGGTTTTAAAGTTAATGGCATTAGCTTTAAATAACAGTCTTGATATGTCTTATGCAGTCATATCATTTTTATTTCAGTGGAAATATGTTCTAACACTTTTTTTAGTCCTGGGCTTGAAGAAATGTTGGTAAAACTCTGGGGGAAAAAGCAAGAAAAGCATTCAGTCCTCCCACAAAGTTAAAGACAAGAAAAAAGGAGATCCCCTCTCAGTTGTAGTTACTCAACTGTGTTCTTGGATGGAATGACTTTATTGGGCTGGGAATTCCCAGCAGAACTGCAAAGAGAGGGTGGCAGGTGTTCAAGTCTTAACTGGGCAGAGCTGAGGATATTCTCGGAAGTAATTACAAGTGAATTAACTGATCTTTCCTAATGACTTCGCAACAAATTTACTTTGCCCTGCTGCTCTAGGGGTAAAATTATTTTATAAACCATGCTTTATCGTATTACCTATTGGGGTTGCATTGATGGGTAAAAGTGCATGTATCTGGAATTAAAAATTCAAAAACTAATTCCATCCATGTTTATGTTCATTTTGGTTCTTGTCTATTACTCAGAAACCCAAGACTTGTTTTCTTTATCTTCCTTCCTGCCTGTCTTCCCCCCGCCCCCCGCCATCCCCCTCTCTCTTTTTTCTTTTTCTACAAGCAAAGGAGAATTTGTAAAAACTATACAGCATGCTGGAGAAGAACATGGTTTTTGACGAGTGTTAGGCCTGGACTAATCCCAGGTTTGTCATTTCTAAAATGGAGATAGTTAGGGGCACCTGGGTGGCTCAGTCAGTTTAGTGTCCTACTCAGTTTTGGCTCACATCATGATCTCAGAGTTGTGAGATGGAGCCCCAGAGTCGGGCTCTGCACTGAGCATGGAGGCTACTTAAGATTCTCTCTCTTCTCTCTCTGCCTCTCCCCACCAATTTCCCCATCCTGCTCCTGTTCGTACTCTGTCTCACTCTCTCTCAAAGAAAATTAATTAGTTAGTTAGTTAGTTAGTTAGTTAGTTAGTTAGTTAGTTAGTTAAATGGAGATAATTAAGAATTTTGGCCTGTAGGGCTGCTATGAGGATTCAATAAAATAATTTATATAAACTACTTTGTATAATAGCTGACACAAAACAAGCATTCAACAAATGATAGTTTAAACACACACATATACTCAGCACCCAATTATTTTTCCAGATTTATTGAAGTATAATTGACATATAACATTGTCTAAGTTTAAGGTGTATTCCATGTTGATGTGATATATTTATATATTGCAATGTAATCACTATCATAGCTTTAGCTAATACACCGATCTTATCACATAATTACCATTTATTTTTGGTGGCTAGAACATTTCAGATCTTCTTTCTTTAGCAACTTCCAAGGATATGATGCAGTATTACTAACTATAGTCACAATGTTGTGCATTAGGTCCCTAGAACTTACTCATCTTCTAACTGGAAATTTGTACCCTTTGGCCAACATCTCCCCATTTCCCCCAGCCCCCAGGTCTTGGTAACCAGTATTCTATTCTTTGATTCTGTAAGTTTAGCTTTTTCAGATTCCACATATAACAGATACCATAGAGTGTTTGTCTTTCTCTGACTTATCTCACTTAGCATAATGACTTCAGTGTCCATCTATGTTGTTGCAAATGAAGGGATTTTCCTCTTTCTCATGGGTGAATAGTATTCCTGGTGCACACGTGTGCGTGTGCGTGTGTGTGTGCGTGTGTGTGTATCACATCTTCTTTATCCATACATTCACTCACAGACACTTAAGTTGTTTTTATGTCTTGCATATGGTGAATAATGGTGCAATAAACATGGGAATGCAGACATCTTTTCAATATCGTGTTTTCATTTCCTTTGGCTATATACCAAGAAGTAGGATTGCTGGATCATAGCATAATTCTATGTTTAATGTCTCGAGGAACTTCCATACTGCTTTCCACGATGGCTGTACAAATTTACATACCCCCTGACAGTGCACCTGGGTTCTCTTTACTCCACATCCTTGCCAGTGCTTATTTTCTCTTCTGTCTTTTTGATGATAACCGTCCTAACAGGGGTAATGTGACATCTCATTGTGGTTTTGTTTTGTGTTTTCCTGATAGCTAGTGATGTCAAACACCTTCTCATGTACCTGTTAACCATTTGTTTGTCTTCTTTGGAAAAATCTCTATTCTGTTCCTCTGCCCATGTTCTAATCAGATTTTGTTGTTATTACTGAGTTCTATGACGTTTTTATTCTCCCCGTAGAATACTGCCTGCACTATAACTGCTGATAAAACCTAGTGGAGGCAGGGCGCCTGGTTGGCTCAGTCGTTAAGCGTCTGCCTTCGGCTCAGGTCATGATCCCAGGGTCCTTGGGATCGAGCCCCACATTGGGCTCCTTTCTCAGTGGGAATCCAGCTACTCCCTCTCCCACTTCCCCTGCTTGTGTTCCCTCTCTCACTGTGTCTGTCAAATAAAGTTAAAAAAAAAAGGTTTAAAAAATAAAACCTAATGGAGGCAAACTTTAGATATGTTACTGAATTTGAAATCCAAAATTAATTTTTCCTATTTATTTTTCTAAAAACTAAATCTGATCATGTGACTTCCATGCTACACATTCATCGCTGCAGCTTCAGTGGCATATGGGGCCCTCCGTGGTTAACCCCAATGCACCTCGTCAGTCTCGTCTTTCTACTCTCTCACTGCTACCTTAACATGATGCCACCAGGCATCTTGTAGTTCTAGTTAACATGATGCCACCAGGCATCTTGTAGTTCTACAAGCAACTTGTAGTTGTAGGGCACCTACTCTTCCCTCTCTCTTGCCTCTTTCTGTTACTAAGCAGACTCCTTTAACACACCTAAAGACAGCTCAGTGTCACGCCCTGAGTAGCTGCCTCTCCAGAGTCTTTGAGTGCTTTCTGCCTTCTTCATGGATTGCAAACTCCTTGAAAAGAGGGATTGTTTGAGTCCCATCCCTAGTACATAAAGGTTTTTTATCAATGTTGACAAGTATATTAATGCTTTTTTCATAAAGTTATTTCTGGAGTGAATGACATTTCATATATTTAGCTACAAATTTTAACCCATAAAAATGAGAGCTCTATGACAAAGGAAGGGAGTTATTAATGATAACAGAAGCAGATTCCATCTGC
The DNA here is from genome assembly GCA_002007465.1 of Ailurus styani. Taxonomy (NCBI): domain Eukaryota; kingdom Metazoa; phylum Chordata; class Mammalia; order Carnivora; family Ailuridae; genus Ailurus; species Ailurus styani. The sequence continues at coordinate 10,894,829 of LNAC01000062.1, forward strand.
AAAAGAATTGTCTATTTTAAAAGAAAAACAAGTCAGACATAGAAAGAAGTACCACTGAAAGCAATGACTTCCACAACAAACCTTTATTTATTGATAAATTAGGGCTCATTAGCTAGAAACTTCTCTGCCATCTTCTACAACATATATACTGATATATATTGATTTATATTATATAATATATATATTTTACATATTTATATTTTATTTGTAATCCTGAAATTTCTGGAGTGCTGTTCTAATCTTCACAAAAGGTTTTCCTTCTTTATTTGTACAAGATGAAGTGGGTTTTATTGAAATAATAAGAGCTAATATTTTTTGAGTGCTCACCATGTGTCACTGTTGAGTTTTGCTTATATCATTTCATTTAATGCAACTGCCCCATTAAGTTGGTTATGATAGTTGCCTAATTGTACGAATGAGAAAACAGATAAATTCGCAGAGATTGCAAGATGCATCCAAAATTATAGAGCTTATAAAAAGTGGAATTCAAGTACACTTGGTCTGCCTCAAGAACCCAGCAACTGTGCTGTATTATATCCATACTATTTGAAAGGTGATCTTGTGGGTCTGAGATGTGACTAAGCAGCACACAGAATATCTAATTAATTTACTCAGTAAATTGGAATGTCAGGCAATTATCTCTTACTTAATACCAGGAAAAAATCATCAGCTCATATCCCTCATGTCCTCTCTCAATAGTCGGACAACCATCCTTAAGATGCAAGAAATCTAAGAGATGTTCCAGATATTCTCCATTATTTCAATATATGTTGACACATATGTCTAGGGGTTAAATGACTTATACTAGATATTAGAGCTAGCTTGGTGCTAAGCTAAGAATAAAACTCTCATGAAGCACTCCTACATTTTCTAATGAATTAGAGCCAAATTNGTCAGGCAATTATCTCTTACTTAATACCAGGAAAAAATCATCAGCTCATATCCCTCATGTCCTCTCTCAATAGTAGGACAACCGTCCTTAAGATGCAAGAAATCTAAGAGATGTCCCAGATATTCTCCATTATTTCAATATATGTTGACACATATGTCTAGGGGTTANGCCTACTTGTAATCTCTCTCTCTGTGTCAAATAAATAAATAAAATCTTTAAAAAAAAATATATCCCATCCTTTTCCCGAGTTAACCTCAATGAGGAAATCTATTAGCACTTGTAAAACTTATGTTACACCTGCAACCAATTTAGAATTGAAGTTGGCAAGGCCAACAACCTTCAAATGGGGTATCTGCCATCACTTGGATGACAGCAAGGTTGTCTGGTGGTGGTTTTATTTAAATGTTTATTGAATGATCCTTTCATTCACATCTACTAAATTTTAAATCTTTCTGTAAAAATATAAATCTTTATTAAAGTTATTATTAGGGGGCGCCTGGATGGCTCAGTCATTAAACGTCTGTCTTTGGCTCAGTTCATGATCCCAGGGTCCCGGGATCAAGCCCCACATCAGGCTCCCTGCTCTGTGGGAAGCCTGCNGTAAAAATATAAATCTTTATTAAAGTTATTATTAGGGGGCGCCTGGATGGCTCAGTCATTAAGCGTCTGTCTTTGGCTCAGTTCATGATCCCAGGGTCCCGGGATTAAGCCCCATATCAGGCTCCCTGCTCTGTGGGAAGCCTGCTTCTCATTCTCCCACTCCCCCTGCTTGTGTTCCCTCTCTCACTGTGTCTCTCTCTGTCAAATTAATAAATAAAATCTTTGAAAAAAATAAAAAATAAAGTAGCAGTTAGTCTACATGTAGATTAAATCACAGCATTATATTTAAACGGCATGATTCAGAAAAAACATTAATGAAAATATTTAGTTTTAAGTAAGTGTCTCTCCTGATACCTACATTATATTTTTGCATCATTCAAAATAACACATTTGTCTTTTTGACAAAAGATATTTCAGTTTTCTAGAGATCTGTATTTATTTATTTATTTATTTATTTTTAAAGATTTTATTTATTTATTTCACAGAGGGAGAGAGATCACAAGGAGGCAGAGAGGCAGGCAGAGAGAGAGGGGGAAGCAGGCTCCCTGCTGAGCAGAGAGCCCAATGCGGGCCTCGATCCCAGGACCCTGAGATCATGACCTGAGCCGAAAGCAGAGGCTTTAACCCACTGAGCCACCCAGGCGCCCAAGATCTGTATTTATATTATGATACAAATAGGCCTTTGGCCCTTTTCTCCATTATCAGTTTGAAGCTATTTCATAGACAATTTCATCTCTCTTAATCTTGAAAGTATACTTTTGTCTTATTTGTGGCTTAGAACAAATAAAAAGGCCAAATATACATTACTTATTTTCCCTACTTTCTCTACAGGTAAGCTTTTCTAAATGGGAGGAAAAAATTCTCCCTTTATTGACCTCTTTACCTCTTATTTTGAAACAAAAACTGTGGAATAACAATCTTTAAATTTAAGGAGTATCAATTGTAAAGTGACTTAACTTTCTAAAGGTGGATGAACTGTAAATGCTAAATGGAAAGTGCACAATGTTGTAGACTACATCCTGATTTCAGAAACAGTAAGAAGTAAAAAAAAAAAAGAGGTACATCTGAGAACTAATAAAACAGACACTCATGATTTCAATTTCAATCCATCATCCCATCCCTTTCCCAAGATGTCCTCAATAAGGGACTCTCAGAAAATGTATAAAATGTAAAATCTGCTAATATTTTAGAAGCAAAGTATTTATGTTACATATTGCACCTAAACTTACTATCTTCCTTAATATGGAATATAAGATTTCCAATTACAAAATGATATATTTGAAAGAGCATGCCCATTCTCTAGGCATTTTAAAAACACATTTAAATTGAAACAAATGTGGGTCACAAGTAGTCATATATAAATGGTTTCTGAACAATCAGTTTTAGGAACTTCTAAAATAGGAGCTACTTTCCACAGTTAGACCCAGCAGTCTCTGGTTTTAGTCTGAATACCACCTCAGGTGTTTTTACTTTCGATTTACATTTAATTGCACTTTGGAGATATTAACACATGTTTTTCGCTTCCTGGAAGCAGTGGTTTATATATATTTTTAATCTAGAAAATGTCATTATAAATGCATATTACATAATTTATTATATTTGACCATCCTAAGTGGTCCCAGATTATGACTATTACCATGAAAATTTATTGAGACATCACCATTCCACCTTGTAAGTAAGTATATTGATTTATAATTGTCACAATAAACTGTATTCTTTCTTACAGTCATAGATACCTTGTCTTACTTGGTTCCTGTCTACTTTCTGAGCCTTAGTCCTAGACTTTATTCTGCTTGAGATATTCACAGTCAATTCATGTTTTGCTTGATTTGGCTATTATTGGTTTTTATTATTTGCAAGCAATAATACCTCTTAATACCTAATTTCACTTGAAAGCACTATGTAAAATCTAGACTCAGCAATTTTGGAATTTTTACAATTATATATAGAAAGATTATAGAGATATACCGGACTTATAGCTCTTTCTGTTTTGTGACCTAGACGTTTGGCGGGTTTGAGCGACCATCTAAACGCTACTGCAAATGTAATGTTTTAAGTCCCCAGGTAAAAACTAAAAGTGGATCAAACAGATCTATTTATTAAGAAAGGTATTATGTTACTATCAGATATGAGTTTGAGATTTATCCTATAGACAATGAGAAATACTTTTAGGCAGGGCTGACACATATGTAAGCTGGATTCCCAAGAAGGCCATAGGGACATTTGTCTCATGCCACACCAAACTTGTACAGCATCCAGTTGGGAAGCATTCCCTAAGTAGTTAGGAAGCAAGGTCTGCCTTCCATTTAAAAAAGGCAAAATAGATGGCCTGCATCCCGATAAGTTATGGCATTAAGCATTAGATATAAGCAGGGTTATTTGGATGTTCTTTGGTACTCTGAATCCTAAGGATGTGATCGAATTACGTGATTCTGTAAGATAGGGTGGACAAAGAGATTGAAGTGTGGTGTCAAGAGAGCCAAAGGGCTGGTGCTGGAAGTGTGTCGTTGAGACACCTAGGAGTATACGAGCTTAGGAGTATTAGGAGTATTCACACATAGGCAAGTATGACATAGGGAAGAAGGGCAACACTATGACCAGGATTCAGCATTTCTCTCTCTATTTCAGGTGTTCTTTTCCCTTGTTACATCGTCTCAGAGGGGTTCTGACTTAGTGATGACTCTCAGCACCTTTTCCTTGTAATTCTTGAAAAGAAAAGATTCATATTAACTTTCTATCAGCAGTGTTTATGTTATTTTACCAAACCTGGACCAAGACTGATTGGCTGGGCTTGAGTTTTAGCCTTTTTCTAGATAGAGTGGGTGGAGTTAGAGTCACACCAGCCACATGGAATTAGCATGGAAAAATATTTCTCATAAGAAAAATCAGAGTACGGTTATTAGAATAAGGGATAGCAGAAGTGTGACAGACAGGAAAAACAGACATTTAAACATTTGATGACTCTTTTAATCTACTTTTCTTCATATTCCCTCAAGTGAGGCATCATCCTAATTGGATCCTGGCATCTTGGGTATAATTATATGTGTAAGTTGTTTTAGGTCTTATAAAAGCATCATTAGGTTTGATAGGGATGAAATCCATTGTTTAGAGGGTAGATGAAATGACACAGGTCTGCTTACAAAACTGTGTAAAAAAAACAAAAACAAAAACTGTGTTCTTAATGCCTAAGTGTTATCAAGCCATGGTTCCTTCTGGAATTAGCGAAGTGTCCTTGCTAACCATAAGTGGAAAGGCTGAATCAGAGAATTGTCTGGGAGTCAGTATTCCCTCTTCAGTGACCTGTGCCATCCATGTTTCTGAAGAACATGACATCAGAGAACAATCTTAGAACAGGCCTTGACCAGTCTCCCTTGTGTTCTACAATTGGCCCCCTTGTGGGTGATTATAACTATTATGCCCAGTTGTGGGTATATTTCAAATATATAATTCTCTAATTCTAAGCTTTAGAAATGGTATTTAGCTTAATGGAAACATACTGCTTTACATGGTTTACACAGTTGCCCAGACTTGCCAACTGCCCACACCAACGGTGGAGTGGAAGCACTGCTCACGTGGGGGTGTCACCAGGCTCCCCAAGGTGGGAGAAGCAGTCTTCCCTCTGCACTAACAGGAGCATTGTCCCAAGTCCATCATAAGCATTTCCAGTGAAATAACGTTATTTTCATTGCTTTACCTATTATCTTAGAATTGAACAGAATGGAAAAAATAAAAAGGAAGGGAAAGAAGGAGGAAAGAAAAAAAAGAAGAAAAAAGGAACAAAGCTTTAAGTGAAGGTACAAACTTTAAATAGTATAAGCCGCATACACTAAATTTTAAATATATTATTAACTGCATTATCATTTCTAATCAAGTTACTCAGATGTGGATGGTTTATGTTGGTGTGTAAATCCTCACATCCAACACACTTCACCTATCTAGTCTCAATTTTATTTATCTTACTTTAATTTTTAATTTTTATTTATTTCACTGTTATTTTTCTAATCCTCAAATTCATTTAATTTCCATCCTCTGAGCTAGTCCACAGGAGCCAGTGGGGTGTATGTGGTTGGGGAGCATGGCAGCAGGGGCTTCCTGAGTTGTCACGTGCGAAGGGCCGTGCTCATACTGAACACAAAGCTGTCTACCAGATTAAAGAGATGAATGATTTTGGAGAAATGTGTCATTTTATCTGGAGTGATTTGCAGAGAGGTCTTGCTGTCATATCATAGAGCAAGCATTGTCTTTCACCTCCAATTTGTCTAAGATGCTGTGGGTATCTACGTGGCTTGCCCCAGTGGTTTTGGGTTGAAAAGAAAGCTAATGTTTCCCAGATGTCACTAACAGTGAAAGAGCTAAAGGGATGGTTACATTGTTTATGGAAGTCAGGGGGGCCCCTGTGGAAGGCAAATCATGAGCAGATTTGAAAAAAGGAAGTCTCTTCTTCAAACTGAAGTTTAATAAAAGAACAGATTCTTTCTGGAGACTGGCTTTTTTTTTTTTTTTTTACGTGCAAGGCTGATACTGTCATGTCCACGGTCTGAGTGGGGAGGGGTTGTGGAATACATTTTCTTAGAGGGTGGGCTGATACGGGAAGCAAGCTGAAGAACAGTCTCATGCTTCTGGCTGTCTGGGCAGAATTGCAGTCCTGCACAGCCAGTTCCTGGGGATGGACTAGGTATCTGTCTTGCTGGAGGAGACTTAGGAAGGGTTTATATTTCTCATTAGGCAGAGGCTCTAGAACCATGTGGCCAGGGGATTAGGATAGTCAAGGTGAGGATAGTCAGGCTCCGGAAATCTGCAGCTGGCTGAGGAGGGGAAATAAATAATCTTTTAAAATAATATAAAATAAAAAATAAAAACTCTAATCTCATGCTTTGTTGTATGATGAATATGAATATTTGCAAAAAAAATTACTTGAGTGGAATCAAGATAACTCATTTGTGTAAATCATTTCCTAGTACTAAAATTCTAAGAAATGAGCTTTTTAGAATTTCAAGTCTTCACTAACGAAGAAAAATTAGCCAAACGTTTCTTTCAAACTGAGGCAGCTGTACCCCTTCTGCATGACAGGAAAATAAAATAGGAGACGATGTTCAAAAGGTGGGAATTGTAAGTGAAGAACTCTCAAATTTGATGTATTCATTCTTTCGGTTACTCATTCATTCTGCATAAATTGTGTTCAGTTTGCTCATAGTGTTCATCAGATCGACTGTCTTTAGAGTCATTATGCATGAGATGTACTTTACCACTACATGGTTTGCTCCTGCAGAGACAGTACGAAGTCTGAATCCTGTGGGTTTCACCAAGTTTTCTGTTCTCCTTTAGCCTGCCTGTCTAGAAGGACCTGAGTTACCAGGGCAAAGACAGGAAAGCCTGAGCATAATGAGGCATATACAATCGAATAGCTGTAAGGGTTTAGATTCAGATGGCTAAGAACACATGGCTTCTATGTCAGAAGTAACAAACATTCATCTGTGAATCAAGGACAGTTATGGTGAGTTCAAAGGGTTATCATTATCTGTCTAGACTCAAGCCCAGCAGAGAGAGTACACTTATTGGCCTGAGAAAAGAAATGGCTTCTGCTCATCAAGAAGCTTTTTGAGTATAATTCACAGGCTTCCAGAATAAAAGAAGACTCAAAAACTGCAAAGGGAATACAGACCCCCCTGAGTCTGTAACTACGTTATACTAGGATCCAAGGTGACCAGCCTCCTAATGAATCATTGAACACTACATCAAAAATTAATGATGTACTATATGTTGGCTAATTGAACATAATAATAATAAAAAATGCTTTCTATTTAGAAATGTGCTTTCAAAAACTAGCATCAATTGCAGATTAGAAACTAAACATTCTTTTACACTGATAGATTCTACTCATTTTTTACAAATCCATTACGTCTCCTATCCTGAGGACTTAACCGTGAAAAAAACAGAGAAATGCGCCTGACATATTTAAGGAATTGTTAATGGTTTATAATTTCTTAGCAATATACTATGTTTCTTTCATCAGAACAAAAGCTTGAAGAACAAACTCTTATCAGGAAGCAAGTTGTGTGGCATCCATGCAGAGGAGGTGAGTACATTTTCTGGCTTCAATGGAGTAGAGTGCCAAAATGTGCCAGATTGTTCTTCCTTAACCCGGAAACCTAGAGACTTCGTCTGTCACTAACATAAGTGAAAACACTGGAATAGGAAAATGAAAACAGATTTTAAACTTTTAGGTATTTTGGGGTGTTTTAAAATTGCATAACCAAGAAAAGAAATTAAGCCAGTTAAGTGTTACTTCCCTAATTTTATGGATTCCTTCCTTAACTGGATTATCAGGATTTTCTTATAGCAAATACCGGGAGGTCCATGAAATTTTCATTTTTTGAACCATCTATGTGGTGTCTACAAAGTTTTGCAATGACAGTGAAATGTCAGAATGAGGATTCTGGGGTTGACCATGAACTTTAAGAAACAAATACAATCATTGGTTCTACTGGCTAGGCAGGAAAATTGTTTCATGCATTTCTTAGTAGGGAGTGGGGGAGCCATTCTGGTTAATCCAGATTTAGCTAAAATCAGTTTCCTATACTTCTGATCTCCCAAATCTATCTGTGCTTTATGATCCTCTATTTAATGCTATAGACATGTAGTTCATGTAGTTCTTACTGATAGTAAGTAATGTGATCGTAGAGTGTCATAGTAAGTGATTCTTTATACCCAGAGGAGAAGCGGCCACAGTCACTGTGTTAGCTGGATCCTCCAACAAGCACACTGAAGATGAGTCTCATTGTGCAAGGGATTTATTAATGGAGAAACCTGTGAATGATAAAGAGCAGGCATGAGAGTCCTCATTCCACAATATAGATCTGATATCTGTGAAGGAAGGGGGGAAGAAAATGGCATAGGTAGAAGAGGAACAGTGGCTCTCACAAGTGAAAAGTTTAACCCCTTTCCTACTGTAGTTAGAAGTAAGCTACCTGCTCTGGTGAAATACTATCATCTCCAAATTGTGGAACCATCTTTTGTTCCAGTGACCTTTCCCTGTTATTATCACCTTCTAGCAGAAGGGATGGGGAAGATTACCTGGTGAATCACAAGCATTGCTTTTGATAAGTCCAACTAGGAAGTAGTGACACATGTCTTCATTGCATCCTATTTGCCAGACGTAGGTCACGTGCCTAGCCAAGCTGAATGTCGTCTGCAAAATGTCATTAGGGTGGTGGTCATGGGCCTGTCCAGACCTTAGGATTTTTTTTTAGTAAACAAGCTGAGAATAATCCCTGATGGACATGTAAAAGTCCTTGGCATTCAACACTGAAGTTAGAGTCTAACATGAAATACAGTAACCTGTTTATAATGCCTTCACAATAATATTGTGCATGAAATGAGTAGAAATTTTCAATACATGGAAACTAAAGTTTGATGCACCATAAATGAATAATCAAACTGAATAGCCTGTGAATATGAGCCAGTGTAGTGTTTCTTTCATTATACTTTTCTAACTGAATAGACATAGACACTTACATTGTTTCATTAGCTAGGTTTCTAGAAATTTTACATGTAGAGTGTGCAGTTTCTGGATGTTACTTACAAGAGGGTGAGCAAGTGGAACCAATTTTTTAATAAATACGATGTGGATTGAAGCTATATTCTGAGGTGGTTGCCATGTTCCCAGAGTCCCCACAACACCATGGGAGAGAGATGGCCCCTAGGCAAAGTTGCCTGTGCTGTTTAGAAACAAAGAAATGAATAAATAAACAGTAACGACAGCCTGGGTCTACCTGTTTTTTAGCCCCTTAGTTCATGAATGACTCATTTTTTAAAATTCACCTCAATTCCTTAGAAGATATATTATACCTGCATTTTACTTTATGATTCTAGATGCTTCATATATTAGTACTACATAATGTTGAAATCAGTTTATTCATTTGACCTATCTATTTATTTATTTATGGAAAAAATTAAAGTTTAACATTCTGGGCAATAACGGAAGCATATATATATATTTATATATATTTTTCCCCCATCACAGAAACATTTCCCAAGAATATGGTAATAAATGTAATTATTTGTTTTCACACCACCACTACCACCAAAACAAAATAGTAATGTCCTCTGTCAGTTTAGGAGCTAAAAAGGAGCTGTCTTCTAAACCAATGACCCTAAACTATTCATAGATAAATAAATATCCAGATCTCATTGACACCTAATGGATTGCCAGTGTTTTAATTTGCCGAGGCAGAATATTGAAAACAGTAGAGTCTACTACAAAAGTCTACTACCACTAAAATCACCCTCACTATGTTTTCTTGAAGAAAATGCTACTTGGACATGAACTGTAGAAATGAAAAACCTCAGGGACTAGCTAAAATGTTCTATCATGGACACCTGGGTGGCTCTGTTGGTTAAGCGTCTGCCTTCAGTTCAGGTCATGATCCCAGAGTCCTGGGATTGAGCTCTCCACCAGGCTCCCTGCTCAGTGGGGAGCCTGCTTCTTCCTCTTTCTTTGCCTGCTGCTCCCCCTGCTTGTATCTCTGTTAAATAAGTAAATAAATAAAATCTTTAAAAAAATTAAATGAAAAAATAGAATAGAATGTCCTATCACGGCCACATTCTTTGTCTTTACCTTCTCCATCTTTTTATTATACTTAAAATCATCATCATTATCACAAACTTAATTTTACTGTAGACACAAATCTTCATGAATCATAGGTACCTACATGTAAAATTACATTTAAAATCATTAGTTTTAAAAATTACAAAGATTCCCAATATAGTAATAGCTCAATGGTTTGAAGATTACCTCTCTGACAATTTTAACTTTTCAAAATGATGCTCTAGGAAGCTAAAAGAAAACAAAATCTCAGTAGGGTTTTGGATATGTGCATTTCAAAATGCGCTCAACTCAAAATGCATTTATTCTTAATTTGTATACTCTTATCAGATCTTTAGATAGGGTTTTGCTTTTTAACTCACTGAACATTAGAAGGTGGCTGGAATATACAATGGAGAGAACTGATGAGTGACTGTGATGAAAATTTCTAAAAAAAATTTCTAAATAATGTTAACTAACTCAGGAAATCTGTCCTTGCTCACTTAGTGCAGAATGAAAATGTGTAGCCTTTTATTATAGTTACCGAATGAATCACTGCATAACACAAAAATTGATGTTTTGATAATTAATTCAAGTTATGAATAAAAGTTTAAATTATAGCCTGTGCATTCAGCATAAATATGCATTTAAATGAACACCCAAATGGTTAAAATTAATCCTGACACTTAAAAAATAGAGCATTAATTATTTGAAAAAATAGAAGTGAACTTGGGGCAAATCATGCACACCATATGTAGTGGTAATCTCTCATTCCCCATTGATATTGGTCAACATTCATTTGGAAAAATAAGTAAATAAAGTCTGTTTACCTAAGGGACTTTCCTGGCTGTAAATGAGCCCTGGACAACAGATTGAAACAGCAGGGAGACAGTGCCAATCAGCTGTGCATTTGAAGTTGGAGAAGATAGCAGAAATGATTCCTGAAATCAGCATCACAAAATTAAGGATAGCCATGAAAACCAGCAGATGTCTTAGAGATGAAATTAATATAACAAGAGAGCGATCTATGTCTGAAGTATCATTACTCAGGGTAACTTGGGGGAATTTTGTGTCAGAAGAACAGAGTTGTAATAAATGTATAATCTGGAAGTAGAGGTATAAATTCAGGAGCCCGGGGGTTTTCAAGTGAGAGTTTTTATTCTCAAGAGCCAGGATTAACCGTACACATACAACGATGGCTCGTTGTCTTCTTAACGCAGTAGATCACATTTTCTTAACGCATTTCACTTTCAGTAAACATATCAAGGGAAAGAAGATGACTTTTTATGGAAATGAAAAAAATAGTAGCTCGTTTTTAAAAAAAAAAAAAAAAAAACAACACCCCACAAATCCTTGCTTCTTCTTCTGGGTATAGAGTTTAATTGCACAGTTCTGAATTGTTATTTTGTCATACTTTTTCCCCGTGCTTCCCATACTCCCTCCCTCCCTCTCTCTCTCTTAATTCACACTCTACCCTTCACTTTTCCCCTTCTCCCTCTTTCCTTGTCTCTTCTTCCTTTCCTTTATTTCTTTCATTTTATTTTTGTTCTTTCTTATCAATTTCCTGACTCAATAGATCACAGAACGCAGTTGGTTCATGATAGAGATGTCTGTAAAAACTGTTTCTAATATTAGAGCTTGTGGCGGTGTATCACAGACAACACTTTTAAGATTCTCCTCTCATTGATGGTGCTTCCAGCATTAGACAAGAACTTAGGAATTATAACACTGTCCTAACAGTCCCCCAGTTGTCAAACTCTCCCGTCATGCATCTTTAGACACGCTCTGAATATAACAAGAAACTGAACCATAGTATAGCAGCAGTTGATTCAGTGAAAGACTCACTGGTCAATGTAAACTAGGAAATTTATAATATTTCAAAAATATGAGTGGGCTTTATTTGTTGAAGAGGACCTTCACATCAACACAGTTTGCTGGGATTTAATAGTCCCATGAGGATCTGGTGTTTAGTATATACTATGACCAGCAACTTTTAAAATGGAATTTTATTAAGATATTATTTGCATTCAATTCATTCTATGGAAATATACCATTGGATGGGTCTGATCCATGTATATATTAAAGATCTAGAAAATTTTCATCATCCCCAAAGTTTTCTCTTGCTGTTTGATAATCTCTACCACCAATCCCTACCCAAGGTCAACTACTAGCTTGATTTCTATCCCTGTCCTTTTGTCTCTCTTAGAATATGATATAAATGGCATTATACAAAAGATAGCTTCTAGTGACTGGATTATTTCACATAGTATAATGCTTTTGAAACCTATTCACACTGTTACATCTTCAGTACTTAATTCACTTTTTAAAATTGCTCAACAGTATTGTACTATTTCATGAACGTACCATAAAATGTGCTATTTACCAGCTAGTGGATATGTAGGTTGTTGCGAGCTTTTGACTCTTATGAATAAAGATACTATAAACACTTATGTATATATTATCATTTCTCTTGGACAAATACCTAGAAGGAATTGCTGTATAATGCAGTTTGTGTATGTTTAACTTTATAAGAACCACCAAGCTGTTTCCTGAAGTGACTATACCATTTTACATTCCTATACACCTATTTTACTGTTTTTTTCAATTACCATTTTTTATGTGACTGTGATAATCTGTGTTTTCGTTCTCCTACTGAGGAGTCAGAAGCTGAAATTTTAGATATAGAAGAACAAATAACTGAGGTCCTTATGTTAGAATGTTTGAAATTGGGTCTGCTCTGGAAAAATGGGAAGACAGGATAGGATCATTGATGCTCTGTGGCTCACCAGGTATATTTCCATTAGCAGTCAAACATGTCCTGCTGAGAGAAATTTCCTTGTTATAAAGCACTTTTATACTTGGCATAGTTCTCTTAAAAAGTGCATTCTTCTACAGAAAAAACACCCTTCCCTTCAGCATCTTAGCATTCTAGCTGCTTTCTTGCTGTCACATTTGTTTGCTGCATTCCCTTCGGACATATGTCAAATTCAAACTTGGTTGTCAATTTAAATTTACACATATTTAATCTTAAAAAAGAAGTAATTGGAAATAAGCAGTGAAAACTGAGGCATGCATACACATAGGTATATTTAGAACCTAAAATTGTATTGTTGGACATGCTCTGGTGACTAAAATTTTCTCTGCGTGTGTGTGTGTGTGTATTCTTTTTTGTGGGGGGGGGATGCTGGGAGAGAAACAATAAACTACTTTCTTTAAATATTGTCTTTTAAACAATATGATTCCTATGTGTTAGCTATAACACATAAGTTATAGTGATATATATAAGTGGTGGAATATTAGGCTCTGAAATTAAAAAATTAAAGGTTAAAAAGTAAAATTTCTCAAAAAAATAAACAATATGGTTCCTTTGCACAGGCTTTGGTTTTGTCCTCCTGCCTAGACTAACTGGATGTCCAGCTTCGAAAGCAGAGATTAAGCTTTTGCTTGACTGCAAAATTCATTCCTGTACAGTTTAAAATAATTTTAATATTCAAGTTTGAAAATATAAATGAAATTGAGGCACTAATCTATGTTTCTGTTCTTGCAGTCAAAAAAAATCCAAGCCCAGCTGAAGGAGCTTCGTTATGGAAAGAAGGATTTACTATTTAAGGTGAGCATCTTTCTCCCTCACCCCCCCAGTGCATAAAGTATAATATCATTTACCTTAAATTTAATTTCTGAATTTTTGTAAGAATTACAGCTGTATTTGACTGCATTGAAAATGCTTTCATTTTCTTGCCTTCTTAATTAATGGTGACAAATGTAGATATGTTTTCCTGGGTATATTCTTAATCAAAGGCAGGTATCATTCCAAAGTGTTTAAAGTCCCTTTGTAACCTTCAATTACTTTAATTCAATATTGAGGAGTGTGGTCTTTCAGAATATTTACGTTACGGCATAGATTGAGTGAATTTCCAGAGATGAGATCCACTGGTGATCTACATTCTTGACCTCCAGAGAGCCCTGCATAAATCTCTTTATTACTAAGAGTATCATTATTGATTGATTTTAGATATTGATATTTTTCTTTGCAAGCCCGTCAAGTCAAGATCTATGTATAGGTAGACATTTAACACAAACTATGGAATAACTATGGCCTCCCAAATATATCTACTTGCTAATTCCTGGAACCTGTGAATCTTATACCTTATGGCAAAGGAGACTTTGCAGATGTGATTAAGTTAAAGATCTTCAGATAGGAAGGGTATTACAAAATATCCAGGTGAAACCTAAATATAATATGCAATTCCATATAAGAGTGAGACAAAAATGCTTAAATAAGATTATGTGATCACAGAAGCTGGAGGAGGAAAGATAAAGTAAAGGATTTCCTTCCTATAACCTCCAGAAAGAACCAGCCTTACCAACCCCTTGATTTTAGTCCCATAATATTTATTTCAGACTTAAGACTTTTAGAACTGTAAGAGAATAGAAGTGGTTGTTTTTTGTTTTTCATTTTTTCTAAGCCAGTTAGTTCATGATAGTTTGTTATTAACATCAAGATGAAACTTACTTTCTTTTATCTCCCTTGAGGAGGGCGAGGTCAGAGGTAGGTGTCTTTAAATGTGCTTATTTCTAAATGCAGTAAAGTGATGGAATATTAGGCTCTTAGGAGTAGGAGTACTGATTTTCCCAATAAATAATAAATATGAATTACATTGTGTAATTTTTGTTTGTTTGTTTGTTTTTGTTTTTTTTTAAGATTTTATTTATTTATTTCACAGAGGGAGAGAGATCACAAGGAGGCAGAGAGGCAGGCAGAGAGAGAGAGGGGGAAGCAGTCTCCCCGCTGATCAGGGAGCCCGATGTGGGCCTCGATCCCAGGACCCTGCGATCATGACCTGAGCCGAAAGCAGAGGCTTTAACCCACTGAGCCACCCAGGCGCCCGTGTAATATTTTTTTTAAAAAAGTTTTCATTGCAATGATCAGTTCAATTTACAAGTGCGAGGCTTAAATTAAAGAGGGATAATTCCTCATTTTATTTAATGGTTAGAAAATCCTGCACTTTTTCCAATGAAAACAATAACAAATGACACATTTCTCTTCTTCAGCCCCTTTACTTTTGGCTCAGAGTCAGGGGAAGGTGTTCCTATTACGTCAACCAATATTTATTAAATACTCATTCCATGTGACGCATGAATCTAGACATTATCTTGCCCTTTGCTCTTCCATAACTATGCTTCTTGCCACGTCTCTGACCTTCATTTACAAGAAGATATTCCCCAGCACACCAAGAAAACTGTGAATTAATTCTTGTTACTGCTTACAGACCCCTGCCTCTCAGCATTCCGTTCATTGTGTGTGAAGTAGATAAAAGTGTAAAACCCAAGGCATTTGTCTGTCTACCTTTAATCTTTCACACTGAGATTTGAGCTCAGGGTATCTTAACTTTTATATTCAGGTTGGCCTTAGCTCTTTGCAGTCATCAACGATAAATCACTGAAATTGGAAAAGAAGGGCCATGCCTGTCTCTGTGTGTGTGTGTGTGTGTGTGTGTTTTCATTTGCAGAGAAATTTCTAGTTCTCTATGAATTAGTTTAACTTAATAATATCAAGAATGTAATAAAACAAATCTGAGCTCCCTAGAGCTAGTACCTTTTAGGTTGTAGGCTGAGAAATTTATGTGAAGATAGATCATATGAGGCTTTTTAAATCTTTTGAATTTCATTTCCCAAATTGAAGAGTTAGCGAAAGAGAATTTGGGAGAAGAGAATGAGGAGATCCAATAATTTTCAGTGATTTACTTCTTCGTATCATGCCAGTCGTTGAATATACATTAGTAATTTATCAACTTTCAGAAATGACCCAAATCAGGATTTGTTGAAACTGTTTATGACTTGAAAATGAGACATTATGTGTAAGTCTTCTTATTTCATGCCACTTTGAAAGGAGCACTTACATATGAAATCAGGTGAATTGTGTATGAATAGACCACGAAGGTGCATAAATGAGGATGCCTTCAGCATGTACACTTCCCAAAAAGTGGTTTAACAGCAAGATTTTTATTAAATAAGGTAACTAGGTGTCTGTAAACATGACAATTTTTTAGCTTATTCAGTAGCTAAACAATGTCAAAGGACCAAGCAAGTTTTTTGGTTTTCCTACCTTTCTATATCATGCTCCTCAACTTACTAAGTTTTGATTCCCCAGTGTATATGTTAGTGGTTAAAGATTTATAGGCTGTCTTTGTCCAACTTTGTACAAAATCAGAGAAGAAAAGGAAAGGGCACTTGCGCTTCAGTGTCCTAACTTTTGTAAAGGAGGATAATTTTTTAAGATGTTGCCACAAACTTGGTCATATATCCCGTGCCGAAGAAGTGAGGTCTTCGTATTTATGGCTTCCATTGTGAAATCGGTTTCTGCTATGATGTATTTATTCATACATCTTGATGGTATTCACTCATCTGATTTGCCTACTACTATATCAACAGTGTACATTTTAGATCTCACGAAAACGTATATTGAATGAATAAATGAATACAGATGCACGGATACGTGCATACACAAATAGCTGTGTTACGGCAGTACGTGGTAGAAACTCACGTACTTTGCCCCAAAGGGCATGTGGCTACAGAAATTCACCCGTGCACCTTTGAAAATGAACCCTCAGAATATCTTTGGTAATATTTCGCTGAACTCTGAGATGAGTACTAGAGGATTCTGTATCAAGTAGTTTCCCTGAAAATCTGTTCAATTTTGAATAGATTTGATAGTTCGTAATAAAGATAGACTTTGAAGGAGGAAGGTATGCTGCTGAAGCATTTCAATTATATTTTAAAAATAATGGTATGTGCTGCCAGTTGCCAGACATGTTGATAAATTCAGTATCCTTATTAATGTTTGAGACCTGGCTTTTGATTGGGAAGGCCGCGAGCAGTAGTAAACATTCTGTACTGAAGGAAGAAGTGAGGCTCTGCGTTAGTTACCCAAGACTCGTGTTTCTTTTTATCCTCCTTGATTCCACTTGGAGACAATATGCTCTGGAATAGCTACTCTTTATTTTACTTTTATATATGCACTCATTTAATTTCAGAAGTATTATTTTCTCATTGTAGAAAAATATTTTTAAAAGCTAAAAAAAAGACATCCAGAGTATCTAGGTGGCTCAGTTGGTTAAAAACTCTTGAGTTTGGCTCAGGTCATGCCCTTAAGACGGATTGAGCCCCACATCGGGCTACATGCTCAGTGCAGAGTCTGCTCGGCCCTCTCCCTCTACTCCTCCCCCTCCCACCCCCGATTACTCTTTCTCTCTCAAATAAATAAATAAGATCTTTTTTTAAAAATCCGCTTAAAATCCCATCACCCAAAACACACAATATTTTGAAATATTTTATATTTCTGTTTAGTTCCTTTTATACTAGGGATGAGCTGTCTTTCAATTACTATATATATGTTAATATAGATATATATTCTGCTTTTTCACATAATTTTAAGACATAAAGCATCCTTTAATAATTTCTTTGTAGAAATTTAAATGAATAATTTTTCATATGTGTATGCCAAAGTGTCTCAACGTTAACCTTATAAATATTTGTGCAGCTATTTGGATATGTGTGTGTTGTGATTTTGACTTAAACTGTGATGAGAAATGTGTAATTTTCAACTCGAGGTATAACTTTTATTGAACATACATATATATAACTATAAAGTAATTCACTAAAATTATTGAGAAATTGTGATGTTACTGATACCTAGGACACTTTTTTGAGTTCAGATTTTTTTTTTACTTTATTGAGAATAATTGACAAGCGCAATCATATATATTTAAAGTGCTTTAGAGCAGCAGCAGCACTGTTCTGGCACTGGCAGGCTAGAACCATGGTCTGCGATCCAGGAGCAGGGCTCGGAGCATCAGCCAGGAGGTCCTCAGCAATGACAGGTCAGAGACAGGACCTGGGAGCTTGGAGGGCAGGGCTCAGAGCAGTGGCAGCTTCAGTTACATGTATGGCAAAGCACTGAAGCATCCCAGACCCAGAAAATGAGGTCTGGGGACCCTAGGGACAGGTCTCACTGCAACAACAGCTCCAGCCCTGGGGAGGAGATGCAGCAGCAGGGACTCTGGAAGACTCTGTCAGCTGGGATCAGCATTGGAGAAAACTATGCAAATGCTTGGTAGCAAAGGCTCTGCAAACTTCCATAGTGGTGAGGCTTGCCAGGGTTCTTCTGTTCTCCCTTTTCCTGTGGGGTGAAATTTCTCTGTGGGATTCCTCCTGGCACTAAGCTATCCTGGACTGCGGGATGGGGTGACATAGATAACATGCTTCCTATGGTTTGCTCTGTGGCCATCCTCAGTTTTTGAGTTCCAGTGTTTGGGCTGCTTCTTCATTGCAGTTCACAGCTTTCCCTGAGCTATTTTCACCTGTTTGTAGTTGTTTAGTTATTGTTCTTGGGGGAGAGAAAGTGTTGGGACCTCCTAGCCCCCCATCTTGCTGATCTCATCCTTTATCTGGCTGTGTGGTATTCCACTGCCTCTGTGTGTGTGTGTGTGTGTGTGTGTGTGTGTGTGTGTGTGTGTGTGTGTGTGTGTGTGTGTGTCTTGGCTATTGTAACTTTTAAAGATCACAAATGTTGGCTAGTAAACGTTGCTAAGATTTTAGCTGTTCACTTATATTTGCAAACTTAAGTTGACTTTATGATTTTCCACTATGGAAGAAGACAAGATGGCCTTTTCATTTCACTTCACAAAAGTAGGAAACAGGATGAAAATCACCATGACTTCTGCATACTGAACATTTGGTATTGTACCCAGTGTTGTTGTGAACATTCTTGCATCCTCATCACAACCCCTATGAGACAGAGAAGGGAAGTTGTGGGAATCCATCTAACAATGAGGGAATTGAGGCCTTCAGAAGCTTGACAATGAAGACCACCAAGATATTTATTTAAAAAGAAAATTTGTTGATAGATTGAAACTATTGTAGTAGATTCACTCATTCATTCATTTAAAATTGAGCTGACTTGTTGGAGTATCATGTCAAGTGTATTTGACAGAGATTTATAGTTATTACTTTGATAACTACCTCAAAGTATGTATTTATATCATTGTATCAACATTCTGATATTTATTCCAGCATTTTTGGTGACAGACCAGACATACACATTCTCTCTGAAACTCACACATCAACAAGGCATGTGTTCTCTTTGGTATTTTCTCTAGAAACCAGACCTGCTCAACTTGATATCCCCGCTGTTGTTTGCTCCTGAAAGCAGGAACATTACCACAAGTTTTCTTGTATGAATACCAACAAATGTCATGTTATTTTTTGATGATTTGAATCTTCTATAAGCAGTCGCCCCATAATTTTTAAACCCCTGTGTAATTTAACTTAATTTTTATGCATCTGCCTCTCATTATCTTACATTTATCTCATTTATGTGTTAAACCATTTTTTTAATGAGCAAAGCATTTTTGGTGCCAGTCATTTGTTACATGTGTCAAATTATCTCCAGTTAAATGAGCTTTGGCCCTAAAATGTAGGCATCTTGGAGAAAAGGTGAGAAGGGTTGCTGATTTTGCTTTCTTACTTGATTTGACAAACTTTAAGGTTTTCAAAACATATTCATTTATGACTCAAAATAATTCTATGACTCAGTCAGGGCAGGTAATAATGTCACCTTGTCATCCATGAGAAAAACAAAGCCTGGAGATGTTAAAAGACTTGTCTGAAGTCACAAAACTAGTAAGTGGCAGAGGTTTTTTCTAGTCTTGGTCTTTGACTCCACTATATCACGTTTATCCTGCTTATATTCTGTTTTGTTTCTTAGGGTTATTTATAGATCATACTTTCAAGAAATATTTTCTAATTTGCATGCAGAGATCTAAAGGGCAAACCTGTATGGCTGGAAATATAACTTGACGACAAAAAAAAATCCAGGGCGCCTGGGTGGCTCAGTGGGTTAAAGCCGCTGCCTTTGGCTCAGGTCATGATCCCAGGGTCCTGGTATTGAGGCCCGCATCGGGCTCTCTGCTCAGCGGGGAGCCTGCTTCCTCCTCTCTCCTCTCTCTCTGCCTGCCTCTCTGCCTACTTGTAATCTCTCTCTCTGTGTCAAATGAATAAATAAAATCTTTAAAAAAAAAATCCATAACATCTGTTGGCAACTAAAACTCAGTGCATTTCCTTAAAAACATAAGCATTTTTCAGTACAAAAATATGCTGCTTTCAGTTTAGAACTGGCCATTGCTTGGGACAGAGCTTTCTTTTTTGCCTCCCTATATCCTTGTGATTCACCCCGCATGTTTTTAAAACTACAGAATAGGATATGTGGGTAGGACACGAAAAAATTAATTGACCTTCTCCCAATCAAAACAACTCTTCAGCCTTGTTGGGTCCATGCTTAACACACGAAAGCCAACAAGCCTCACTTATTTTTTCCGTTATTTATCTGATAATGGAGCAGACATGCAGCTTATAGAAGGACACAGATGTTTCCTATCAGATGTTATTGCAAATTGAAATTTAATAAACATTAAATTTTCTCCAAAAACTTTGGGGTTCTGCAAAATCCAATTTTGGTGAAAATCACCAAAAATGCATGACTTTTTAAGGAAAGAAGCTCAGAGTTTTAAAGTGATATATCTATGATGACACAACTTCAGTCTGAGTTTCCTGACTTCATGTCCACTCATTTGTTGAAAATTATTGATTGAGCATGTGTTATCTGTCAGGTACTGAGCAAAACTCTTTCCATTTGAATAAGATGCCTTCATGCTTTAGTGAGGGATTTGAAGTCAATGGATGCATTTCAGGAAGGTATTGACTCCTCAGAATTTGCTTGTAATTTTTATGGGTTTTCATAATGCATTACTCTTAGAATGCAGGTTGTGTAAGTTATCAGATTATCAAATGTTCTATAAACATCCAAAGTTTAACAGTTTAAGAACCGTTGCTTTACATATTGGCCCTTATCTTCTACCATTCTAAGCTGTTACTGGGCATAAATCATGTTTGTTCCAAGTTTCTTTCTCTCTCTTAATCTGTTTACTTATTAGAAAACTGAGATGTAGTCTCTGCCAGGCTGATGCTAATGTTAGAAATTATTTTTAGAAAGTGTTTATAACTTTAAATAATGGTTTTAAATTTTACCATTTTTTTTAAGATTTTATTTATTTATTTGACACAGAGAGATCAGATCACAAGTAGACAGAGAGGCAGGCAGAGAGAGAGGAGGAAGCAGGCTCCCTGCTGAGCAGGGAGCCCGATGTGGGCCTCTACCCCAGGACGCTGAGATCATGACCTGAGCCGAAGGCAGAGGCTTTAACCCACTGAGCCACCCAGGCACCCAAATTTTACCATTTTAACCCAGTTTTACCATGAGCTCAGGGTTTGAAAAAAGTGTTGCACCCTATCACTTAGGAAGACAAAATATTTTAAGTGCACTTGTGCATACATATTAAAATGTGTTTATCTTTGTGTTTCCCTACCCCACTGTTCCATGTCTATTCCATGACTTGCTAATGTGTCATGGTGCTCTTTCCCACTGAGCTTGGATCTGGCTTCAGAATCATTCTCCTTCCAAGATGGGAACTAGATCCTAAAGGCCAGTCACGGTCGGTACTCAAGAGAAACCTATTTGCCATTCCTGTCTTTTGTTATGAGTTTCAACTAGCTGCACATTTCTTTGCTTGGAGCATATGTAGAGCAGTGGCACCATCATGAGACCTTTGGGGAAAATCACTCTCCTTCTGGGACTTGCTCAGTATATATACTACCACTTCGGACCCAAGCACAAGTGCCAACTCATGCACTGATTTCTCTAGGTCCTAAATGGTTTCATTTTCAGTACGTTTAAATATAAATATATATTATATTTCAACGTGAGGCATCTTCTATTTCTTCTGAGTACATTGAAAATTTAATACATGTTTCTGATCAGAACTCATCTTAAGTTCTAATTTATAGATTAGAAATTATGGCCTTTTGTAGTCAAATTTGAGTACCCTACAGAAGTACGGCTCAGGGACATAAAACATCCTCAAATAGCTTTTCATCTCTAAAATATAGAGTAATCACAGTATTATCTCTGTTCTAAACACACACTCTTTTATTTTTAATGTAAAATAAAAAGAACAGTGAAGAAAACATATAGTAATTTCACTCATCATGCAATTTTTTAAAAATGCCTTATTTTCCATATCCTTTATCTTCATGGCAATGCCAAATATAATTTCAGAAAACAAGAGCAAGTTATTCTTCTTTGAATACTTCTTCTTTTGGTGACACATTTAAATGTCCCCCTTTGTCATGGCAGGAGACATTTCAAAAGTATATTTGTGACTTTATTTTATTTCATTTAATTGCTGTTACTCAGTTACTAGGGTGTTTGTTAACCTACGCATAATAAGAGAGAAGAAGAAGCCAATTACCTCTGAAGGTAATTGCATAGAAAGCTGCTGCAACAGACACAATTTAGAGGAATTTTAAAAAGGAGAGTTCTCCATCAATTTCATAGTTCATAGCAAGGAACGTACAGCTTCCGAAGGCATGAGAATGCCTAAGTAGTACACAATGAGTCTTTCACTCCAAAAATGCTACCACTTCACTCATTGGCCTGGTCTATCTAATTTTTCTTTTTTTTATATATATTGATAACAATTTTTTATTTTTTAAATTTAAGTTCAATTAATTAACATATAGTATATTATTAGTCTCAGAGTTCAGTGACTCATCAGTCTTATACAATACCCAGTGCTCATGTGCCCTCCTTAATGCCCATCACCCAGTCATCCCATTTGCCTACCCGCCCCGCCCCCCCCCAACAAGCCTTACTTTGTTGCCTATGATTAAGAGTCTCTTGGGCGCCTGGGTGGCTCAGTGCGTTAAAGCCTCTGCCTTCAGCTCAGGTCATGATCCCAAGGTCCAGGGATCGAGGCCCGCATCAGGCTCTTTGCTCAGCAGGGGGCCTGCTTCCTCCTCTCTCTCTCTGCCTGCCTCTCTGCGTATTTGTAGTCTCTCTCTCTGTCATATAAATAAATAAAATCTTAAAAAAAAAAAAAACAGTCTCTTATGGTTTGTCTCCCTGTCTGATTTTGTCTTGTTTTATTTTTCCCTCCTTTCCCCTGTGATCCTGTTTTGTTTCTTAAATTCCACATATGATTGCGTTCCTATAATTGTCTTTCTCTGATTAATTCATTTCGCTTAAAGAGAGATTCCAGGTATCTTAGCGTCTACCACTGTCATTTAGCCTTAACAAATCCCATTTAGAAACAAGTCAGATCAATTTACTACAGAAGTCTTCATCCACGGGAGAACCTTTACATTACAAGGGTCCTGGAACACCTTCCATTGCAGTCCCTTGCATGAAGAGTGGCTAATCTTCCTGACGGCATCGCCTCTAAATATCTATGATGTCATTCTAAATGTTTAGTGATTAAGGTTCTCAACATTCCAGGGCAGATTTTTTTCCTTCTTAATGGAACTCTAACTGTTGGAGAATTCCTTTCTCACTTCCAAATATAATTGCTTTTTTTTTTTTAAGTCTGATCAGAGATTTGTTTTTTTAATGAATTCATTTGGGGATTTTTAATTTTTAAATTGAAATTGTGTGTTAACTGCACGCAAATAAAAAATACGTACGTGATTTTTTTTAATATGCTATCTGATTCCCACTGAGATGGCAAGCTCCTGTCTATAAAGTAATGTGCTTTCCCCCACAGTCTTCTTGGTTTGGTTCCTTCTTCTTTGTCTCTATTTGCCCTTTCTATTCTCTGTGCCCACTCTTGGAAGACTCCTTCAAAAGGAGAATTTAGGTTCATGATGTAATTGTTTTTCAGTCCTAGGAACATTTGTGGCTAGGGTCGAATTCAATGTATTGCTAATAGTAAAATAAGCAGGGAAGGTGAGTGGGGTGTACTATTGGAGTAGGCAGTGAAAATCATTCAGTGCTCTGAGCCTGCACTACTTAGCCAGAAGCCAAAATTTACAGTCACCAACATACACTTCTCAGTTTTTTTCTCAGCTGTGTAATCTCTTCTGTCAACATCACAACTGGCATATCCTACCAGCCTGGCCCCCAACCATTGCTACTCCACCTTTAAAATGGAGATAAGAACATCCCCTGAGGCTGAAAATACCCATGTGGCTTATATTAAATGATGTATAGAAACTCTATGAACATGTTTTGGGTAAAATCTTTTTTCATAGTGCTGCCTGTGACAAGTCAGGCTCACCACATAGCACAATTAAGAAGCTGCTACTGTGGGATGTAGGAGCACAATACATGGTCCAAGAGAAAGACAAACACTTTCACGGAAGACTTTGACTAATACCTATGTGAACAAAGCATCATCTACTGAACATTTTGTCCATTTCTTCTTCCTTAGTAAATGTACATTGAGATGGTTAAAAAATATCTATGATTGCAGTCAGGGCATCTGGGTTCTTTATTGGCTCTTTCACCTACCTGGAAAGTGAGCTTAAGTAGTCACTTAGACTTACTGGGTATCAGTTCCTCTGTCAGTAAATTATGGACAAGATTAATACATGCACTTCAACAGGATCACATGAGACTATATATGCAAATGAATTTTACAAAATATTTTATACACATTTTATTATCAATTTATTATCATCACAGTCACCCCTGTTTTTCTTCTTAATTTTAAAATTCTATAAACATTGGGGTAGTAGAAGGAACCAGCATTTGAACTCAGGAAATTAGATTTCCCCTTCAGCCTTTTCACTTAATGTACTAGTGTTTCTTTAGTACACAGTCCTCTGAAAGAGGATGTTTGTACTGATTATTTAACATCACCCCCCTTTTTTCTCAGTCATCCCAGCTGACATTTTGTAGCAGACATGGGGAAATCAGAGTTGGAGGACAGTTGTCCTGCCCTCAGTCTAACAAGGGTGATGGGCTAGTTTACGATTAATCATAATACAGTATGGTGTTTATAAGTACTTTATTTATTGTTCTTGGGAGGAGGGAGTCAACGAGGGAGCGTCAAAGGTCAGTAAACCTCTTCCTACTAGGTTGGGATAAATTTCATGGAAGAGTGACAAAGGATTAGACGTTGAGGGCATTACACCAAAGCCTATGCTTGGTGAGTACTCAGTAAATATTTGTATAAATGAAGAAAAGAAGAAAGGAAGGAAAGAGTCAAATAAGTAAGTGAGAAATGCAGTCCTCATTGAGAAAACAGTCTAACCAGAGGTAGGGTAGTGTGAACATCTGTTAGTATTAAATAAGTCATCACAGGACCTTTCTGAAATGCATGGTACATGGGGAGACAGGCGAGAGAAGAGAGACTGGGAAGACAAAATGGCGCCAGATCACGAGGGGCATTGATGGTGATGTTAGTAATTCTTACAGAAAAATAGTAAGTTTGTCAACATTGCTTTTCTTTGTTGGTGGGCAAAGGTCCAAGTTCCTCCTGGCTTGTATATGGCAACACGCTTCCCTTTCTGACTCGATGCTCTCTCCCACGCATGGGTCTGGGTGCATCTTGTCCTTCCAGCCAGCAAGCCTATGCCAGCCACAACTTGGTAACAATGTACGTGCTTCTCACTGACCAGCGGGCGCACAGGTTCTAGTTCTAGATGTGTGTGTATGTGTTTTCCTTTAACTACTTAACCAACTTAAATGTCTTTTTTTTTTTAAAGATTTTTATTTATTTATTTGACAGAGAGAGAGAGATCACAAGTAGGCAGAGAGGCAGGCAGAGAGAGGAGGAAGCAGGCTCCCTGCTGAGCAGGGAGCCCAACGCAGGCCTCCATCCCAGGACCCTGAGATCATGACCTGAGCCGAAGGCAGAGGCTTTAACCCACTGAGCCACCCAGGCGCCCCTTAAATGTCTTTTGACTTTAAAGTGAATATAGGGAAAAAGAGGAAAGAAGCCTGATGATATAGAAGCATTATGCTCAGAAAATAGGTCAAAAACAAACACAGAAAACCCATAGTCTAATACTTTCATATTTCTTTTTAATAAGCAATTTAATGAGAATGGAAACTGCATTGCTACTTAATGGGGTATACAATTTTTCTCATTTAAAGTTATCTACTAGTCTGCGAAAGGAGAAGTAGACTGAAATATTCTAAGTAATAAGGAAAAAAATGAGAGCCCCTGGATTGGTCTCCCCTATTTTAGACATTCATTGAGCCTGTATTTTATTTACAACTGAGTTCACTGTCTTTATGTCCAACCCTTAGAAAAGGCAGGATAGCCCAGCAATTAAAAGCAGAGAGTGGACCCAGACCTCTGTGCTTAATACTGTCAATTTCAGTATGGATTTGAACAAGATAAATAAGCCTATATCTCTTTATTTCTCATCCATAAAATGATATTAATTATAGCTTCTATATCATGCAGTTATTTTGAGAATCTAATGAGTACATACAAGTAAATTAACAGTTTATAATAGTGTCTGGCACATATGAATTGCACAAGTACTACAATTGTTCAAAACCAGGAAGTGAAGTTTTACTCTCAATCATAATAATGGGTTCTAGCAGACGCTTACTAAAATATGTGCTCTTCCTACTCTTCAGTGAGTTGTATAACTTCCCTGAGCTGTTTTCCCAGCTGCAAAATGGAAATTGTCCCTACACTATAGAAATGATGCACGTACTGATAGAGTGTGGGAATTGGCAGTCTGGTAGGCACTCAGCAAAACCGGGTTGCCTTCATCTTGCCTTCTGGTTTGTTCTTTGAACATATGCTGACAGAAATAGAATGATAGACTCTTCCCCCTTTTTTCATGTTGCTCACAGGCAAGCCTGAGAGAGGATTGAGATGTATTATTGTATTTAGATAGGAGGAACATAAATGGAATCCACAGGATATCACATTGGGCACAGCATCCTGAATCCTCTCACTATCTCAAGGGAAATGTGGAAAGTCGGTTTCTTTCCAGTATCCATTTATGAAGGTACTTTGGAGCCTGAGGTGTTGGCTATCAGTGCATTACATTTCATAACCCTACCAGGATTTCTCTCATATCACAGTTGGGTGTTTCTATCTTTAATGCTAATTATAATTTTGTAAAAACAGTGGTAGGATTTGTAGTCACCATTTTATACAATAAATTATAGTATCATTTCTTATTTTGAAGTTTCATCTCTTTAGTCTCTCTGTTGAGAAAAAGGAATATTAATCACAACTCTAATTGCACAGGTATGAAAAAGAAAAACTAGTCTGTAAATCAGAGCTAATCTGCTAGAGTAAAACAGAAATTAATGCATTCAATAGATGTTTCTCAAACAACTTCTCTGTGTCAGACACTGTGTTAAATGCAGTTGATGTAGCAGAAAATAATCTAAATAAAACACTTTCTAGAGGGAGTGTATGTCTATTTCTCATTAGTGTAGACTTTAGGTAATGCCCGACTTCAGAAGTATCATTTCCACTGTTTTTGCGGTCTAACCTCTCACATACTCTTTGTACCCACCAGAATGATGGGCGATCCTTCCTTCTTACTTTTCCTTCTGTGAATTCTTTCCAAATCAGTTCTATTGAGGTATACCTTGCATTCAATTAGAGTCAACATTTTAATTGTATATTTTATTGAATTTTTACATACACACACACATAAAGTGTAACTGTCAACGTAATCAGGATATACAACGTTGCTGAAATCTCAAAAAAAAAGTTGTCTTGGGTCCCTTTGCAACCAGTCCCCCCCATTCCAAAACTATTGCTCTGCCTTTTTTTTTAGCATTTTATAAAATAGAAACACTCAGTACAATACTTTTGAATTTATTCATGTTGTTGTATCTGTCAATCATTTGTTTCTTTTTAATTTTACTTCATCTATTTCCATAGATGGATAAACCACTTTTTTTTTTTCCTCCACTTACCAGCAAACTGATATTTTGCTTGTTTCTAGTTTGGGACTGTTATGAATAATGCTGCTATGAACCTTCACGCAGAGGTCTTTATATGGACATACATTTTCGTTTTTCATGGGTAAACCCTGGAGCAGAATAGTTTGGTTATATGGTATATTTACTTTTATAAGAAATTGCCAAATCATTTCTAAATTGGATGTACCACTGGATTCCAAGCAATACAGAACAGCAACTATAGGAGACCGATATGCTCTTCTGCCAAAATTTGGTATGGTCAGTCTTTTAAATTTTATCTTTTCTAGTACACGCGTAGTGTAGGACATATGGTTATAATTTGCATTTCCCTAAGATTAATGATGGTAAATATTTTTCACCTGCTTCTTTTACATGAATACATCTTCTTTGTTGAATGTTTCGTATTGGATTGTTTTCTAATAATTCTGTTATAATGTTTCTTCATGTATTTTAGGTATAAGGCCTTTATGAAATACATATTTTGCAAATGTTGTCTCCCAGTATTTGACTTAATCTTTTCATTTTCTTAACTATGACTTTCAAAGAGAAAAAGTGTTTTATTTTTGGTGAAGTCAAAGTTATATTTCTCTGCTATTAGAGCTACGAAATATTTGTCAAACCTGAGGTCATAAAGGTTTGCCTCTGTGTTTTCCTTCAGATGTTTTCTACTTTTTGGCCCTTATAATTAAGTCTAAGATCCACCTCAGGTTGAATCATGTGTAAGGTATGAGTTCATGGATTAAGAGTTTTTTTTTTCTTTATTGACATTCAGTTGTTTCAGGTTCAGCATAATCTTTTAGCACAGTAATGACTGAGCTGATAATTGACCAACTGATGGGTATAGACACACCCTGATGAGGGCACGGATTCTTATGCCATTTAATTCATGGACCCTGCGTAAGAAATCCATATAAAACTCCTTTGATCAGAAGTGTGTGGTGATTCTTTGTTCTTACAGTTCAGCACAGCAGTTAAGTATCTGAATCCAGGATGTAAAGAACTCAAAAAATCCTGGTTTTCCCACCAGTTAGAGTGATTTGGAGCAAATTTTTCAATTTCTGAGTTTTAACTTCATGTGTAAAATTGGGGAACTTCTTAGTTTTGTGCAATGCCTAGCAGATACTCCAATGCTTTGTAGATGGCAGGTCCCATTATCCTCCTCCTTTTCTTCCTCCTTCATCTTTCTCATCAGCTCCTTGTTTCAATCAGGGCAAGTGCACTTGCCCCATTCTCCTCTATACCGCCGTAGTGCTCTGAGCTCAACTGCTCCTGGCTGTGTTTTACTAGACTTCTCTGTGTTTCTACCCCTTTT
Source organism: Ailurus styani (assembly GCA_002007465.1). Taxonomy (NCBI): domain Eukaryota; kingdom Metazoa; phylum Chordata; class Mammalia; order Carnivora; family Ailuridae; genus Ailurus; species Ailurus styani. Next base: position 10,924,017 of record LNAC01000062.1, read on the forward strand.
TCCTATAAGACTGAAAGATCCTGTTTGGAGGGACATTTCTCTAATACTGACTTACTTATTTTATTTAATAAAAATACACTGAGTGCCACCATCCCTGTATTACCTATTTCACATATGTGCCAGAGTCAAAAAATAAGTAGGGTATGGTTTTTCCATTTAAAAAGTCCACGGGCACCTGAATGGCTCAGTTGGTTAAGCATCAGACTTTTGGTTTTGGCTCTGGTCATGATCTCAGGGTCGTGAGATGGAGTCCCACATCAGGCTGTGCACTCAGTGTGGTGTCTACTTGAGATGAGATTCTCTCTCCCTCTGCTCCTACCGCTGCTCACTTACTCTCTCTTTCTCTCTAAAATAAATGCATAAGATCTTTAAAAAGTCCACAAATAATAACAGCAGCTATTATTTTAAATGTCTAGTATTGCCCATGCAATGTGCTGCTAACTCACACACACATGATCCCATATAATCCTCACAACTCCTTAAGGCGGTGGTTCCCAAACTTGTCTGCACCATAATATCAGTTGGAGATTTTTTTTTACATTTCAGAAACCCAGGTGACATCCTAGACCAATTAAATAAAATGTCTGGAGATGGGACAAAGGCATAAGTGTTTTTTTGAAGCTTCCTAGTTCATTTCAGTGTGCAGACAAGGTTGTAAACCCGTTTTAACATCAGTCCTGCTATTATTAACCACAGATTTTAGATGAGGTAATTGTGACTCTGAGAGATTAAGGCACTTTGATCGCAGGACCCAGGCATCCAAACATCCCGTTTTATAAATTTCAATTTATAAAGTTCAATTAAGTGAAAGATTGGAAGTGTGTAAGAATTGATATAGAGAGTTGGGAATTTGGAAAACCTAATATCTGTTTGGGGAATGGCTGAAGGGTAGCATTGTGGCCAGAACATGGAAGAAACATTGTGAAAAAAAAGTTGAGGTGTCAAATGAGTTTGGAAAAAGTAGTTATGCAGGTAAAAAAACAAAAACAAAAACAAAAAGCAAACTGGGGAAGTTTCTCTGGGGGCAGATGAAGGAGCCTGGTCAGAGGCCTGAGATCTGAGAAGGCTTGCGGGGTTCACATTTGGCAGATAGTGGGTGGAGCTGGTGTTGACTTGGCTAAAACTGAGACCTGGAGTCAGAGCTCAAAGTTGTGCCCACGTCAGGTTTTATAGTGTCTTGTGTTCCAGGAGAAGAGTTTTAAACGTTACTATTTCTTAGCTTTGCTGAGTTTAATTGAAGATTAATATGGGTAAATTCACCTTTAATGCATATTATATGCTCATCTTCATGTTTATGCAAGGTTTTGATTTTGAATACACTGCTGTGGAAAGCAGTGAGTGCCAATTCTTCTGTTGAAATCTCTGCAGTGAAATCCTAAGTTCTTTGCAAGCTGGAAACCACATTTCAACATTAATTGCCAGATGCCACTGGCAAGAAGCACATTTCCCTGAATAGACTCCTATTTGCCAGTTCCAGAGATTAGCAATATAATTGGATGTCACAATGCATCCTTCCCGCATCTTCCTCCACTCCTCCCTGCTGTTTTCGTAATAAGAAAACCTGAACGGAATGAAGCAGGTGATCTTGCTTGTCTAATTCTGGAACTCAGAAGCCTACAATAAGAGGCAGAGAGTTGTTCCCAGCATAAGTGCACATTTATTTATAACCACACAGAAAAGTAATTGAACACTTTCCTTCTAAATATTTCTCTGCATCCTCCCATTCTTTGTGTGAGTTCAGACTCTCTCCACCTCTCCTGAATCACTGGCAGGGCTCCTGACCATCTTTTCCTCCTCCCAGCTATCTTCCCCGCTGTCAAAAGAAGGCTTGTCTGCTCAAATTTTAAAGTTGGCCATTATTCCACTTAGAAATCCATCATTATCTGTCCAGTCCTCACAGGATTAAATGCAGCCTCCTTGGTATGCCTTGCAAGGCTCATTCCCCACCCCCACCCCCCACCTCTGCAGTCTCATCAACATCAAATACTGAACCAGAAAAGTCATGCATTTCTTGGAGCTTTCCATTTCTTTCTTCTGTTTTTCTTCTCTTTGTCTTCTTTGCCTGACCTGTCTTTCCAGACTTTCTTCACTTGGCTAATTCTTCATAATTTAAAAAAAAAAGTTTTAATTGGGGTATACTTCATATAAAGCAAATTCACCCATTTACAGTGTAAAATTCAGTGGTTTTATTATATTCACAGACTTCTGCAACCATCACCAGAATCCAATTTTAGAACATTTTCATCACTGTGAAAAGATACCCATGTCTATTAGCAGTCACTGCCTCTTCTCCTTGTCCCCTAAACCCTTAGCAACTGCTAGTCTCATTTTTGTCTCTGTGTGTTTCACATTTTTAACATTTTATATAAATAGAAGCATAATATTTGGTATTTTGTGACCGGCTTCTTTCACTTAGCATAGTGTTTTCAAAGCTCATTCATGTTCCAGCCTATCTGTTCATCAAATTATAGACCTTAGGTTCCTTTCACTTTTAGGATATTATGAGTAATGCTGAGGCAAAATAGGATCGGTTCTTGCTTTTGATCTAGTGTGACAATCTGTGCATTCTGATTGTATTGTTTAATCCACTCACCTTTAATGTTGTTATTTATATGGTTCGATTTAAGTGTGTCATCTTCTTTTGTTTTCTATGTGTCTCATGATGACTTTGTAACTCTGGTGTTTTTGCTCTTTTATTGCCTCCTTTTGTATCATTCAGTGTCATCTAATGTAACATTTTGATTCCTTTTAATTATTTAACTATCTTTTTTCGAGCTATGCTTTTAATATTCTAGGGCTTATGGTATACATCAAATTATCAGTATCCACTTTAGATTTATAGTAACTTATTTCCAGTGAGGGATGTAAATTTTATAACTTTATAGGTCTATTCCCTCCACACACACCCTTTTATTTTCTATTCTTTTTATTCAAATCATGACCATATGTGTTATCTTTTGTATTTTAAAGGAGTTGAGAAGTTATATAATTTTAGGATGTGTTTTATTACCCTTCTTATTTATGATTTTTGCTTCTCTTTATTTTCTTTATTTCTTCCTGTAAATTCAAGTTATCAAAACATGTCAATTTCTTACTCCCAAGTCACCCGTTTCCATCCCTCTTGTTTGCTGTTATTATTATCAAATAGATTATATCTCTATATTTTATAGGAAAAATAAGACAGTAGTTTATAAAAATTACATTTAGGTATAAATACACGTGTATGAATAGTCTTCTGCAGTTGTTTACAATTAGTTAAAAGAAGAAAAGAGATGTAAATATACTTTTAAAATTATTTAAGTACCTTTACCAGTGCTTTTTTTTTCCCATATGTATTCAGATTACTCTATGTCATCACTTGTTTCAGTCTAGAAACCTTCTTTCAGTGTTTCTTTTTCTTATGAGTCAGAAGTACTGTAACAAAGTCTCTGTGTTCACGTGAGAGTGTTGATTTTGCGTCCATTTTTGAAAGATAGGTTTTCTGAATTCTTGGGTAATTTTTTTTCCTTCACTCTTTTGAGTGTGTCCTCGAATTGCTATCTAACCTTTCTTAGAAGGAGCCAGATAGGGTGGTCTCTTTACACAGCATGAGCTATGCTCGGTGCTTTCAACATGTTCATGTCACTTCACAGTGACAAGTCTGAGCCTGGGTCTCTCTGAGGTTTTTTGCTGTTACTTTTGAAGATTTTATTTATTTATTTCAGAGGGAGAAAGAGCATGAGCAGGTAGGGGGGCTGAGGGAGGGGCAGAGGCACAAGCAGACTCCCTGCTGAGCAAATCCTGATGTAAGCAGAAGTCAGATGCTCACCTGAGCCACCTAGGAGCCACCTAGGAGCCACCTAGGAGCCTCTGGATCTCTCTGAGTTTACAGTGAGTGGAGTTTGTTGAATCTGTTGGATGTGTTAATTTTTTTGCCTTCAGATTTGGGAAATTTTCAGCTATTATTTCTTCAAATATTTTTTTTTCTCCTTTAGCTCTGTCCTCTCCTTCTGGTACTTCATATATGCATATCCCAGTATGCTTAGCTGTGTCCCAAATGTCCTTGAAGTTCTGTCTATTTTTATTCATTCTTTCTTCTCTCTGTTTTTCAACCGTAAAACTTCTGTCAGTCTATCAACGCTTTTGCTCATTTTGCTCATTCTTCCTCCACACAAGTACAGTGTTGAGCAAATTGGTGATATTTTTTCGTTATTGTGTGTTCAACTCCAAATTTCCCTTTTGTTCTTTTCAATAATTCCAATCTTTTTACTGCTATTCTCTCTTTGATAAGACATTGTCCTCATTCCTTCCTTTGGTTCTGTAAGCATTGTTTCCTTTAGTTCTTTAAGCATATTTATAGTAACTCCTTTCAATTCTTTGTCTACCTTGTCCACCATCTGGGCTGCCCCACAGGTCATTTCTATCACCTGTTTGTACCTCTAAAGATGAGTTTTATATTTTTGTTTTGTTGCATGTCTCATAGTTTTATTGTTGAAAAGTGGACATTTTAAATAATATGTTGTACTGAACCTCAATACGGATTCCCTCCCTCTCCTGAGGCTTATTATGACTGTTTCCTTGTTCATTTACTTGTTTAGTGATTTTGCTAAACTAAATCTCTAAAGCCTGCCTCCTCACTCATTGTGCAGCTTTGGACATTCCTACTTAGAGTTTTTCTCTTGTTTTCATCTTTTAGATTGATGACCCAGGGGCCACTACTGGAATAGCATAAGGGACTTCTTGGTTGAAAATTTGCACCTTTTATTGTCAGACCTGTGTGTGGCTTGGAAACATTTCCCATACCTCAGGGAATTTACAATTTGTCTCTTGTTAATCCAGGGCCTTGTACCTTAGAAGTTTCCTTTCCGCTTGCTCCAGAGAGGGCACAGTGTTTGGCAGAACACATTCTCCCAGTCTTTCAGATCATCATGGGTGAATTATGTATTCATAAAGGTTGCTTCCTAGGAGTCGTCTCTGGGTCAGAGTAGTAGTTTATTCGACTAATGTTGGCTCAGAGTTCATGCCTGAAGCCATTGTGTCGTTGAGGCTCCAGCCCTTTGCAGATGAATCTGTGTGTGGCTTGGGGAACACTAACGCCGTCTCATCCCACCCTGGTTGCTCATGAGTGGGTGTAACCTAGCACATGCATGTAATTTTTGACACTCGGGATTGCGTCTAAGCCCAGGAGGGCTCTTCCAGACTCTTTTCCTGGTTTTCTTTGTGAAACTGGCTGCTTGGTTGCCTCCCTTTTTCTTAGGAGTATCGTGAGCCTACCAAATCCTCTCTAAACCTCTCTACCAATATCTCCATTGTTTTCTACAATGCCTTTAGGTGTGAAATTCTTTTTATTCCATCCCAAAAATCTGTACTTTTAGGCACATGAGCAGAGCTCATCACCCTCAAGGCCTACTCTTCGGGAAGAACCTGTGTGTCACTATACCTGGGTTGGAGGACAGGTACAGAGGACAGCTGCCCATTTCTTCCTGAGTGGCACCCCAGCTACAAGTCAGCAGGCTGAAGATGGTGGCATCCGGTCTTCTTAGCTTGCTCTTCCCTGGGTAGAACATCTGCCTTATGATGGGATTGGGGGTTGGGAAGTGATCAGGCCCCAGCTTGTCATATTTAGAATAGAGCTTCTACTACAGTCTTTGGGGGAATAAGAAACATTATTTGCCTGCCCCTGCCAGGGTGAAACCATAGCCATAGTCAGACCTTAGAGGACAGGAACCCTTTTTTCTTGCTTTATTCTCCTGGAGTTTCCATTCTGGAAATCTTTCCCAATTCTTACTCTATGTTAAAATTTGAGCTCAGAAGTTAATCTCCTCCCAGACACCTTTCCTGATCCCCCAGGTTGAGGTATAGGGCCATCCTCTCATCCTCATTCTAATTCCTCAAGTTCTTCCCAGCCATCTATTTCATCTGCCCTTACTTAGTCTTCAAAATGAAACTAAGGTCCATCCTCATTAGCACTGTCTCCAGCGTCTCCACTCGCAGGTCTGGGGACACTCCTCTGTGTTCCATGAGCACCCCATACCTCTGTTTTCATGCTTCCTACATGATATTTAAATTGCTTGCTTGTTTCACATCACTAGTGTCAGTAAACTTCTCGACTATATTTTATTTCCTTTGTATCTCTAGTCTCTAGGCCAGCACCAGACACACAGCAAATACTTACGGGTTAATCCACCGCATGCATATTGAGGGAAAACTGCACCAAAGACTGTACAAACGATCGGAGATAGGAAGACATGCAGTAACAGATGCTATGCCTGCTCTCACGGAGCATGACTTAACAGGTGAAACAACAGAGTTGCACGAGTACATTAAAAGAGAGAGAAGTACTGAGATGAACTTGCACCTAATGTTCAAGGAGTTAATAATGTCGATGGATATACTTGGAGTTGTGATGAGGAAGGGATGGCTGAGATGAAACAAAAAAGCAAATGCTATTTAACGGGTAGAGAGGATCAGTGGGTCAGAGTTCAAAGCATAGGGTTGTGCTTATCAACCACCTATTGGTAGAGTGAGTCACGCACCAGGATCTGGGAAAGTGCTGGGCCTGCCACACCCAGCACAAAGGAGGGTGCAGTGAGGATTGTAGTTAGAATGGCAGGTAGCAGTCTGATGACATAGGGCTCGTAGGGTGTGTTCTGAAGGTTGGCTTTTATTTCAAAACACTGGTCAGCAAACTATAGCCAGTTCTAATCCATGACCTGTTTTTCTATGGCCTGTGTGCTAGAAATGGGTTTTGCATCTTTAAATGATGGGGTTTTTTTAATGAACAGAATTTCAGGATGTGTGACTATGTCAAGATGTGTGAATATTGTATGGAATTCAATTATGGTGTCCAAAGGAAAAAAACAACCCTAGTTTTGGAACACAGCTATACGCATTTGCTTATGCACCGTCCTTGCCACTTTTGTGCTATTGGGACAGAGTTAAGTAGTTTTAATACAGACTATATGACTGTCAAAGCTCTCTGGCCCCTGAGAGAAACAAGTCCGTCAACAGTAGGTCTACAGTAATGGAGGATACTGACATGTTTCCATCCACATATTTAAAGGGCACATAATCACACAGCCATGCTTTGGTTTTGGACGAGGGCAACTGAGAGAAGGCAAACTAGGTAGGAGATGTGGCTGCTTGCATGCTTTGCCAGGAGGACTCATGGGACTCGGCATCTAGTCTCCTCATGGCTATGATCTTATTACAGCAAAAAGATATGAAGCAAAATCAGCAAAGAGAAAAAGGTCATGGGGCAAAATCCAGAGGGTACAAACACTAGAACCCAAGAGTCCTTGCTCGGTGAAGTCTCGCAGACGTGCTTTATCCCTCTCTCACCACTTGTGACAGTAGTCTGTGAAATACTCTCTGCTGGAGCCGTTTGCCTGAGCCTAAGAGTCCAGGGTTCTCTTGGGGGCTGGACATGTAAGCTCCATCTGCCTACCCTGTGCCATAATCCCCGACTCCCTGCAGGAAAGCAGGTTCGCAGCAGAATCCATGTTGTTTGCACAAAAGGTTTTGCAAGAGTGAAGCCCCTCTTCTAGGTGAGCGGTGGGAACCTCGTCGAGATCCAAGTTGCCAGGTACAAGCAAAGGCCCCGGCTGGCAAGCAGGGCTTAGTGAGGACAGTGCTTTCAGTCCTGCTGCTGGAACTCTTTTCTGTGCGTGAGGTCATCACAGCAGTCCACATGAAAGTAGTAATAACTTGGACAGGGTTGCCCAAATGTAAATGCAGAAAAGTGCACAGAGTTGAAAGATACTTAAAAGGCGATGTATACACAATTTAACCATGAGCTGGATATGGTAGGTGAAGGGTAAGAAAAAGGAGAATGCAGGAATCTGGTTTCTCAGTAAATGTTGGTAAACTGAAGTATTCTAAAGTTCCATAGTGATTTCAGCTGGAGAATAAGCCGAGATGATGGAGGAAGTGTTTCCGCTGATTAATTCGGCAATCTCACCTTGTGGAAGCACTGCAATTTTATATGTACCTAGTTTGGAAGATGCATATCTGTCTGCATATACAGATATGGATAGATAAATATACCCACGCAGATATCACTTGGGGGTTTCTCTGAAGATACAATTAATATGACGCTTTTCACTGTTACATCTGAGCCAGTTGAAAAATAGCTTAGCTATCAGAAGGATGGAAATCTCATGTCAGGTTTATTCCTAGATTAGAGGGTGGGACTGTGACAAGCCACAGCCAGATCTGGGCCCTGAACCGCTGCCCTCACTCACGCCAGGCCACTCCTCGAATGCAGAGCTACAGCAGAGGAACAGTATGTGAGGCGTGTATTAGGCTAGTTACAACACAAACCATGTCTTCACGTATAGAGTCCAGCAGGCCAGGGTTGACTCCACAGCTGCTTCTAAAGAGCAGGCCCTGGGCCTTAAAGTACCTAAAGCATAGCACTCGCAGGTTAGAAGTGTGTTTCTGTTGGGGTGCCTGGGGGCTCAGTCGGTTAACTCGGGTTATGGTGTCAGGGTCATGAGCTCAAGCCCCGCATTGGTCTCTGTGCTCAGTATGGAGTCTGCTTGGGAGTCTCCCTCTGCCCCTCTCCCTCTCTCTCTCTCCCTCCCTCACCCTCTGCCCCTCCCCCTGCTTGTAATTTCTCTCAAAAATAAATAAGTCTTCAAAAAAAAGCTTGTTTTTGTTTTCATTTTTTAGAAAGACCATGAAAAGACACTAGGAAACAGATCTTAACCCTCCTAAATATAGAAAAAAATTTTTTATAGGTTTCTAGAAACTTGGAAGGCCATCACTCATAAACCCCTCCCTGAGTGAGAAAGAGTAGAGCTAAGATCCAGATGTATTTCTTCCATGTTGTTGGCTCTTGAGTGAAGAGGAAGCTTCCTCTTGAAACTATACAGTGTTCTTATGACAAAGTTATTTAGCAAAATGTGTGTATATATAGTGTGTGTATGTTTTGCATATATACATATGTGTGTGTTTAATTCTTATTCATGTATTTAAATGCATACCAGATTTGGACTGGGGGGAAGGGAGGAGTGAGAGGGAGAGTGAGAGGGAGAGAGAAAGAGAGAGACGGAGAGCGAGAAAGACAACTGGTTTCTTTTCTACTGACAGACATAAGCTAAGGCAGTTCCAGAATATGTTTTCTCTTCACAAACACTGGTGATTGTACCAGTTTAATTTAAATGCTACATTTATAAAACATTTTTTGTGGTTGGTTTTTAAACTGGATATATTTAACATAGAACATTGTATAATTTTAAGGTGTACAACATGTTAATGCGATGTATTTATATATTGTAGCATGATTGTGGCTATGGTGCTATTTTTTTTTAAAAGGTTTCATTTATTTATTTGACAGAGAGAGAGATCACAAGCAGGCAGAGAGGCAGGCAGAGAGAAGAGGAAGCAGGCTTTCCCGCCGAGCAGGGAGCCCGATGCGGGGCTCCATCCCAGGACACTGGGATCATGACTTGAGCTAAAGGCAGAGGCTTAACCCACTGAGCCACCCAGGTGCCCCTATAGTGCTATTTAGTACCTCCATCACATTACATAATTATTCCTTTCTTTTCAGTGGCTGGGATAATTAAGTTTTAGTCTCTTGGCAAGTTTGCAGTACGATACCATTGTCTGCATTCATTACACTTTGTGTTGGATCTCTGTGGTTTATTTAGCACTTGTTTCATATTTGTACCCTTAGACAACATCAGTTGTGCCGTCCCCTCCTTGCTCCATCCCCATAGGAAACATTTTGAGTGCACCGATGTTGAGGTTACCCCTGTCCGTGTCTTTTTATTCTATTGTTAAGCATATGTAGGGATGTGCGTGTTCTAGGGAGGCATACCAGGGGATCATGATCTTCAGTTAAAAACCACACTGGGTGCTTCCACTGATGAGGTGGTTCTTATGCTGGATTTACATCAATTTTTTGTGCACATATTTCAAAACACTGAAGCTCATGCTAACCCAGGTATTACCCTGCCTCGGCTGCTTTGGGTTGGAGAGTGGTTATTTCCATGTGCAGTGACATTGATCTAAGGAAGGATCCATGATTTAAATGTGTAGAGATGTACAGGTGAGAAATTATCAGAATCTTTGGAAATATTTTGAAACTTTTTGAATACTCTAACTGAAAGAAATCAAGTTTCTCCTCCTTTCTTGTCTGACATAAGCTTAACGTAACCACCCCCTTTTTTTCCTCCATTTTAAATGCTGTGAGCTGTGTGACTAGGTTACTGGATTGCATATGTAAATGGGTGGATGCATAATGGATTAAAAGATGAACAGAGAGATGGATGGATGGGGAGATGGAGAAGTGGATGGATGTGTGAGTAGGCAAATGGAGAAATGCATGGACAGTAGAATAGAGAGTGAGTGGAAGGATAAATGATGGATGAATGAGTTGACTAGTAGCTAATTGATGAAATTCATCAATCAATGGATGAATGAATGAGGTAATAGGGAACACATAAGGATGAGGAACACTAAACTTTACAACACTTCCTTGCAATGTTTAACTTACCAAATTTCCCAGAAAAAAAAATACATGTAATGTTACCATGTTCAATAAAAATGTGTCATTGAGAGGAAGAGATTTATTTATTCATTAATTATACAGGTATGAGTTGCTCAAATGATGATCATTGACACAGGAACACACTGCGCCCCATGGAGGCTAAATAGATAAAGCAAAGTGACAGCTGCAAACAGACGAAATAAACATCTGACCCCCATTTTGATAGCTACCATGACAAGACATGTAACATCTCTATGAGGATAGACCCGTGACATGTGACAAAGGCCAGCAGAAATTAAGCTGTTATTTTTGTTGTCTTTGGAAGAGCAATATAACTAGTGAATCAGGTTATAAAGACAAATTTTTGCTCAAACCAAATTGACAGCTCTAACTTCTAGATAATTATTCCAAAGACCCCCCCAAAAAATCAAAACAAAAAACCAAGTTGTCCATCAATTTTTTTGCATTTATTACCTCAGTTAAGCCTTAGAACAGCCCTTTGATGTAGCTAAACATTTTAGCGCTGTTTTATTGAGGAAATCCCACTGAAAGGTTAGGTTAATTATCTTCCCAAAGTTATCTGTAGCTTTAAGTTTTTGTGACACATTTTTCACATGAAAAACTAATCAAGACAATGATTTCAAAATTTCTGGTTTTCTTTCTGTGTTGTCTGCAGGGGTTTCATGAAATATTTTTCCCATGAAAACTTTAGTTCATATTTCAACTTTTTTTTTAGAAGATTCTTTTTTTTTTAATTTTATTTTTATTCTTTGCCCAAGGGGTACAGGTCTGTGAATCATCAGGCTTACATCTTTCACAGCATTCACCAAAGCACAAACCCTCCCCAATGTCCATAACCCATCCACCCTATCCCTACATGTTTTGGTTTCCAATTATTACATTGTTTTGAATTCCATTGCTTCCCAAAGGATAGTAAATTGCAATGGAACATAAAATATTCTCCATCCATTTGACCAAGAACAAAAATGTTGAAATATCAGAGAGAAGACAGTTATCATATGATCTCTCTGATATTTCAACATTTTTGTTCTTGGTCAAATGGAGGGAGAATATTTTATGTTCCATTGCAATTTACTATCCTTTGGGAAGCAATGGAATTCAAAACAATGTAATAATTGGAAACCAAAACATGTATTATATTGTATACCCTAAGACAAATAGTCTTAACTAGATAACAGTTTTAGAATCGGGTATGAGTACGAATTATCAAATTCTGGGACGGTACCCTTGAGCCATACAAGTGTGGCCTCTTGAAGGTTTTCTCGCCCCCTTTGCTAAGTTTAACAATAATGCTTAGTTTCATAAAACTTTAAAAAATAACATACTTAAATATCGTCACAGTTCTTGACAAATGGTAAATACTCCATAAATTGTCTTTAGTATTATTATTCCCATTTGACAAATGAGAAAGCTGAAGATTTGAGAAAGTAAGGGCCTTGTCAATAATTTAAAGCTAGTACAATGGTAAAGGAAAGACCAAATACATGTCTTCTTTTTTAATTTACTTATTTTTATTTTATTTTTAAATTCAGTATATTTGTGTACATCATTATTTTAGTTTCAGGTGTACAGTATAATGACTCAACAATTCAATACATTACTCAGTGTTCATCATGATAAGTGTACTTTTCTTTTTAATTATTTTTTTATTTTGTTTTTTTATTGTGTTATGTTAGTCACCATACAAAACATCATTAGTTTTTGATGTAGTGTTCCAGGGGTCATTGTTTACGTATAACACCCAGTGCTCCATGCAATCCGTGCCCTACTTAATACCCACCACCAGGCTCACCTATCCCCCTACCCCTCCCTAAGACCCTCAGTTTGTTTCTCGGAGTCCACAGTCTTTCATGGTTCATCTCCCCCTCCAATTCGCCACCCCTTCACTTTTCCTTTCCTTCTCCTAATGTCCTCCATGTTATTCCTTATGTTCCACAAGTAGGTGAAACCATATGATACTTGACTTTCTCTGCTTGACGTATTTCACTCAGCATAATCTCCTCCAGTCCCATCCATGTTGATGCAAAAATTGGGTATTCATCCTTTCTGATGACTAATACTCCAGTGTGGAGATTCCTCAAAAAATTAAAAATAGAGCTATCTTATCACCCGGAAATTGCACTACTGGGTATTTACCCCAAAGATACAGATGTAGTGAAAAGAAGGGCCATATGTACCCCAATGTTCATAGCAGGAATGTACAAAATAGCCAGACTGGAAGGAGCCAAGATGCCCTTCAGTAGACAAATGAATAAAGAAGATGTGGTCCAAACACATGTCTTTTAGGTTATATTTCAGGACTCTTTCCAGTACCCCTAATTATAAACATGTAATGATAAAGATTTGTTTAAAAAGAAAGTTCACGTGACTGTTCATGTAGATTTATGCTCAGGAACCAGTTATATTTTATCCTTACTGCTGACTTTAGTCATTATCCTACTTAGTTCAAGTAAAATATATTTAAGTATTAAAAAATTATAATGTATGCTATTAGATATCAGAGGATCTTCAATCAGCTTTTTCTATCTGGTAGTACAGTTTGGGAATTAGTTTTCCGTGGCATGGAAAGAAAACCTACATTCTTGTTGCCACTCTAAACATAATAAAAGTAAGTCAAAATTTAAACCAGAACTTTATACCATCCTTTGGAGCACATACACTGTTTAAAATAGGACATAGTTTTTACTTTATGCATCACATCCCTCCCTACAGTGCACATTCTTGGAGGGCACAGTCTGTATTTATGTATCTTCGTAATCCTTACAATTTGTTTGCACATTGATTAGCACATGATAGATAACTGATAATTATTTGTGGAATCAACCTGAATTGACTGGCAAGTGAGCCAGGGAAGAATTTTAGAACTGATAATGAGATGATTAAATGTTAAATTATGTGGTAATACCCTGATAAAAAATGAAAAATCTCCATTTAATCATAATATAAATTATTATTACTAATATAAGTTATTGTAATCATGCAAGTGATTATTATCATAATCATTATCATTATCTTCTGTTGAACACCATCTTTGTGTCCTGATCACAATTTAAATGTTCCTAATCCTTACAAAGTCCTTCTCGGTCATATTATAATGTAAAAGTAATGTATTCAATCAATAATTTTGGGGGGGGCGGTGGCGAGAGACTAATGCTGCCACACGCTTTCCCGGACACTTATATGATTCATCAGTGAACAAAAGTTTCCTTCAAGTAGGTGTGATAGGCAATACTCAATAAACAGAAAACATAATTTTATACAGTGTATTAGAAAGTTAAGTGCGATTAAAGAAAAAAAGAAAAAGTAGGGAGTATAGAGGATTGGGAATTCCAGGTGGGAAGTGAGGCAGCTCACAACGTTGAGTCTAGAATGGGTTCGGGAAGCAGGTGACACTTGAGCCAAGAATTAAGAGATAAGGAATTTGAGAAAGATAAAGGTAGGCTTTGGAGTCATCAGGAATTGACTTTGAATCTGTTTCTTCTGCATTTCATCTATAGCTTGCTAGAACTCTTTAAACTTCTGTTTGTAGATCCGATAAAACCAGAAAGGAACTGTTGCTTGGCCCGGATATTTGACAATTAAATATATGTGGAAATTGTATAGAACTTGACTTGCATATGCCAAGCATGATATAATATGTTTAAAAATACAGTGTGCTGAAAAAGGTAGCTCAAGTTCTATACAACTGCATGGGAGGTGAGATATCAACATAGGTTGCAAGCTCTTTGTTCTATCTCTGGGTGAGTGCAGCATTTCTAGGGCTTCAGGTATTCCCCAGAGTTTAGCTCATTCTCTAATTGCCAAATGCTCCACTTTTAAATTTGAGTGAAAAGAACAAAACAAGTCTGGTAGGAAATAAGACATGGAAATATATTAAAAGTCTCTACTAAAATGCATTAAAATAAATTTAAAGGGGAAAAAATACAGATTGAAAGTAGTAGGGAATTTGACAAGCTGGTGTGTAGATGCTTCAGTACCTGCTGCTTTCAACAAAATTCACTTAGTGGAATGAAAATTTCGAAAGGGTGTTTGGGATAAGCATCCAAAGCAGCTGCTGTACTTTGGCAGTGATGGAAGTAAAGCAATGGGCTTCATCCAGCCTTCGAGTGGCAGGAGGATTTGCACAAATAGAGGGGACCATGACTTTTAGGCAGATTCACATAGAAAAAAAAATACACCTATTCAAAATATTTACCACTAATTTAATCCTGACATCTATAAAATTTTATGCCAAATCTTATCTGCTATCCCTTCAGCGCTCTTGTCAGTAATGTTAAACCATCACTTCCTGTGCCTCTTAGAAGGAAGTCTGTCATGCCAATTAACTGCCAGAAAAGAGATTTACATGATGGACTGAAAAGCTCTCAGGAAAGTGTTCTTTGGGCTGGAAAAGTGAGCACTCAAAATCTTCAAAATGTTCAACTAGGTATAGAGTTCTTGTAAACATTGGGGCTCGACAGACACAAATGAGGACAAAACAAATTAAAGAGGAAGATTAAGATACCTGTTTTCTTAGTATGCTCCGAGGCATCAGCGTCAAATTTACTCATTTGTTCATTGGTTCATCTAGTACTTATTAAGCAGCTACTAGGTACCTATCACTAATCTAAGAATTATTGATTCAAGGGTTAGCAAAACAGAAGCAATTTGCGTTGTGAGCCTGTTGCCTAGGGAGGGAATGAGGCATTAGCAATCAGATAGATAAATGGGTAGATGACAACTGTAATAACCAGTATACATTAATATAGACGTGAAAATTGTTCCAACTGTTAAAGTACTTCTGTACCAACTGTTAGATAACCAGGCCTCCTTCATCCATCTCCCCTGGCACTTAGTTGCCATGCAGCAATAAATGGCTAACACCTGTTATAGCACAATGGCTCGGCCATAACACCCTGATAACCATGTACATCTTCACATAGATCACTTAGGCTAGGCTAACATGTAGTTGAACCCAAGTCTTGGGGGGATTGTCCTGCGATCTTCTATGGAACTACAAGGGTAGATAGTCAGGTCGTCTTATTTGCAACTGTTACAAGACTGTGTCTCATCTGCTTCCTTATCTTTCAGGAGGTTGCCATGTAGCAATTTCTTATCTGCCTTCCTAATGTCAGTAAGGCATGAGACTTTCCATATTACATATTACACTTCTGCCCCTCCTTTGAGTATAGCTTCAGGCTTCGCTTTAGTTGAGAGTTGGATCCCCAGTGACAGAGAGAGAGACCCACCACATACGGTGCCTTTGATACGGCACCCTGGTCTGATGCCATCTAGTGATACTAGAGACATGGAGTCACAACACCATGCCGATCTTCCTTATGTTTTCAGTGTGAGTAATAAACTGTCCACACTGATCTGGGCTCATATCTCTTTTCTGGCTGAGTCTTTGGGGGTATGGCAAGCCTGCTTAGGAGCTGCCACAGTGCTGCTGTTTAGGGACAACTTGACTACTTGACACCTTTCAAGCAGAGAACTCTCAGGACCCTGTTCCGGTATTCAGGACAGAGTCAGATTTTGCTGGTTGATGTCCATATCATTCCAGTCATTTTCTATTTCAAAAATCACAACTGGTAAAAGAAATAGAAGAAAAAATATAACATTTCACAAGAGAATATGACAAGAATGCTAAAATTATATTTGCAGCTCAGAAATAGATCTCCATGAGAATTAACATTTCAACTGCAATCTAAAGGATGAATAGGAATTGACCAGGGGAAACAGGGTAGCAGGGAATTTTCCATGATTCTAAGCAGAGAGAGCAGGTACATGGGTAGACCCTGAGGTGTTTAAGGTGTTAATAAGTAAACTATAAAGAAGGCTACTGAGATATTATACAATGCCCTTGGGTCAAAATACCTCTTTGTCTCTTCTGAGAGCCTAATAAAACACTTGTAATTCTACCAGTAAAGTTAAAATGCTTGTGACTTCAAATAGAACACCAATATAATTTTGTTGTCTTACTATGTAAAAGACACATTGACAGTTCTAGTGGTGAATACAGAAATGTTTAAGAAGCCCTTAGACTCCAAGCTTCATAATATAAAGGTGTTGCCTTTATATTATGTTCTATTTATTTGTAACTGACCTCATACTGGGATGTTGAAAATAATATCTGATAAGTGAAAATGTGAGAAAAGGAAGGAAGGAAGCAAGGAGGGAGAGGAAGGAGGGAGGGAAGAAAAGAGAAAAGGAAGGAGGAAGGGTGGGAGGGAAGGAGGAAAAATGGGAAGTCCTCTACTTGAAGGGATATAAATATATAAAATGTTGAGGATTTATTATGCCTGAAGTAAACAGAATGGACAAGGAGAAAGATATCATGAAGAAATTACATAGAGTGACACACATAAATAAAACAATAAGACGAAGACATTAGAATCTGAAATAATTAACCTGAAAATACATAAATTCCCAATTAGCAGCATAGATTTGTAGTGCAACTTCACATAGTCATCTCCGAAGAACTCCTTATTCAAGGCAAATTAAATGAAGATGGACACATTCTATTCTACTCCCATTACTACAGGTAGTGAGCAATACTATTTTTGGCCTAGTTTGGGTGGGCTAGATTGTCTTTTCAAAGAAAAGTAATTGCCCCTAAAGATAGTGTAGGATAAACCATGGCAAGCCTCAAACTAAATATGAAGGAGTTTGCATTTTATTGTAAAGACAATAAGGAAAAACTACAGTTTTGTTGTTGTTGTTGTTTCTCTCTCCCTTTTTTTTTTTTAATCAAGAAGAAACAGGTTAAAAGAAATGTTCATGAAGAATATACATGGTGGAACATGCAGGTGACTTCCTGGAGGAGAAAGGGAAGAAAAGTTAGAGCCAAAAGACAGAGAACACAATGAACCAGTTGCAGCAATCAGTAAAGAGTAGAAATGAGGACCTACTTTGATAGTTCTAATAAAAGCAGTAGAGATGGAACAAATGGAATTTGTGACTGAATGGGCGTGATGATTTGTTTATAGCAGCAATCGGAAACCAATACAATGTGCCATTGACAATAATATAAACAGAGATGAGGTTATGATTTTCATTCTCTGCAGGCTGATTTTGAGAAATCAGAAGAACGTGATAATTTGACATTATCTTTCAAGAAATTTAAAAACTTGTGGAAGGGTGTAAGAATAGGACTGTTTGGTGTGTCATGGGTGTACTAGGAACCAAAGTTTTCCATGAATTCTTATCTTTAGGTAGCAATAAGAGGAAGAAGAATATAAGGCAGACAAATAGGTAAATAAATAAATAAATAATAAAAATAAACAAACAGAGTTGGAATAAAGGAAAGAAGGATGAAAGTTTTTGAGAGGTTGTAGTGGGCAGTTTTCCAAGAAAGGAGATAATCAGCTAGTCACATAATACAGAATGTTCCCTGACACTGAGGCCTGTGGTGAGCAGGATTAAAGTACTTATCCATTGATTAATAATAATGAAAAAATTGAATACAAACACAAACATTTTTGCAAAGTAATAATGTTCTGCAAGAATGGGGAAAAAAGTTGTTTCTTGGAATAAGAAACAAGGACAGAGAGATGGAAAAAAGTTGACACTGAGCCATGACTGAAGAGGTCTACTTTGTAGATACATCTAGGGCCTGTGTTGTCCAGTTTAGCTCTTAAATCATTAGAGTAAAAGTAGCCCAGTGTGATATGTCTGGAGTCAGGTAGATTTGGTACCAAAACTTCATTCTAGTTCTATGTTATTCTCTCTGATCCTTTTTTCCACATTAGTCAAACATCGTAATACTATGTACCTCTTAGGGTTAATGATAAAATGTGGGAGGCAATATACGGGGATGATCATGTATCTGCCATCTGTGGAAATTAAAAATGGTATTTATGACTATTAAATGGTATTTAATAATAAACATCATTAATAATTTAATAATAATTAATAATATAATATTTTCATAGTAATATGTAATAGCAGGGAGAGAATACAATGAAAATATAGATTGATATCAGGTAAAAGAATATGTATAAATATGAAAAATACCCATGAATAATACAGAAGCAGTAACTATTTTATACTTTATACTCACAAAGTATTTATTTATTTATACTCAAAATTATTTGAAGTAGTATTAATTTCTAAGACTAAGCAGCAAACTATTTATGTAGTTTGAAGGACCACTTGTTATCCAGGATTTTAGAAGATAGGGTATATTGAGCTGATGATACTTGCCTTAGAAAGATACAGGTCAGATAACCTACATTTCTTCTCAATCTCTCTCAAATTAATAATTACATATTATATTTAGATCTGGAAACATTATTCCTAGAACTTATTGCCTCTTAGAAAATTTATGATAGACAAAGACAAAATAGATTCATAGTAACTTAGGAAAGGTTTTTACTTTCATGCAGTAGATTAATATAACAGTAAAGAAAAATTAGATACTTCAGGATCATATTTCTTTTTTTTTTTTTTAAAGATTTTATTTATTCATTTGACACAGAGAGAGAGAGATTACAAGTAGGCAGAGAGGCAGGCAGAGAGAGAGGAGAGAGGAGGAAGCAGGTTCCCCGCTGAGCAGAGAGCCCGATGTGGGCCTCGATCCCAGGACCCTGGGATCATGACCTGAGCCGAAGGCAGAGGCTTTAACCCACTGAGCCACCCAGGTGCCCAAGGATCATATTTCTAAGCAGTATATTCAATCCAGGTTTCTGTAGATCACAGAAACTACCCAATGCATAGTATAAAAGGAACCATCTGATATCCATCTTTCATGAAGACAAAAGTGACTTTTTTAGTGATAGTCATAGTGAATAAAACTTGCAGACATTTTATAGAAAGTTTTGTAATTTCTAGATGTCTGGGTTAGAGTCTAAGATTCTTTAAAGATCCAAAAAGCTAAGTAGAGTACCAGGGAGGCAGCTAGAAAGTGCTGTCATGTTTCCCAAGACTAATATAAGGAACAAAGGTCTATAAGGAAATGTTTGGACATTAAAGATGATTTGTCTACGGCTACCATTGTCTACTCTTTTGTTTAACTTTGGGTCATACATTTCATTTCTCTGAATACCTAGTAAGATTTTATTTTGTGCTAGACATTGTCATTCATATGTTAAAGAGATTCTGGATTTTATAATCTTTTGAAGATTGTTAATTTTTGTTCAATGATGCAGTTAAAATGCTGGTATTCACCTTAATGTAGAGTTGGCTCTATACTTTGTAAGTGCAGATATGTGAAAGTCCAAGAAGATATCCAAATTCTTCTCCCTTGACTGAGACAAACCTCCAAAAATCTGCCCCCACCTCGACCTCCCAGAATCTTCATCTAGATTTTGATGTAGACGTTCTTAAGGTAGGCCCAAATAGACTTTATATTAGAGCAGGATTCAGCAAACATGTTCTACAAGTGATCACATAATAAATACTTTAATCTTCACAAGCTCTATGGTCTCTCTTGCAGCTACCTAATTCCACTATGGTGACACACAAGTAACTAGACAATATATAAATACAGGGGGCTGTGTTCCAATAAAATTTTATTTACAAAAACAGGCAGTGGGCCAGATTTGGCCTTTGGGCTGGTAATTTGCCAACCACTGCTCTCGTGTGTGGCTATTAATCTAAAGGCTGTTGCTTTATTGCCTGTGGTGTTAATAAGGCTTATGAATGTGTCTGGAATGCTAACATCCTTCTGCAGTGCTCAACTTCTGGTGTCTCTGTTCTGCTCTCAGCCATTTAATGGTTACTTCGTGATTAGCCCTGTGTGATATATTGTCCTATTTATGTGCAGCCCAATTCTCAGCCAAAGATTTGTAGGAACATCCCCACAAACTGACTTTTGGAAGCCCTGCCCTTGCTTGTCTCCCTGTTTCTTCGCTCCCCCTCCCTTTTATACTGCAGGTATTTAATCTGCTCCAAACTCCAATCTCTGCCTTTATTGCTCAGTGCAACTGCAGGGAGCTGCTGGGGCCCCCAGCCCTTGCAGCCAGGTAGGAAATGGCTCTCAGGCAGAAAGCTGCTATAGTGGCAGGTCCCACCTAGTGAGATTTCCATATTTCATGGTTCACAGCCTGACCTAATTAGCTCGTGGTTGTTTATGGAAAAGGACTAGACCAGTACCAGTTACAGTAAGCAGAAGATTGGAATCTTTTCTTTTTAAATAATGGAAAATATGAGTACCTAGCAAGAATTTAGTTCATGAACAATGGATGTATTTACTCATAGTAGTGAAAAGGCAAGGTTCCTTTGATTTCAGGTGTGGTTTGGTTGCAATGTTTTCAAAGTCACCAGATGCTGTAATATATTTATTTGCTCTTTTCTGCGCTCTGCTTTCTTCTCTAGTATGGTTTTAGCCTCATGATGTTCTCTTTTATTCTAGAGATAAGACTATTAGCACTGAGACTTAAACATCCTTATCCTATACTATCAAGAGAAAGAAAAAAATATACCGTCTATTCCCGCAGATGAAGAGAGACCACTTTCCTTCCAGAAGCTCCCAGTATATATCTTCTTGTCTCTGGCCTGATGTGAATTAGATTCCTAAACCCAATCACCATCATTTGACTATGGAGTTGAGATAGAAGAATTGCTGTAAGAACTTACATCCCCCTACCAGGAATTTAGTGTTGAGATAATCTCTCCTAAAATGTATGACTGAGAAAGGGTGTAAGCTGCTTTCCTCCAGAGTGTCAGTGTTCTTGAAGAGAGAAAGGGAATCAACTTCAAAGACATAATGAAAAAGTAATTCAGGATAGATTTTCTTTAAATGTCCATGAGTGTTTCATGCATATACATACACATGATGACAATATTAAACTTATAAAAACTCAAATTTTGAGGGAAAATATGTATGGCTGCTCTTATTTCCCAATGGAAAGGCTTACTGAACTTTATAACTTTGATTAACTAAAACTTTTAATAGCACTTATAAGCAGATGTTATGCTAAGCTATATTCCTTTGTAATTTGAGGTCTAAATTTGGTGCTCGTACATGTATTAGTCGTTCAATTAAGCATCTGTCAGTGTCACTCCCAACTTCCTAATGTTGAAACAAGCAGAGCAGCATCCAAGAATCTGAAGGCCAAAGATAATCTCGGTATTGCAACTTCCTACTTTTTTGAGGGTTGAGTAGATGCAAGTAGGAATTGTTGATTTTCTGCCTCCTAACTCTACAGTTAGGAGATGATGGTCATGGTGGTGTGGTTGTCTGTGTTGTCTCTCTTGACTGTTATCCACATCTTTTAGGTTAGTGCTGCTGAACAGGGACTATGTATTTCTTATATACTAATAGCTACCTTGAATCATGCATAAAAAATTCATTCCTATCATTACCCTTTCACCAACCACCAAGTACATTCTACTGAGTACTTGAGAACATTTCTTTTATGACTTTATCATCCTCATTGGGAGAAAAATCTTAAGCACAAAAAATTTCTCCAGGATTCCAAGTAGATTCCAAACATTTTTAGTCTAAAGGTCATCAGTAAATTTTGAGGAGGACCAGCTATGGATGCAAGCTGTCTAGATTTGAATTCCAGATCTGTTATTGCCCAACTGTGTGATTTTGAGCAAGGTATTTCATAAATCTGTATCTCAGTTTCTCATTTAAAAAGGATAGAAACAATACTGTGTACCAGACAGAGTTGTTATGTGGAATGAAGATATATACAGAGAGAGTTTAGGCCCATTATCATCATTGTTATCATATTATTCTTTTACTACCATATCATGTACATTATAAGCATAAATAACATAGGTGAGATTTAGAAATACCTAAATATAAGTTCTAATATTTTTTGTATTACAACCATAGGAAATTTTAGTGTAAAAAAACATAGTATGCAGATTATTTTGTAATAGCTCCTATTTTTCAATGCTAAAATCTGGAATTAAAACGTAGAATTTCTAGTATGCTCATGCCACACTCCAGTGGGACTTCTCTTGTATTTGCTGCCCATTATTTCTGCATTATTTGCCAGAACACACCTACATGTTCTTATTGGTTGTAGAGCAATTGCCATCTTATCAATAACAAAATAGCACAGCCATTGTTAGGGAATTTCTAAAGATTTCTGACCTTGTTTTGCGGATGCCACCTTCAAACTTACTGTAATGTGGGCCATTATTTCCATGCCCCTAAAAGACTCAGCTATTGTAGTCCTTTCCCGACCTATGTCCCCTGTAAATGAGTCACAGTAGTCCCCTCTAGGTTTTTGTATTATAACTTTGGAATGGTTAGAACATTAGGAGGAGGCTCTGTTCTGAACTCCTGACTCAGAGTCTGTATATATACTTTCCTGATCTGGCCCTAGATGGGTCAGTGTAGTGCTTCCTTTTCTTATGCTCTATCAGAAGATGAAACAACCGAGACTTTTGTTAGCATTCACCATGGCATAGATTCATGTCTCTTAGAACGGAAAAAAAAAATGCACTTTTTGTTATATTAATGTCATCCTTTATAATCCAGCTCAATTTAAGTCGAATTCTTGAGAAAAGCAGTAAGGAACAGCTCCAGAAGCAGAACTGGATGGTGCAGCCAGACCCCAGGTGCCAATGTTTTGCAGTCTGTAAAAAACTGAAGCTCAGTAGTAACAGTTTTTTTTTTTTTTAAGTAAAACAAGATTTATGATATCAACTCTAGCTTTTGGACTAGAAAGCTCAAATGAGAAAATGTACATGTGTGAAAATTAAATATTACATTTTTTTTGCTGTTACTTTTATTAAAGAAGAAGTCACTCTGACTTTTCAGGCCACACGTTTTCTGTTTAGCAGTTAGAATTTCTTGTGATTTTCACTTTATATGCTTGCCTCCCCATGTATATTTTCAACCTATGTACACAGATGATGTTTCCTGGCCTGAGAAAATCGGTCCCTTCATAGATATTTGTTCTGTGATTGAATGTGAATCAAAGCTCCTCAGAATCATGACTAGCTCTTCTCAAGTAGCCCTGTCCTTTATTTCACAGGAGTTAAACTGAGAAAACAAACTTGACTTAAAACAAATGAAACTTACTATCTGGTAAAGTCCTCAGTCTTTTATGTCTTCTGATAGTTTAACACCCACAGAATTCGTACTGTTTTATGTAATTTTATAACTACTATATACAGATCAATCCAGTAGCTCATCCTTCCAGAACTAGCACCAACATACGATACTATGTATCAGTATCTGCAAGTCCTTTGATTATTTTCCCTTACTCTTCTTGTAACCTTCTGTCTTCCAAAATCCCTTGGCTAGATTTTACCAGGTTCAGTGAGTTCTTAAAAGAGGTAAATACTTGAAATCCTGGTAACTGCTGGCAATGTAACTTTCAAAGGCATATTTGCTATTTCTGATGGAATCCAGTCCATCTGCCCTAATACAAGCTTCCTGGATTGCTATATTCCTGAACACTCTGTGTCATTCTTTAGTAGGGATCCTGTAGTATGAATGACAGGATTTGAGCTGAAACCCTTACAAGGAGGAAAAGGGACTAAGGCAGGAGGTCCTGTGCCTATGCAGACCCCTCTGGACTGCAGGTAACTGATAACAGCATCTTGAGGAGAGTAGCTGCCCACCAAAGAGAACCCTGAGAAAGGAAATAGCATGAGAACCGGGGTGCAGTGGAGGGTGGGGGCGGTGAACAAGACATGGGGGATGGCTGGGCAGCATGGAGGTTCCTTCCAGATGGTGACTAAAATTTTGAGTGGCACTGAGGTTGGCACGGACATGGTAACCCCCTTCCCCCAATTTCTAAGGACCTAGCCCCTAACTAGTGGGAGCGTGGGTTGACCACTGTCCCACTGAGACCCGGCCACTGCCCCTCTCCATTGTCCCTAACTCCTATCCTTGACTGAGGATACTGGGAGAAATAAAAGAGACACTCCTTTCCTTCCTTCCATGGAGACTCAGTTCTGTGGACAGAAGGTGGCTTAGGCAGGGCCTGTGGCAGCCAGGGACAGTCCCAGTGTAAGTCCTGAGTGCCCAGTGTTTGGGAATTGTAGATGACCCCAGGACAGCAATGATGAAGAGTAGGCAGGGTGGCCTGAGCCCAGGGTCAAGAATATGAGACTGAGGACTGTGGTCCCAAGGTCCTCACATTGTGGGGTCAGGCAGAGGGAAGGTAGAAAGGGTAGAGACAAACAGGACCAAGGTGAGTGCAGGCGGGGGCCTGGGGCTCAGAGCTTTTTGGTTTTCTGCCACTTATTGGAAGCCTACTTTCTTCATCAGCTCACTCTCTTTTTAATTCAAATTTATTTTTAAGCATTATATACACACACAGACATTTATAAGTACATATATGATATAGTTCATGTATATGGATTAGGTAGTTGTTAATTGATAAGCCTTCTGCTCTAGAACAACTGGAAATATAATTGATTTATTATGTCAAAGTATATTTAGGGACTGGAGCTGAAACTTTGCAACTTGATATTTTGGTCCCCTGCAGAATTTACTACATACTAATTAATTCAGAACACGCTATTTTCTGAAGCTTAACGGAAGGTAATACAGTATTTTTAACCTGAATTCTAAATAGATTTCACAAAGTATTTTTTTTTTTACTCTTTGCAATGAATGAAAGATGCTTAAAGTGAAAAGGGACATTATAGAATTTACTAAAAAGATTGGCCTTTCTTTCATTTTATAGGCCCAACAACTTACTGATCTGGAACGAAAATTAGCTGTGGCCAAAAATGAGCTGGAGAAAGCAGCTCTGGACCGGGTAAGTTAACATCTCTGAATCCTCATACTTGCAGTTTTAGCAGACAACGCTGGGGTAGACCTGTTGGTTCACTTGATTGATTGATGTACTTCCAGAAGCTGTAACTGGTAGATGGGTATAGAATTCATGAGTGCTTGACACTCCCTTTGGAACCCAAATCTTTCCTCGTTTTTGCTGCTACAGTAAATTGACTCAAGTTTCAGCCTTGTGAGTTCATGACTTTTCATTTTCCACCTTACTGGTACATTTGTTCTATAACACCATGAATAAACATGCTTTAAAGCACCAACAAAGATGCCATGTATTAACTCTGGGTGAATGAGTTAGGAAACAAATGGAAGTAGTCATTGACACTTTTAATTTTGGAAATCGTAAATCAGAATTCTGGAGGGAAAATCATAACAGAAGAAGGTAGCCCTCCTAACCAGCTCTGTTCACATAAAGATAATGCAGGAGGAAATGACAGTCTGTCTTTATAAGAGCTTTCCTTAAATATAATTCACATACCATTAAAGTTACATTTTTAAAGTTCACAAAGTTGTGCTACCATTACCACTAATTCCAAAAGATTTTCTTCACTGCTTTTTACCTCTATTTCATTTTGGTCTTATTAATCTCCTGTTGTGTTACAAATGTGTATGCTCAGTATAAACCACAACTCCTGTTTGATGCCAGCCTTTGCCCTTCCGTGTTCTTCCTATGAGACACATGTGGAGAATAGGCAATTGGCGTATGGAAAGGGAAGTAGAGAGAGAGAAATTGATTATATAATTCAGAATTATTGTTCTGCTTAATCGTTATGGAATGTGGCAAAATTTCTTAATGCCTCTCATTCTTTTATTTTTACTTTCAAATCACCTCTATGAAATTATAGGAAATAAACATTTCTCTATTCTTTAGTTCACTCAGAACAAAAGGTAGAGTGACTTTAAAATAATCTCTTTGTTTACTCACACCCATTTATCAAACATCCACTGTCATTTTCTGTAATACTGAGAACATATATCTAACACATATTAATACAGGAAAGTCTGAATATGAGAAATCAATCATAGTATTTCAGACTTGAGAAGACAAACACCACATTATTCTCAATCAAAAGCATGGAAAGTCTGTGCCGAAGGAACAGGGCCATCCAGGAGTAATCTGCATTTTCCTAAACCTTCAACACATCCCCTCACTGAGATCAGTTCTTGATTAGGTTAGCGTTAGCAGCCATCATCCTGTCTAACACTGGAAAGGGAGGCCCTCTCTTGTGGGACATATCCTCGGGGGAATTTTTGGTTTATTTCTGCACTATGTTTGACATGTAATAAAAGTATTTCTAGACGTATAGAGAGGGAATGCAATCCGATCAGAGTACAAAAAGAAACCAAGGAAAGCGTAACTGAAGCTGATTCAGACACTGGAATGAGAAAACAGAATTCACGAAGATGAGTGTGTGTGTGTGTGTGTGTATGTGTGTGTGTGTGTGTCTGTGTCTGTGTCTGTGACAATAGAGAAAGTAAACAGATAAAAGGACAGAATTTTCTCCTGGACTTGGAATCTATTAAAAACATCAAGTACGTACTGTAGAATTAGAACAAAATAATGCATGTAATTGAGACTTTAACTTTGTTCAGTGGCAGACTGGATGAGTGGACATTATAGAAGTGAAGACAAGTAAAATGTAAGGAAAATTAATATCAAATACCTAGACTAACATAAAGTACAAATAAATGGAAAGTTAACAGAGAGAGAATAAGAAATGTTTATTGATTTTTAAAATTTTAAAGTATTTATAATTGTTGTCCCAAAAGGAATGACAAACAGAAGCAATATTTGTAGAGGTAATGACTTAAAATTTTCCAAATGGATAATTATAGGTCATTCCAAGAGACAGTTATCACAATCCTAAATCAGTATGTATACAGGAGTGTTCCTTAAAATTGTACATAAATTTTTGAAAGTACCCTTGAGACCCATGCATTTTTTCATTCTGCTGTATTTCAGTACAATTTATCAACAATAGATACTTAACTAAGAAAAATGAAAATATGAATAAAAACAATGAGATGTCATCTCAACACCATCAGATTGGTATGAATTAAAAAGTCTAATGATCCCATATTCCAGTACACTAGTATTGGTAGTATAATTATTAAATCAGTTTTTAAATGTGTGTATTCTAGAATTTGTACTTATCCCTATGTGCTTTAGAAACATGCATAAGGATGAGAAATACAGCCATGTTTGTATTAACACCAAATTGAAATAATTTAAATGCTTACTGTTAGAATTAGCATATACATTTCATATACATTCCATACTCATATTTTCAAATAGTAATCAAGATTTAATATTAATGAATAAATATAAAGACATTTATATCTATATTAATACACCTATAACATGTACTATTGAGTTAAAAAATTCAGAATTATATGTATGGTGTTTAACAATTGTTCAGATACACAAATCACATTTATTTTGGATTATATATCATATAAATAGATGAAGTAGAAAAATACTTTTATCAAATTCAAGGACCCAATTGCCTTTGGAGAAAGATGGAGTAAAATCACACTAAGAATGCTTAAAATTACTTCTACTGTTTCCCAAGTGTTTCATTTTCCAACAGTTGTATAGACACAGATAGTCTTTAATTTATACATATAGATAAAGATATACTGTACACATTAGATACATGCATCATATAGTATATACATTGTATATATACATTAGGTAAATGTAATACGTGTGTGTATATTATCTATCTATATTGCATGTTATCACATATTTTATAAAAATATAATAAATTATATATGACAAATATATAACATATAATAAACATGATGCTTTTTAACATTTAATTCAGGTTGATATTTACCTGGTTTTTGTTATAATTGTTATTTTCTTCTCTATATGCCCCTATATTTTTCAAAATATTTTAGAAAATGAAGAAAATGTGCTATCTGCTGTTAGGAGCCTTCCATTTTTGTGATCACAACTTAGTAACCATTTTATTAAAAAATAAGCAAGTAAGATGATCATAGACTTGCTTTGCAATAATATACTGTATACATATAGCAGTTGTGTAAAGAAAAGAGATTGCTTCCTAACCACCAAGTTAAACTATGGGTGTTTTGATACAGGATAGAGGAGATGGAATATTTCAGGTTAATTCATTTTGGAGTTCTTATGGTATCTCCTTGATATGCAATAGTTGTGAAGGACCACACTAAAATTCTACTTCCCAGAGACTTGGGTCTCACATAGGCGTTTAACTAACTTTTCAAATAGGATATCTAAAAAGTGTTGCAATAACTAATTAGTAAGGGCATTTTGTGAGTTCTGATGATATTCTTTCTTAAGGTTTAGATCTTGGTGACAAATGTTTTGAATGAACATCTAGATATTTTAACAGCTTTGCTCCATTGTGATTGTCTTATTTTATATTTTTCCAAGTATTTAAAGTAGTTTTAAGGAAGCCTGCTTGCCATTTTGTAGAGTAGGCCAAGTATAATACATCTTACCAAGATTCTAGCTTTATAAGGTTTTTTAAGTTAGAAAAAAAGACCTTTATACTAATTTATGTTAATCTCTGACTATATCCAACTCATGCAATATTACTTTTTAAAAAGGGACAGAACTCTTTATAGAGTTGGGAGAATCAGAAAATTAGAAATACATATAAATCCTAAAATTCAACTAGACCATCTCTCTCTCTTTTTTTTTAATCCTTTCTCTAACACCCCTACCACAATCTCTACAAGATGCTTTAAATCCTAGGAAGAATGGGATTCCTGTGATCCTGAGGCAGTCCAGTCTCCTCTGATTTTTTTAGCAACTCTGACTGTGGAATGTCCTTCCTTACATTAAATCTTTTCCCTGATCTTACTTCGGATAATCCACTTGGTCAGGTTTGAAATGGCTAAAGAGGTTTGAAATGCCATTCGTGTGACCACAATGTGGTAGGATCTATGGGAGACAGAAAACACGTATGATACATGATCTAGAAATCCACACCGCTCACATTTTGTTGGGCACCCAAAATTATGAAATAATTGTAGAGCCAGAAGGTCCCAGAAGCACAGAGAATGAATGCATTTTATGTACTTGTGAGTTGTACAAACTGGTGTAGTCACATAATGCTAAATGGGCAAATTATAATTTGCCTGAATCACAGAACTCCCGGTTAACATAGAGTTTTTTCTCCTTTGTCTTACCCATTCTGTGCTTTTCTCCACTCCATCTCTATTCACTCCCCACCTAGGTGTGCCTAGCCCACACCATCTGCTACAGTCTGGATTTAGCAGGAGAGGCTTTATGTTGCAGTATTTCCAGAATCAGTCTGCCTTTCTTCAATCATAATTCTTCCACTGAATGACCATGTTTGAATTCCCCAAGCTCTTTATGCATCACTGCAAAATGGAATACTAATAAAACTTACTTTATAAGGGTGGAGAGAAAACTGTATACATCCAAAAAAGTAAAGTATTAAGAACTCTTGGCACAGGGAAAGCACTCAGGAAGCATAGTAATTATTAACATCAATGAATGAGACTGTAGAGACTGCCTGTCAATATTAACAATTTTTCTCTTTAACCTTTAGGATCTTGTAGTTCCTTTTGCGACAGTAAACTATAAAGCATTTCATATTACTAAGAAGTCGGTTTCAACAAATCTCTTGTACCATATGTATGAGGCTCATAAACTGTAGTCATAAAGGCAGGTAGAAATGCTAGCTCACTTCAAAATGGATAAAAACTACAGTTTAATGAAATTTCTTTCTACCTCTCTCCGTCATCTTTATATGAGACTTTTTTACTCTCTTCAGGTGCCTAGCTCCTAAGAATGTTATATCTGGGCTTCAAATAACCTCAAATACCTCATAAATATTATGAAATCATCTTCATACTCTAACTTGGTTCTTGTGACATGTTTAATGAAAGGAGTTTCAGTTTACTATCACAACATAAACAAAAATAATCTCACGATCTAAGAATCAACCTTGGTTTTCCAAACAATCAGTTATTTATCTGGCAATATCTTACGAATTATAGGTAGCCTCAGCTACTAGAATGTAAAAACAGCTTTATAGTATGGAAATCTATCTCTCAAACTTTTATATTAAAAAAAAATTCCGTTGCATTTGACTGTCTCAAAATTTTGCCCAGGAAAGCATGCATTATTTACATTCATGTTAAAGATGACACATGTGAGGGGCATCTGGATGACAAATGTTTTGAATGAACAACTAGATATTTTAACAGCTCTGCTCCATTGTGATTGTCTTATTTTATATTTTTCCAAGTATTTAAAGTAGTTTTAAGGAAGCCTGCTTGCCATTTTGTAGAGTAGGCCAAGTATAATACATCTTACCAAGATTCTAGCTATAATAGCTATATAAATAGATGAAGTAGAAAAATACTTTTATCAAATTCAAGTTAAGCATCTGACTTTTGGTCTCAGTTCAGTTGTGATCTCAAGGTCATGAGATTTGGCTCTGCTCAGAGTCTGCTTGAGATCCTTTCCCCCTCTCTCTTCCTCTGCTCCTACCCCTACTCCTGTTTGCATGCTCTGTCTCTAAAAAATAAGCAAAGAAGTAAAATCTTAAAAAAAAAAAAAAAAGATGACATGTTAGGCAACCTGCATAGACTCCCAGGACTAAGTAGCAATAGAACAAGAACTGTTTTGCCATATGTGTCTGACACATAGCAGGAGCATTGTAGGTAGCTATTGATTGAATACATAAATTAAGATCTAACTTCATAAATTAATAAACTTGCTATTTATCCTACATACAAGGGACCTGGAGACTACCTAGACAGAGAATCAAAAATATCAAAATGGGGTACGTGGGTGGTGGCTCAGTCAGTGAAACATCTGCCTTCAGCTCAGGTCATGATCTCAGGGTCTTGGGAATGAGCCCCACAACAGGCTCTCTGCTCAGCAGAAACCAAGAGTCACTTAATCGACTGAGCCACCCAGGTGCCCCAAGCACTAGTATTTTAATGTCCAAAATAATACTTTATTTGTACAATATACACAATAAAATGAGAAATATTTCATTATTTTCTCATGTAAAACAGCACCAGCCTATGTCTTCTGGAGGGTTTGTTTTATTTATTCATTCAACAAACGTTTGTTGAGTTAGAAACTGGTGGTGCTGCAAGAAAGGTCCTGGCCCTGAAAGAAATGACATCATAATGGAAATGGATAAACCACTGAACATAGAAACAGTAGGTGATTTGCAGCAACAACAAGGCCATCTAGGACTTAGCATAAGAAAAGTGACAGAGACTTGAAGGAGAGTGTTCCTTGAAAGGGCCGGCAGGGTCTGTGTTTCCAAGAAGGTGAGATGGGAGCTGAGACTTGGTGCAATATGCAACAGATAATCACTGAATTCTACCCATGAAACTAATGATACAGTATACGTTAATTAAATTGAATTTAAGTTTTAAAAAAAGATGTGAGCTGAGAGATAAATTTCAGGTGGAAGTTTTCTAACCGATATTTGGAAACGGGGTTCATAGGACAAGAAACATCACGTGTAAAGGCTCTAAGATCCAAATACGTTTGGAATCTTTGAAGGGCTATAAATAAAAAGAGGTTGAAATAATCGGGTTTTTCCTAAAAAAAGTTTGCATTTTGCTATTATGTAGCAAAGCAAGTGAGAAAAGTGGCTTGGGGCAAAGAGGAAAAAGGCAGGGCAAGAACAAGACTGCCCCTAGGAGGGAATAGGTTGTAAGATCTTGGACAAACTATACCTTCTACAGTTTATACCATATTTCATTAGGTGACATCTTATTACAGTGAACTTCAAAGTGAACAGTAACCTGCAATTTCAAAACAGACTACAACTACAGCCAGCAGTTTAAATGAAAATATAATGATGTTGTGGTGTAAAATCATTGTCGGAGTCCTGCTTATGGAACTGGGTCAAGCCAAGTCTGAGTAGTGTCAGTAACAGGTTCTGTCAAGTCAGAGTGACTAGTTAGAAAGCTGTTTTTGTGGTTGAAAGCTGAGCAAAGTAGGGCAATGTGGCTCCCAGCAATCTGTGATCTCTAGCAGGAAAAGTCTACAATGTAATCAAGGAACGGAGGCAGAATCTAAGGTAGGAGGCCAAGTCGTATGCTTGGGGCCCAATAAAGAAATAAAATCACGAGCTAAGAGATTGGGAATCAGTTGAAACACAAGAGCAAAGATAGCTTACCCCATGGCTGTGAAACCTGGGGTGTTGGAGGTTATGTCTATATGATGTTGATTCTGTTATCTGAGATGATCCTGACCATGCCAGGAGACCCTTGGGAACAAACGAGATGATCAAGTTCAGATAATTAAGAATATCACATACATGCACATCCTCACGTATTGTTCCATTGGAAAATGTGTCTTCCCAGAAGATCATTTCCTGAAAATCAATGTTCAAGCTAATAACTTGATACAGTTCATTATTTATTTTCACATCCAAGTTCAGGCATTACTCAGAAATTTGTTCATTTTGGCAACATAAACTGTAAACCTGTTATAGATACAACTTTTACACACATCGTGTGTTTAGAGGAGCCAAGATATAAATGCAGTGAATAAAATAGCCTCATAACTTCCTGCATGATCTGAGATGATTGGAAGTTTACATTTCAAAACCACATTAACTTTGAGTCTGGGCCCGAACTTGCCTGACTCTGTTGCATTAGCTCTATTTCCATTGTCTCACTACAACACGTGAGACAGAAAACATATTTAAATTGTTCAGTACCACCTGGCATCTTTCACTCCTGGCCCAGTACACAATGCCATGGTGTCCTATTCTGTGGTGAGAGGAGAGTTAGCCACGATTATAACAAAGCACCAGTAGGAAGAGAAATCTGAATTATTATTTCATTACTTGTCATTGATATAGCTTATCACTTTCCTTCCCTAATATGTAGAAACAGCATTTTCACCCAAGTGTTTAAGTCATCGATTCAGAACACGTTCTGGTGAGTCCCTTCTAAGGTGTCAGGGATCATGTTAAGTGCTAAATACACAGTTCTGAACAGAATAGACAACTTGCACATGTGTATATATACATATAAATTACAAATTACAAATTACATAAAGGGCACAAATACAGGATTGAAAGTAATGGGGTGGAGGAAGGACAAGAAACCAGAGGCTCAGACAAGCAGATCAAAGGGACCCTGTTGAGTAAAAGATCATCATTCAGCTTGGTCCAGCTTGGCCCTGTCCTGTCCACCTGACGACGTTTCTCCAGCCTAGTTCTTATCAGATATTTATGTCGTCTTATACAGCTTGTCCGGGCACTATTAACGAGAAGGAAGTACATGTCGATTCTATTTCTTATGCATTGCCAGTTGCTGCTCTTCCTGCTGCTTTTGTTTTGTTTTGTTTTTTTCATCTCTGGCCTGGACCAGATAGATTTCTTAAACTGCTGTTCTTCCAGAAAGACATTCTTTTTCATCTTAAAGATAAATCTTATCACCTATCACAGAAGAGTAGAAAACTCAGAGGTAGACATTGGGAAGGATCTAAGTCACCATTGCTACACTTCAGGAGACAGGAAATAGGATCAGATGCTATGTGAGGTGTGTTCCTGGCCTAGAATATAGAAGATAGTAGTTTTGTTGGAAGAATACTACCTCAACAGGAGGACAACAGACTTTGCTGCTTCACTGACCCATGGGTACCCTGAAAGGGTACACTCCACATGTGCCAGCTTGTCCAGGGACCTTGGCCCCAGTAACTAACCTCATCTTCTCTCAAAGGCCACATCTCATGTCTTGAGATGGATGATTATGTGACGTTTTCTTATTTGGACCTACATCCATGCCCTTTATTACCCCTGAGTTACCATAAAGTTTCCTAAAATTTGTATGTTTCTTTCCATTTTGGGCACTGGAGATCTCTCTGTCATTTGTACTCAGCTTTATATTATTATTATTAATATTATTATTATTAATATTATTGTTATTATTATTTACTCTATCAGCATTTAAAAATATTTTTAGGGATGTCTGGGTGGCTTAGTTGGTTAAGCATCCACCTTCGACTCAGACCATGATTCCAGGGCCCTGAAATTGAATCCCACGCCGGGCTTCTTGCTCCATGGGGAGCCTGCTTCTCCCTCTGCCTGTCACTCCTGCTGCGTGTGCTCACTCTCTCTCTCTCTCACTCTCTGTCTGACAAAAAATAAATAAATAAATAAAATCTTTTTAAAAAACCGTCCCTTTTTGGCAGTGGAATCTGGTGGTAAGATGGGAATTACGGATGGTTGTTGTCTACGTTAGTTGAGTCTGCCTTGTGATATAAACCCGGGAAAAAAAGCAGTCTGAAAACCTTGAACTTTCATTTTTTCAGAGTAAAGTAGTAATGATGCCAGTTCCACAGATGTTAGCATAAAATTATTTCTTGCATGTGAATGAGCTTGAAATATTGTGAAATCCTATGCAAATATAAGAAAGTATAAATATTATAATTTACAATCACATCGGATTAACTCCTAGCACTTAACAAGGCCCACAGGAAATAAGTGCTTTATTAGAAACAAAATTGATTTTTTTCCAGTCTGTGGGCAAATTGAGTGGTCCTAGTGGCTCCTCTGAGAAACACAGGGGCCTACATTACCAGGGGAATGGTTCGTAATAAAAGCAACGGACACCAAGAGAAAGATGGCAGGTTTCTACAGACATTTTCTCCTTGAGAGTGACCCTAGAGGACATGTCCTTGCCAGCAAACTATCACAATTGAAATCAAGTCAAGTAACATATGTCTCTGAATTTCAGTGTTCAAAATATATCACGAGACACAGTAGCTCCTAAAAATAGACTGAGTGTGCATTAAATAGTGAGTGTGTCAGGGAGGAATTTAGAAGTTAGGCAGTTACGTTTGAAAACTGGTAGGCATTTGTGTGGGGAATGAGTGTAGGCTAGGAGCACGGGGAGAATCAAATCAAATAAAGAACAACCGGAACCACATGTAAAAGTTGTCATCTCTCTTTTTTCCGTAGGACTCACAGCTGAAAGCAATGAAGGAGACTGTAAACCTGTGCCTGTCAACCGTGTTCCGTAATCAGCCTCCCCCTTTAAGTCTCAGGAGGCCAAGTCCAACTCAGCTGCCAGTTCTACCTGGGACGGTTGGGCCTGTGATTCCTGATGCAAGTTCAAAATTCCAGGTACACTTTAATCGTGCTTTGAAAGTATAAGCAAGTAAAGCATTGTCTTTATACTTCATTCTATGTGATCGACAGAGTGGGTAGAGTAAAACACCAAATTCAGAGTAAGACACCAAATTCATGGAAAGATTAGGAAGTAAATGGAAGACAGTAAACCTTTGAAAGTTGCCGTTGTCACTTGGAGAAGGTTGGAAGACAACATTTGTTTTAGAGAGCCAGCTGCTCGTTAGCCAGAATTGCCTAATTATAAAAATAATAATTATTATTCTAAAAAAATCTAAAAGTATTTTAAAATAATATTTTAATAGTATTGTCTCAATTTATAATAATTACAATGACTTAATATAATCTTATATAATTTAATTATATTATCATATTTTACTAATACTATTATTTTATAATTAATTAAAAGAAAATATCTTATGTTACATACCAGTATATATTAGAGGTTTAATATGGAAAATTCTTTCTCCTAGGTATATAATATAGAAAATACTTTCTCTATAACGGTCATCCTTACAAAAGTGGATACTTTTTTAAAAAAGTAAGGCTGTAGTTTCAACACTT
This sequence comes from Ailurus styani, assembly GCA_002007465.1. Taxonomy (NCBI): domain Eukaryota; kingdom Metazoa; phylum Chordata; class Mammalia; order Carnivora; family Ailuridae; genus Ailurus; species Ailurus styani. The sequence goes on from LNAC01000062.1 coordinate 10,959,898, forward strand.
CCTGCACATGGGACTCAAAATCCTGACACTTGGGACTCACTTCAAACCTATTAAATTCTTTCCGGTTGGGCTCTAAGTCATCAGTAGTTTTTAAAAGCTCCCCAAGAGATTCTGAGAACAGGGGAATCAAGCAAAACTTTGTCAACTCCCACCACCACCCTACATTAGACAGTGCAGTGGGGCATTGGTTGCTTAATGCCTCAGTCGTCAGAACCTTCCATTTACAGGCTCTACGTTTAAATAAATCCCGACACTCTGAAATAATTGGACAAAGCGTAGCTTCAAGCAGTAGAGTTGAAAGCACTGGCTCTTTTGCTTTAGGACCACTTGCTGCTAAGGTGAGTGTTCTGGATGCCAGTCCAACTTCTACTGCAATTCTCTCCCAGCAGTGTGCCCAGAAACACCTGAGAACCACTGGTGCAGTTACCCAGTGAGGCACTACTGTGTGGGGCTTGCTTACTGCTTATTCTGATTCCCTACCCTTGAATTAAAAGGGTGTGCACAAATGGCAGTTTAGAGAAACACTGTTTTCAGAATCAAAACCAAGAGAAAAAAATGTAATGTTGTGTTTTTATCTATAACTAATCAATGTATGAACTGCTCAGATTTAGTCTGAATAATCTCATGTTTTGATGTTAAAAATCATTTAAAAATATACCCTTTCATTTCATCTTATTCTCTTTTTACTCTGTACCTAAGGATCTCTAGAAATGTTTAGGCCAGTATTTTTCTCCTTTATTTTTTTTCCTGCCTCTTTGGAAACTCTAGGTCTAAAGGGTTTGTTTGCTTAACCAAAGGCAGGGAAGAAAGTTGCATAATAATGTATTTGTCATGTTTAGGAAGAATCCTGAAGAAATCCATTAACACTGGTCACTGGTAAAATGCCAAGCTTCTCACACGGTGTCACGCACCCACCAGAAAGCCACACCCTGCCTCCTTAGTGTTGGTCTAAGAGAGGAGCAAAGGTTCAGCCTTATTAAGTCTAATGACTTTGGGCACAGCACTTTGTCATTCTATGGGCACACAGGACACCTGTCTCCAACTCAGAATATGTTTGTTTAGACCCAATTAAGACTGGGCTCTTTATGACCCTAAATGTGTGGAGGAAATTACTGATTGTTACTTTAACTGATTTACTATGAATAAATGTATGTCCTGTCCTTGAAATAAATAATAAATATTTATTATTTCCCTTGGCTTATCACAGAATAATGTAGGAAGCATTTAGATGAGGCTGGTTTAGGATATGCTCATTTCTCAAAAAGCAATAACAGAAAAATCCAATTGTTGAAGATAAAGTTCAATAAATCTAAGTTGATGTACTATAGAGCATTCTATTTTATGGATTAGCATTAAAAGCTTCTCTAGCGTTTATGTTTTGCCCACATTCTTTATCTTTTCATTAGTGGTGGAAATTGTATTTTATGTATACTTGGGGTTTCAGCTCCATGCCAGTGCCTCAGAAAACATTTTAAATCCCGAATAATATGATGTGATGTGGGGTGTGTATAAGAGAGACCCTTCTATCATGGAATCTTTTTTTCTCTGTACATGAAAAGAGGAACTTTTAAATGAGGACATTTAACCGGAACACCTTCAGAGTTGGCTAATTGTAGCTGCAGTGACGTGATATGCCCGCCCAGAGCTGTGAGGTGATCGCATCTCTTACCCTCCCTGTGCCTCTGTTTCCTCGAGTGCCTGTCAGTGTTGTTGTGGCATGAACATTACAACTAATAACTCCCCCTGTTTTCCATGGACTGTTACTGGTCTCATCTACTTTCATTTGGTTTCTTAAATCTTCAACTCTTGAATGGTTTCCCCTGAAATCCCTGAAACACAGCCAAGTAATCAATTTTCAACTCACATCTGGAAAAAAGATAAAATACCCACATACTGTGCTCCCCCCACAAAAAAACGTCATTTTATTTTTCTTAAAGAAGATTTGGTAATGCAGTCAAAATTTTCATTGTGTTATTCATCTGTATATATGTATATGTGTATACATACATTCACATACACATTATTACATTAAATATGTATGTATATACACACACACACATTTGTATATATTTCACTGTGGATTCTGAAAGCCACAGATTTCATTAGGTGGAGAGTTTAACACTACAAGAATCTACTGGTAAAAACTTAAAATAATTTATATATTGGTAATCTCTACTTTTTTAAGAGATTTTTTCTTCAAGATTTTATTTATTTGACAAACACAGAGAGAGAGATCACAAGTAGGCAGAGAGGCAGGCAGAGGGAGAGGGGGAAGCAGGCTCCCCGCTGAGCAGAGAGCCCGATGCTTAACCTTGAGGTTCTCTCTCTCCTTCCCATTTTCACACACACGCTCTCTCTCAAATAAATAAATAAACCTTCTTAAAAAAGTAGAGGGTANAGGCAGAGGGAGAGGGGGAAGCAGGCTCCCCGCTGAGCAGAGAGCCCGATGCTTAACCTTGAAGTTCTCTCTCTCCTTCCCCTTTTCACACACACGCTCTCTCTCAAATAAATAAATAAAGCTTCTTAAAAAAGTAGAGGGTANTCAGCTCAGGTCATGATCTCAGGGTCCTGGGATCGAGGCCCGCATCGGGCTCTCTGCTCAGCGGGGAGCCTGCTTCCCCCTCTCTCTCTCTGCCTGCCTCTCTGCCTCCTTGTGATCTCTCTCCCTCTGTGAAATAAATAAATAAAATCTTTAAAAAAAAAAAAAAAAAACAGACACTCATTTCTCGCAGTTCTGGAGGCTGGGAAGCCCAATACCAAGGTGCTCCCAGATTCAGTTCTCGATGAGGACCCTCTTCCTGGAATGTGGACAGCTGCCTTTTGGCTGAGTGCTCACCTGGTCTTTTTTGGATATGTATGACTAGAAAGAGATCTCTTTATATATTTTTATGAGGGCACTAATCCCACCACAAGGGCCCCACCATCATGACTTAATCTAAACCTAATTACCTTCAAAAGGCCCAGCTCCTAATAGCATCATACTGGGGGCTAGGGCTTTAACATAGGAATTTTAGATGATGCAGATACTTAATCCATAGCATTGTTCCTCTTCTTGGATACTTTCCTTATTTAGAAGTCAGAAAATATATATTATTGAGTGCTTATGAAGTGCTTAGTATTTAAATAAATAGCTTTCCCTCTGTGTGCTGGGACCATGCTCATCAATGAGGATGCAAATTTGAAATCACACAACCTTTTGGACACTGACTTCTCTGTAAAAAGAAAACAAGAGAAAAAAAATGCCAGNAGATCAGGACCTTTTTTTTTTTTTTTTTTTTTTTTTTTTTTGTATTTGGAGTTTCATATTCCAAATTACATTGATTAAAGATAAAGACTAAGGAGACTTGGATCCAAAGGCACATAAGATGATGTCTTTGTTATGAGATTATATATTTATTATGTAGAAAATATTGTTCCAACAGAGAGGTAAAGAGCAAAGGTAGGAGCCAGGAGCTGATTTGTATTTGCATAAAATAATTCCTGACTAGAGTGGAAACAAGCAAACCAGTGACAGTCTGTTTCACTGAACCATGCAGGAGATGATGGTGATCTGATCCATGGTACAGAAATGGAAACAGGATTCCAGATGTCATGGGGCATAGCACTGCTGTGATGTGGTGGTTAAGTGGGATGCATGAAGGCAGGAAGTGAAGAAGATTACTCAGTGCTTGCATATATTAACTGTGATGCAAAAGGCAAGAGGAGAACCAGGATTGGTTTGTTTTTCAGCATGCTAAGTGTTAGAGGTCTCTCATACAGTCATGTGTCTGTATCCCATAGGTGATTAAACATTTGAATCTGGAATTCAGGGAAGACACCTGAGTGCAGATGAAGGATGTGGCATCATCACCATGGCCAGTGATTAAATGTTGAAAGTAGATTAAATGACTTGACAAGACAGTGTAGAGTGAAAAGAGATGAGGGCCACAAAGGATCCCAGAGAAGAGAAATACCTTCAGTATGGTTTTATGTGTAGTTTAATTGATGGAATGTTTATGGTGAAAGTGCCTCTCTGGGCTTTTATTAAGATCCTCTCTTTGTTACACATTTGGACTGAGAACCATGACTTTTTCTTGCTGTTTTACCAGTACAAAACAGTGGAATATGCATGTCATTGTGTAAACTTAGAATGGTGAATACTCCATGGCTGGTATCTGCTTTTAAAAGCTGACTGGGGGGGGGNTGGGGGGGGGGGGGGGGGATTAAAAATAAATAAATAAATAAAAGCTGACTAGGGGAGCCTGAGTGTTCAGTTGGTTGGGCATCTAACTCTTGGTTTTGGCTCAGGTCATGATCTCAGGATTGTGAGACTGAGCTCCACATGGAGCTCTGAGCTCAGTAGGGAGTCTGCTTGAGATTCTCTCCCTCTCACTCTGGCCCTCCTCCTGCTTGCTCTCTCTCTCTCTTTCTCTCTAAAATAAATAAATAGGGTGCCTGGGTGGCTCAGTGGGTTAAAGCCACTGCCTTCGGCTCAGGTCNTTCGGCTCAGGTCATGATCTCAGGGTCCTGGGATCGAGGCCCGCATTGGGCTCTCTGCTCAGCAGGGAGCCTGCTTCCTCCTCTCTCCTCTCTCTCTGCCTGCCTCTCTGCCTACTTGTAATCTCTCTCTCTGTGTCAAATGAATAAATAAAATCTTTAAAAAAATAAAATAAATAAAATAAAATAAAATAAAAAATAAATCNGTGTCAAATGAATAAATAAAATCTTTAAAAAAATAAAATAAATAAAATAAAATAAAATAAAATAAAAAATAAATCTAAAAAAATTAAATGCTGACTATTAAGTTTTCAGAATGTGCACTAGTCAGCTCGTAAACACAGCCCTTATTAAATATTAATTACATACACTTATAATTAAGTAAAATTTACTAAAAGCAAATGTGGCAAATACCAAAACTACTACATCATGCTATTATCTCTGTTCTTGAGGATATTATAATATGTCTTTTGGGCCCATGTTATGGAAATATTATACAATGCTATGCTACTGATCTCTCTTTCCAATTCGTATTCAATATCACCTTGATAGATTTGAAATTGGTAGTATTTATACCATGGAAATTGAAAAACATTACAAATCAGGGTCCTCCTAACCCCCTAAGTTAGTGAATAGCACACCCGTCTGTATGTATGAGTGTGGCACGTGTGTATGTGTGTTAAACCTTTTAAGATAGGCTTACTGGGCATCATGATATACAAACGATATGTTATCAACAAACTCATTTGTTTTTGTCTTCTGCTTATGTGGGAGAGCTAGATGAATAGTAAGTGCTGAGAAAAGGCAAAACAGTTGTAAAAACTGCTTATTTAATTAATGACATATTCTGAAAAAACTAACAATTTTTATATGTCCATTATACTGTTTTCCTTAATTATATTCATTTTATTATAAAATATTACATGTGGCTGTATGTAGTTTAGAAAGTATATAAATGTAGGAGGAAGAACAGGAGGCCTATCACCCAGAGGTCTATTTTTAGGTGAAAAATATGAATTATTAACACAGTAATGTCATTGGTGTTTACAGTTGCATGATATGCAGTTTAAGAGCTAGGATTCACTTTACATTAGGGTGATGATATTTACCTATGAGTGTTTCTGGGAAGGTTAAATAAGATACGAAAAAGTCCAGACTCTGGCCCTGGCACATTAGTCAAAGACATTTCCCAGCCTCCTCCCTTCCTCTCTCCTCCCTTCCCAATGTCTCCACAGGACAGGCTCTCCTCAGCCTTGGTCCCTCCGTAGGGCTGGGCGGGAAAGAATAGGTGGCACTGCGCGCACCAGGCCTCCAAGGTTGTGTGCCTCATGGGGACTGCCGGGTTGTTCTCGCCTCCCCACCACGGGGTCATCTGCTTCCTGGCCCCAAACCCACCAGTTACCACATCAGGGAAGAGACCTTCAAAGGGAGAAAAGTCTCATGTTTNGGGAAAAAATTTTTTTTTTTTTTTTTTTTTTTTTTTTTTTTTTTGAGATTTCATTTATTTATTTGAGAGGGAAAGTACAAATGGGAGGGAGAAGGGGCAGAGGGAGAGGGAAAAGCAGACTCCCCACTGAGCTGGGGGGCTCCATCCCAGGACCCTGTGATCATGACCTGAGCCGAAGACAGATGCTTAACCAACTGAGCCACCCAGGCACCCCAAGGCTCATGTTTTTGGCCCATGTGTTCTAGCCAAGATCCTTGAGGGCACAGGGGATCGTCTGCCTATGTAATTAGGCTGTACTTTTCATCAACATCTAAGAAATCTTGTATAATGAACATAAATACAAGGAAAATTGTTTTTTTAAAGAGAGAACTAAGATTCATAAGTCAGACTGACCAAGTAAAAATCTGTTTTCTGCACTTTTCTAACTTTGAAACCTGGATCAAATTATTTCTCTGGGACTAATCTTCCATATATGTAAGATAGAGACAATAACAGCACCAACCCTACAGAGTTGATGTGAAGAATTATTTTAAAAAAAAAAAGGGGGCGCCTGGGTGGCTCAGTGGGTTAAAGCCGCTGCCTTCGGCTCAGGTCATGATCCCAGGGTCCTGGGATCGAGGCCCACATCGGGCTCTCTGCTCAGCAGGGAGCCTGCTTCCTCCTCTCTCCTCTCTCTCTGCCTGCCTCTCTGCCTACTTGTAATCTCTCTCTGTGTCAAATGAATAAATAAAATCTTAAAAAAAAAAAAAAAAGAAAAAGAAAATCCACATACAGCATTCAGCATATGTAGTAGTGTCTGACACTGAGAAACAATAAAAGTAGGAAATAAGTATTATATCTGGAAACCAGGATAACACTTTGAGAAGATTTTTTGGTATAGAATATTACTTTAAAACAAAAATTGTGTGTGCCTTGTTTTATTGTTGATATGTGAATATACAATATATCTATCCAAATGAGTATAACTATAGTTTTTTAGCATAATACTATGGATGGATTCTCACAATACACTTAATGTCAGTGATCATGGTAGTAAATGCCACAAGGAAAGAGAACATTGAAAGACAGCAGAAAGGAAAAGCAATTCAGATAAGTAATGCTGATAAAACAAACAATGAAGAAATTGTATTATGAAAATCCAGAATTTCATCCTCTCCCCAGGTGGTGACCATCTTCTATCTTCTTTTTCTTTCTATGCAACTCACTGCCTTGGATTTAGCTGTAGTTTACATTGGTAAAGGTCACAACTGTGGTATCTACTTAATTGGACAAGGATGATTTGGTTTTTGTTTTTTGAGGGTTTTTTTTTTTTTTTTTCTGGTTTGTTAGAAATGCCGAAGTCATTCTAGGCCAGCAGTCAACAGTGACCCTATTCAGGAGCTTAAAGGCATTCAAGCGAAAATTGCATTCTGCTTGGTGCCCGGCGGTTTAAAGCAAAGTGGATTTGTATTTCCCTCTCTTCTGCCGAAAATCTGGTGCAATGCAATTTCCAAGAACTCTCAAAGCAGTGCCCCTGGAATTATCATAGACCAAAGGGTCTCAATCTAGGCTGCATTTTTAATCCCTGGGGTTTCACTCAAACCCGAGTGTCAACACTTAAAATTCTGATACAGTTCAACTGAAGAGCAGGCTCATTTGGGGGATTATTCAAAGCTCCCAGATTATTCTAATTTATATCCAAGGTTGAGAACTATTAAGATCCTTACTCTAAGAATGGGAAAGGAGTCTGAGAATTAAGCCTGCCCTTTCCCCCACTTCCCTAGAGAAGAGAAGATTTCTCAACTAGCTCAGAGGTTTTAGATAGATCTGCTTTTCTACCACTTGTCTGTCATTAGCTCACTATTTGGTTATCTTTCACGTCTACCAACTACTGGCATTCTTCCATGCTACAAAATGTATTTTATATCTTTATATCCAGGGTTATTAAAAGGATAAAAATGAACACATAAGTTTAAAATTTTTCGTAAAATATAATATTACAACTAAGGAATTTTGTTTGGATTTCATTTTTGGTCCTAGGAGATCTTAAGAACTTCTTTGATTACTTCGCAGCAGAGATGGCATATATGTGGCAATGAAGCTAATTTTCAGTTAAAAATATTTAAAATATTTTTATTTTATTAAATAAATAATTTAATAATATAAATAATAAAGTAATTAAATCTTAAAATTTAAATTTAATTTAAATGTATAAATATGCATTTAATATATAATAATATATAAGTATAATATAAAAGTATAAATAAAATACGATTTAATTTTTAAAATTTAAAATTTAAAATAAATTTAAATTTAAAAATAAAAGTAAATGAAATAAAATTATGAATAATAAATTAAGTAAAATTTAAATATTTTGTTAAAAATAAAAATTCATTTTAAAATAAAAAACATGTTATTTTATGAATATACATAACATAGATGTACATAAATATTTGTAAAATTATATATATAGATTTTAAAGATTTTATTTATTTATTTGACAGAGAGAGATCAAGAGCGGGAATACAAGCAGGGGGTAGTGGGAGAGGGAGAAGCAGGCTTTACCGCAGAGCAGGGAGCCCGATGCCGGTCTCCATCCCAGGACCCTGGGATCATCATGACCTGAGCCGAAGGCAATGCTTGATGACTGAGCCACCCAGGAACCCCCTTATAAAATTATATTCTAAACTATAAGATACATATTTGAACTGCTAAATATGAAAATTGAACCCACAAGGAATCTTTGAGGTTTTTTTTTTTAGTACTGGTATGCAGGTTTGTACCTTGGAATAGTCTGAAACCAAATTCTCATTAGCTTTCATTTATTCTTGATCCTTGATACTTATATAATAACATTATTTATAGAAATTGGTAAGTTGAGTATCTCTGTGTTCTTACAAAGACGGCTGTTAGCAACAGGAGGACATAATTCATTCAATCTTACTAAAATTAAAATAGGAAAAAACATTCTTGGTCGAAATTTTATCTTAGGTAAGTCTAGGAAGTCACATTAACATTCAGAGAAAACCTCACCACTGAATATCTTCTTTGTCATTCCCTTCCATTTTCTTTTTATTTTCTTTCATAATTAAAATTTTATTGGTTGTCTTGAGGACCAATACACAGATGTTTCAATTTGTACATGATTAATGTATGTACCACAAAATTTAAAAGTATGCAGTTGTGATTCTTTTCTAAACAGTTATTCCAGTGACTTTCCAGCTTAAATTTGGAGGCAAATGTTTTTCTTAAGAGGATACCCAATGCAGGGCGCCTGGGTGGCTCAGTGGGTTAAAGCCTCTGCCTTCGGCTCAGGTCATGATCTCAGGGTCCTGGGATCGAGGCCCGCATCGGGCTCTCTGCTCAGCGGGGAGCCTGCTTCCTCCTCTCCCTCTGCCTGCTTCTCTGCCTACTTGTAATCTCTCTCTGTGTGTCAAATAAATAAATAAAATCTTAAAAAAAAAAAAAAAAGAGGATACCCAATGCAAATACTTTCAAGTGTTGATAAGGTGCTGTGTCATAAATCCCCCTAACTCACAATATCATCTACACCACATACTCAACATATTACCAAAGTTACGAGGTAAACTGACCTACCAGGACCAAAGATATTACAGAGTGCTTGAAATTCTGATAAGGAGAGCCAAGGTCAAGGAATGGTTTTCCTTAGGAAACAATTCTATGAAAAGTGAGATGAGAAGTAATTTAAAATGTTTAAGACATAATAAAAAGGACTGTGGCTCCAAATTGCCATCCAGTGTGCTGTGTATTACAGGATATAAAACTACTTCCCCATCTGTGGAATGATAATCAAGACAATCAAAACCTCCCATATTCAGTATCCCACTATTTTCTGATTGCATCAAAAATAAACAACCACCAAACGATTTCGCCTCTTAAAAAAAACCATTTACACTTAAAATATGGGATAAAGCAGGATTCTCTCCTTCTTAAAAATGTTCCTGGAGCTACTAAAAGATTTACATCTACAAAATGGTTGATAAGAATATTCCTCTGGATTGTCTGAGAGACAGGCACATGGGTAAGACATGGTATATGATGTAGTCAGACTCCCTCAGCTTTTTTTCTCTCCTGCTTCCTCAGAGGCTGGATCCTCCTTGTTTGTAGTTTCTCCATTTTCTGCAGGTAAATCATTTTTAGTTTCTGGGTTAGACATTTTCTCCTGTTTTTCCTTTGCTCCTCTTTTCCCTTTTGTCTGAAGATTTATTATTTCCTGCTGCATGTTCTGGCTTCCTTTCCACTTTTGCAGAAGCAGGTTTACCTGACAAGCCCCCCTGCTGATCTCCCCCCGGGCTTCTACCTCCCACCCCTTTGGCAGAGCCCATCCTCCTGTGCCTCCTGGTGGCAGGCACAGCAGGGGCCCTGTGAGGGGGGCCATATCATGAGCAGAGGCTTCATGAAGCTGTGCTGCCTGGATCTTACCACTTCCCGTGTTGCCACACAAGCTGCTGGGACACACGGGGGAGTGGGGGGAGAACCAGAAGACTGGTTCCATTTTATTTTTCTATATTTTCATTAACATTTTTAGACACTCACCAAATAGCAGTAACTTTCATGGTGCCTCCAATGTAACAGAGATTGAGTTATTTCAAAGGTGTTTTAGATCGCTTCTAGTTACCACTTGGCTATTCATAGGTAAGATTTATCTCAGTATCCCCTCCATTGATTATCAATGCAAGGGACATTTTATTTTAGACATTAGAAATTATTGCCCAACTCTTGTTTTGTCTCATTAGATGCAATAAAATTCTTTTTTTTAAAAAAAGATTTTATTTATTTATTTGACAGAGAGAGAGATCACAAGTAGGCAGAGAGGCAGGCAGAGAGAGAGGAGGAAGCAGGCTCCCTGCGGAGCAGGGAGCCCGATGCAGGGCACCTCGATCCCAGGACCCTGAGATCATGACCTGAGCCGAAGGCAGAGGCTTTAACCCACTGAGCCACCCCGGTGCCCCGATGTAATAAAATTCTTGATCCTAAAAATTCCATCTGCAAGAGAGATTTCCTTATTACACTTGCAGAAGAAAAGAATATCTATAAGTAATTTAATCAACTTGTTTTGATCATTTTAAGTCAACAGTGCTTCTTTTCCTTTCCACAAATTATTCATTCATTTATTCTTATATCTTGCAGCCACTGGCAATCTACTGAAAGTTTTTTTTTAAGAAGGGAAACCTGAAAAAATTACAATTTTAGGACGATAATTTCAGTACAGGCATACCTTGGAGATATTGTGGGTGTGGTTCCAGACCACTGTAATAAAGTGAGTCAAATGAATTTGTTTCCCGGTGTATATAAAAGTTATATTCACACTATACTGTAGTCTATTAAGAGTGTAATAGCATTATGTCTTTAAAAAGTACATACCTTAATTAAAAAATACTCTCTTGCTAAAAATAATCAAAAGATAAAAAGACTTCAAAAGCAAGCAGAGAAGACACATTACAAAAAATGGAATAATAATTACCCAGAATGTAATCACAATTAGGCCAACAACTGACTTTTCAACAGCAATGATGCAAGGCAAGAAGTAGTGGAATAATATCTTCAATAGGTTGCGATAAAACAACTGTCTATCTATTGGTGTATGCTTGTAATGATTTTACTGTAATAAAAATCAATGGTCATAACTGGCCTAAAACACTGTTATAGTAACTTATACATGGTGAGAGGGTGGTCAGAATTAAAAAATTCTCAGGTCTTTGCCTTTTTTTAAAAAGCAAAAATACTGAATAACTGCAAACTCTGACGAGTATTCACATCAAAATATTCTAAATAACCCCACACACATAAAGATACTTTATTACTAAAAAATGCTAGCCATCAAGGAAAAAAAAGCATGCTAGCCATTATCTGAGCTTTCAACAAGTTGTAATCACTGGCTATAGATCACCATTACAAATATAATAATTATGAAAAGTTTTGAAATATTTTGGGAATTACCAAAATGTAACACAGAGACATGAAGTGAGCAGATACAGTCAGAAAAAATGGCACTGAGAGACTTGCTTGATGCAAGGTTGCCACAAACCTCCATTTGTAAAAAAACACAGTATCTGCTAAGTGCAATAAAGCAAGATACACCTGAGGCAATATAGAGAGAATGATTAGAAGGACAAGATGATACTAGCAAACAAAATTTTTAGGAGATTAATGGTATCTCCTTGGGGAGAGATGATGAGACCATGGTGGTGGGAAAGGAGAGGAGGGGATGGATTTGAAAAATGCAAAGAATAAAAAATTTGGAGGAATTTGTGTGGAAGTGTGAGAAGATGAGTTGGTTCTTGTAAATAAGTTAGTTGTGAGGAGGAAGAACATGGACAAATGTATGGGGGGAAGCGCTTCTTAACAGGATGGAAGGAGACTGAGTACATTTTTGGCAAAAGAGAAAGGGGATAATGAATAAAGTTAATGAAGACAAAATTTAGAGACCTATGTTAAGTAGTCAGAATTCTAGAAGAAACACCAAGGGATATGAATATGATCACTAGGTGAGGAGTTGAATGTGGAGAGCAGTAGGGACATAGCAACTTAGAAGAAAAGTTGGTTAAGATGAAGAAAGGTATGGATCTGGGGCACCTGGGTGGCTCAGTGGGTTAAAGCCTCTGCCTTCGGCTCAGGTCATGATCTCAGGGTCCTGGGATCGAGGCCCACATCGGGCTCTCTGCTCCGCAGGGAGCCTGCCTCCTCCTCTCTCTCTGCCTGCCTCTCTGCCTACTTGTAATCTCTCTCTCTGTGTCAAATAAATAAATAAAATCTTAAAAAAAAAAAGAAAGGTATGGATAAATTTTGTTGTAGATGAAGGACAGTTCAAAGGGGATGCTACCCAATGGTCTTTAGTTCGTCAGTGAAAATTAGGCCCTTACTGACTCTGGGGAAGCTTCCTGTCCTTCTAGAAAAATGCCTTGGCAAAGCTTGTCTGTACTATCACGTATACACTAATTCCAATTTCTTTCTTTTTTTTTTATTGTGTTCAGTTAGCCACTGTATAGTATATCATTAGTTTTTGATGTAGGGTTCAATGATTGATGAGTTACATATAACACCCAGTCCTCATCACAACACGTGCCCTCCTTAGTACCCATCACCCTGTTACCCCATCCCCCCCAAACCCTCAATTTGTTTCCTGATGTCCTTCAACAGATGAATGGACATAGAATGTGCTGTACATATATACAGTAGACTATTATTCAGCCATCAGAAAAGATGAACACCCATCATTTGCACTAATTCCAAATTCTAAATTCCCTCCATAGCACAGCTGTTGGTACCCTTCTTTGTTTTCCAATCCTAGGGGAAATATGAAACAAAACATCTTCTCAAGAGAGATGAAGTTAGGAAACCTGAGATCCAATAAAATGAGGTATTGCTTCAAAGAAAATAAAACAAAATAAAGGTAATCATTATACTCAAAGTATAAACTATACCCAATGACATAAACTAAAATTAACAGTAAGTCAAAAGAAAATTAGCAAATTTACTTGCATTCCACTAAGTATAAATTTGTTAATAAAATGTATAAGGGATTAAAATCGCCTAACATTCACTAGTTTCCAGTGTATTAAAATCAACTTCTTAAAGATAGGGATAAATGCTAATCCATTCTGTCTATACAGTATCATGTACATTTAGAGAGAAGCTAAAGATGCTTTTTCAATTACAGGGCTTATGCTTCTTTTCCATGGTCCTTTTTAGATATTAGCAAGTTCTGTTAGGTGGGTACTCTGAATATGCTGGACTCTCCCTTTACCATCACTGTCCTGGAAACCTGTGTTGAATCTGCAACTAAATGTTAGATACTCAGTTCCACAAATCATGTATTAAGAGCACAGAATTTGGAATTCAACAGACCAGTTGTAAATCCTGGCTTCTGCCAATTATTCAATGCACATGTGAGATACTGAGAAATTAAACTGGAGACTGTAATTATTCCTCTGAAATAGAGCTAACAATATAAAACAATGACTCTAATAAACTAAAATGTATAAATGCTAAATTTATAGCACAATATTGGGTATATAGTATAGCTAGTGTTTAAGAGCATGATTCTAAAGGCAGACTGCCCAGATCTGAATTTGTGCTCTGCTACTAATCAGCTGTGTAACAAAGGCAAATTTTTAACCAATTTCTTACTAGCAACATAGGGATAATACTATGTTCCTCAAAAGTTGTTATGAGGACAAACTAGCGATTATTAGTTTCAGACTTATTTGTTCTAATGAAATCATTGTGTGTCCATCTCTGGGGAAGTGTCCATCACAAAATTCTGTATGGGGTTTGACAATAAGAAAATAATACGTGCTTTCATCAAAAGAATTTCCACAAAAGGACTTCCAAAAACAACAGAAAATATAAGATCTTTGTATTTGCTGAAAGTAATTATTCTCTATACTAGATTTGATGAAAGACCAGAGAATTATCATCTTGATCCACCCTCAGTGCACTGAGTTGGATTTAAATGTTTCAAAGAAAATTAAAAATAGCATCCTTGCTTTTCATCACTATATGAAACACATTGATATTCAGGATTTTGTGAAATTATAGACAGTCTTTTTGAATCTCCTAGAGTGCTGGTGTTAGACTTTCCTATGACATGTTTAGTCCTCTTTGATCTCCTCTTTATGAAAGCAAGAATATATCCTGAGTATCTGTAACTACCTAACCTACGAAGTTATTCAAATCAAGTATACTCGAAAACCAAACTTTTCTCCTTTGTAGGCTATTGCATAAATTCTAATTGCTCAATAATAATAATAGTAATGAATTTATTTGCTTAGACCTTTATGGTGATTACTATAAGATGTTTAATTAGATCATCACAATAAATAGAGCAGATCTTACTGTAACTATTTTACTTAAAAAGCAACTGAAACACAAACCCAGGTTTTTTTATGCCAAATCTTTTGCACCAAATCACCATCTCAAAATGCACATTACTTGCAACCTTAGAGATATTCTTACAAAAAAGAACGAACATTTAAATATGCACTTCTTCCTTTGTTATCACAATACTTAAATTTTATAGAGTACTTGTTCTGTAACTGACTTACTGCTGAGGGGTTTGCACAAGTTTCCTTAGTTAAAATCCAGAAAAACTTTTTGAGGTGGTACTGATAATATTCTGATGTTATAAGTGATAAAACTAAGGCATTATAGAGGTTAGTGACCCATCTTAAGTCTCAAAACTAGGTCATTGGCAACTGAGGTTCTGAAGTCAAGTGTATCTGGCTCTAGAGTGAGAGCCTGACCACCACTTTACTTCTGAAGAAGTGGCCCTGCTAACAACCCCCTTGCAGTTAGAAGAGAAGGAAAAAGGAAAAAATAGCACAACAATAAGAAAGCAACTCACAAAATGGCAATAATAAGTCTATACTTACTAATACTTACTTTAAATGTAAACGGACTAATGAGGAACTTGAGGGGCAGGGCGGGGGGTTGTGGGGGTTAGCGAGGGAAAAAATGAAACAAGATGGGATCGGGAAGGAGATAAACCATAAGAGACTCTTAATCTCATGAAACAAACTGAGGGTTACTGGGGGGTGGAAGGGTAGGGATAGGGTGGCTGGGTTATGGACATTGGGGAGGGTTTGTGCTATGGTGAGTGCTGTGTCACAGACCTGCACCCCTGGGGCAAATAATAATAATTTTAAAAATGTAAAAAAATTGTAAACAGATGAAACTATCCAGTCAAAGACATAGAGTAGGAAAATGGGTATAAAAGCAAGACCTAACTATATGCTGCCTACAACAGACAAATTTTAGCTTTAAGGACATGTGTAGACTGAAAATGAAAGGATGGAAAAAGCCATTCTATCCTTATGGAAATCTAAAGAAAGCAGAGATAGCTATACTTATATTAAACAAAATAAACTTCAAACCACGGACTGTAAAAAGAGACCGAAAAAGCCATTATATGATAATGAAGGAGTCAATTTATCAGGGGATTATAAAATTAATAAATGTGCACCCAAAATAGGAGCCCTTCAATATATAAAATGAATATTAATAAATCTGAAGGGAGAATAGACAGCAATATAATACAATGCTAGTAAGGGACTTTAGTAGCCCTCTTTCAACAATGGATTGATCATCCAAACAGAAAAGGATACACTGGACTCAAACTACATGTTAGATTAGATGGACCTAACAGACGTTTACAGAATATTCCATCCAATGGCAGGATACATATACCTCTCAAGCATGCATGGAACATTCTCCAGGACAGATCATATATTAGGCCACAAAACAAGTCTTAATAAATTTAAGAAGATTGAAATAATAACAAGAATTCTTTCTAACCTCAATGGTATGAAATAAGAAAAGAATCATAAGAAAACTGGACAATTCACAAATATGTGAAGATTAAACAATATATTCCTGCACAATCAATGAGTCAAAACAGAAATCAAAATAGAAATTTTAAAAAATATATTTTTCAGACAAAAGTGGAAACCTGACACACCAAAACTTACAGATGCAACAAAAGCAGTTCAGGGACGCCTGGGTGGCTCAGTTGGTTAAGCATCTGCCTTCAGCTCAGGTCATGATCCCAGGGGTTTGAGATTAAGTCCCATATCAGGCTCCTTGCTGAGCGACAAGCCTGCTTCTTCCTCTGCCTGCCACTCCCCCTGCCTCTGTGCACTCCCTCTCTCTCTCTCTCTTTCTGACAAATAAATAAAATCTTTAAAAAAAATAAAAATGAAATTTAGAGTGATAAACACCTGCATAAAAAAAAGATAAACAATAAACAACCTAACTTACACCTAGCAAAGAGCTAGCAAAAGATCAAACTAAACCCAAAGTTAACGGAAGGAAAGAAATAACAATGATCACAGGCAAATCAAAGTAATAGAGACTGAAAAGATGATAGAAAAGATTGAAGAAATTAAGAGCTGATTTTTTGGGAAAAGATAAGATAGACAAAACTTCAGTTAGACTTACCAAGAAACAAAGAGAAAGGACTCAATAAAATTGCAATTGAAAGAAATGCTGTTACAACTGAAGCCACACAAATAAAAAGGATCATAACAGACTACTACAAACAACCATGCACCAAAAAGTTGGGCATCCTAGAAGAATAGATAAATTTCTAGAAACACACAATGTACCAAGACTGAATCATGCTAAAATATAAAATCTGAACAGACCAATCACTACTAAAGAGAGTAAATCAGTAATCAAAAACCTCCCAACAAAAAATGTTCAGGACCAGAGGCCATCATTGGTGAACTCTGTCAACCATTTAAAGAGGAATTAATACCAATTATATCAAAGAAAAAAAAACAAAGAAAAGAGGGAATACTTCCAAATACATACTAGGTCAGCATTCCCCTGATACCAAAGTCAGACAAGGACGCTACAAGAAAAGAAAATTATAGGCCAATATCCTCAATGAACATAGATACAAAAGTCCCCCACAAAATATTAGCAAATGGAATTCAACACTACACTGATAGGATCAGGCACCATGATCAAGTGGAATTTGTTCCAGAGATGCAAGGATGGTTCAACACCCACGAATCAGTAAATGATTTAAAAATCATATGATCGTCTGAATAGAGGCAGAGAAAGCATTTGACAAATTCAATATCCCTTTATGATTAAAAAAAAAAAAAAACCTCCACAAACTGGGTATAGAGGGAATGTACTTAACATAATAAAGAACACATTTGGCTTGTCCACAGCTGCTAACACCATACTCAACTATGAAAAGCCAAGATCAGAAACAAAACAAGGATGTTCCCTCAGAATTGGATGTCCTAGGCAGAGCAATTAGCAAGAAAAAGAAGTAAAAAGCATCTGGGAAAGAAAGAAGAAAGTGTCTGTTCGTAGATGACATGATCCTATACAGAGAAAACTCTAAAGACTCCAACTGTCAGAACTAATAACTTCAGTACACTTGCTGGAAGGTATTTGCGAACCTTCTATTTTGATCTGCCACATACCGTTGATTCAGAAGATATTACATACAGAATCTGCACTACTGAGATAAATTTATAAGATAACTTTTTTGAAATGGTTCAGCATTTTCTGTAGACACAAATAACATTGTTAAAATGTTTGTGCTATCAAAATCCATCTATAGATTCTATGTAATCTCTGTCAAAATTCCAATGGCATTTTTCACAGAAATAGAAACTAACAAACCCAGAATTTGTATGGAATCACAAAAGATCTCCAATAGCCAAAGCAATTCTTAGAAAGAACAAAATTTGAGGCATCAACACTCATCAATTTCAACTATATTACAAAGCTATAGTAACCAGAACAGTATAGTAGTGGCCTAAAAACAGATCTATAGACCAATGGAATAGAACAGAGATCCAAAAAGGTAAAAAAACAAAAACCCATAGTCATTTTCTATTCAGGCAAACCTGAATTCACTTGTCTGCTCTGTTTGTTACTTCCTAAGTGATTTACTCTTTGACAAGTGCTTTGACATCTTTAAGAATCTGTTAACTCAGAAAAAAAAACCTGTTATACAATACAATAATAATACTAATTTTGTAGGGTTGTTAGGGAAAACTGAAACAATGCATTTACAGCACACTCAGAAGTATTCAATTAATGTTAGCTTCTTATGAGTAGGTAGATAACAGAATATTAGTTGAGTCCATCTTTCCATTATATGCAACAATTAAAGTCTCTGATGCTTCTGGAAACATTGCAGTGATAGCACTAGACAGACATATGGTTGATGGTTTGATTCACAACAGTAAACTCCTGAGGACCTGGGGCATATCGTCATTATTTTAGTTCCTCTAAAGTTCACCATAATACTTTGTAACAAATGGTAAATGCTTGATAAATTAAGAAACAAATGAATAAATTAATGAACAAAGAACTGAGAGAAGGACTAGTTCCTCATTAGCCAAATTACTATGTGTTCATGAGATGCTATATCTCTCTTAAAACTTCTTCATACCCGTAGAATCACTCTGTCATGGAGAGTAAACATATTCATTTTAGTGACAGCAGTGCTGTGAATTTCCATATTAAACACATGCTCTTTTTCATACGTCATCATTAGTCATGTGTATATTGTGAATTTCAGTATGACTGGAATTAGCTTTGCCTTAATCCAACCTACTGCTCTTGCTAGTTATACTCCTTAAGGCTAGACAGAGTAAATGAAAAGCAAGCATGGTGTCCAGGGCATTTCATTTCCAATATTGTATGTAAAGTATTCTAATTTTATTTTAAAACAAAATATAAACTGTGAATGTTCATGAATGTCTTTTCATAGATGATGATAAAAGTGCCATATTTAAGTTATCTGAGACACACCAGTGTTTAGTTTTCCAGAATAACTTTATGTTTATTGTCCAGACTTGATTAAAATACCAGAATGTAGCCTGTGATCTCATTGAATCCCTGAGAACTTTTAATTCTGCCACTGCTCATTCTCCATGACTAAATTTACCATTGGACTCTAACCCGTTCAAGAATCATTCTTGATGGAGTTAAAACATGTATATGAGAACCTTTCTCACTCCCTGGGGCACCTGCTATCAAAGGATGGAGATTACAGGGAGTTTCCCATAATGCTTATGTAAAGACCCAAGGGGGAGCATTTCCTATCCTCTTCCTAGAATGCTGACCACTTGTAAAACCAGCATTCATCTTACTTTCATGGATTAGGGATTCAATTTCCTTTTATTAGGGTGAGGGTCCTTCTATGCATGCCAGCCTGCTTTTCTGAGCACTTAAGAATTCCTGATTAACATTTTCCCAGGTCTCTCACTTCGGCAAAAGATAATATCCCCCTATTAGTTGTGTGTCCATGAGTCCCTGACCTGAATAATAAGATTGTGTAAATAACGCTGATGCTTTCATTATTACTTGCTGCCCATAATACTATTTTCAGATGAGTGATTTAAACTCTTTCCTGCCAACCTCGCCACAGTTGTCCAGCTCTGCTTAAATCTGCCACACACATTCGACGTTATAAACATTGGACCTCCCATCTAGAACCATTCTTTACAACTGGGAAGGTGTCTCTCTCTCCCTAAAGCATCAGTTTTCACTTCCTCCTCATCCCTCCTGCTATGCTGCTAAAGTCTCAGCAATAGCCCAGCAAAATCCCAAATTGCATTATACCACTAATGACACAGTTAAAAGCATGCCCTTGGTCTCATTAAGCTTTTACTTGAACCATATTAAGAACAGACCTTCTCTGGCTTCTCCATATGCTTAATGTTTTGTGGGCATGAAATAGATAAAATGTTTAATTTTCAACTTTAAAATGTGTAAAATATATTTAATAATACTCTATCTGAATTCCTAGTTTCTTTTTTTTACTTTTAGCCATTTGTTGATGTTTTGAGATAAATATTTTGAACATGTATATGGAGTTGATTCTTTGTTATGTTTATATTCTCATAGACAAAGGGCTACTCATCATTTATAATATCAACTACGTTTTAAAATATTAATTATTTTTATTATAAAACATATGCTGAGGGGTACCTGGGTGCCTCAGTCGGCTAAGTGTCTAACTTCAGCTCAGGTCATAATCTGAGTCCTGGGATCGAATAGGCATCTTGCTCCTTGCTCAGTGGAGAGTCTGCTTCTTCCTCTCTCTCTGCCCCACCCACCATTCATGCTCTCTCTCAAATAAATGGATAAAATCTTTCTTTAAAAAAGTATACTTATTTGTCATGGACAAATTTAGAAATAATGGTAATAGTAATAATACCAATAGTTGACATTTGTTGAATTGTACTCTACCCATATGAACATATTTAATCCTCATAAAACTCTAGAAGGAAGAAATATTATTATCCTCATTCTTTTAAATTTTTTCCTTTGGAAAAATTCTAGACTTAAAAAATACATTACAAATATAGTACAGAGTATACCCTCCATGCAATTTTCCTTAATGTTAACATCTTCCATAGCTATGGGCATTTATCAGAACCAAGAAATTAACATTGATGTATCGTTACTTGAGTTTCACCAGTTTTTCTACTAATGTCCTTTTTTATATTTCAGCGTATCCAATTCAGGGTACCACACTGCATTTTTAGACGTCATGTCTCATTAGTTTCCTCTGGTTGTGACAGTTTTCACTCTTTCTTTGTTTTTCATAACCTTGACACTTTAGAAGTCATGATCAAATATTTTGTAGAATATCCATCCCCCAAACCAGGGCTGTCTGATGGATTTTCATGCTTAGACTGAGGTTATGGATTTTTGTAAATACTACCACAAAGTTGTGGTGCTCTTCTTATCATTTTATCACGTACATGACATCATTGGTGATGTTAATCCTCATCACTTGGTTAAGATGGTACCTACCAGACTTCTCCACAAAGCTACCACTTGTCATTTCCATACTTTATTCTTTGGAAATAAATCATTAAATTTAGCCTACACTCAAGGGAAGGGTAGTTAAGTTTCACCTGTTACAGAGGGAATGTCTGTGTGTAAGGAATATTTGTTCTCCCTCCATTTATTTATTCATTCAGTCATCTATTTATAACAGAACAGACTCATAGATGTTTATTTTAGATTTTAGGTTATTATTCCAGTACTATCATTTTTTTTTCCTTCAAAAATACTTCATTTTTCAGAGCAGTTTCAGGTCATAGCAAAATTTAGCAGAAATACAGAATTCCCGTATACGCTCTGCCCCCCCACCCCCTGCCCAACCTCCCCCACACACAACCTCCTCCACTATTAACTTCCCTCCCTAGAGTGGTGCATTTGGTATAATTGATGAACCTACATAGACACCTCATTATATCACTCCATCGTCTACATTAGATTTCTTGGTGGTGTAAATTCTGTGTATCTTGACAATTGTATAGTGGCATGTGTCCACCATCATATAGAGTGTATCTTCGTCTTTCATATGAGTAAAATGAATTACAGAGATATTAGGTTGCTCACAAAATGTAATAGTTGGCTGACATTGTATGAGTGAAAAAATAACATCTCATTAAAATTCATTGTAAATTTTTTTTTAGATTTTTATTTATTTGACAGATAGAGATCACAAGTAGGCAGAGAGGCAGGCAGAGAGAGAGAGAGAGGAGGAAGCAGGCTCCCCTCCGAGCAGAGAGCCCGATGTGGGCCTCGATCCCAGGACCCTGAGATCGTGACCTGAGCTGAAGGCAGAGGCTTTAACCCACTGAGCCACCCAGGTGCCCTTCATTGTAAATTTTATTTGAATTATTTTATATATCATTTCCTTGTAGATGTACACTGTTGATTCATGTATCTCCTTATTTCTGTTTTGGTTTTTTTCATTTGTCCATTTTAATAAGTATATAAGTAACACTTAGATAAAGATCTGTCTTATACTCTACCACAAGAATAGAGTATGTAAGGATAGAAATCCTGCTTGTTCATTTTTATATTCCTCTTCCTCATTCATCCCTCTACTTAATAACATTTAATACAGTGCCTAGCACCAATACAGTAGGTGATAAATGATTATTTACTGAATGAACGATTATTTAGTAAGTTATTGAGCTTAAGGTTTTTCAGGCACACTTTTGAAGCTGATACTATGGAGACCTCATTTCTGAGGTTTTTTGAAGCCACTCTCAGAAGCAAGAAATATGAGCAGAAAAGCCCATTGTTTTGATTTAGTGTCACATACTTAACCTTCTTAAAAACGACTTAAGAGTTTCACATCCTGGAGGGTGTTTTTATAGAATATTATTTGAAGTCTCATAATATTTCGAGGAAATTTGTAAGTTCCACCTGTGTTAACAACCATCTGTGAACTGCATCAAGCATGTAATCAAGGTTCCAGACTCTTTCGAAAATCCACTGTTTTCTGAAGTCTTACATTTTTATGTATAAAAATGGGAATGGTTCCATAGTAGCCTTACTATCTATGATGGACACAAAAGAACAACAAAAGACCCTTACTTTGGAGAAAATTACTTTGTCTAATACCACATACTTTGTTCATACAACTAAAGTCATTTTCTGAAAATTTTTTAAAAGAAATGTCCAAGAATATACATCTTCCAATTGTGATTTCCTAATAAAGTATGATCATTCATCTCCCCATTTTTAACTGACCACATTTTCCTCCAGAAAAAACAGCTACACCCAACCTATTTTCAGGCACTCTAATTTTCTGGACCTAAATATTATGTTTTTTTAACATAATTCCTTTCCGCACCCACACCCTCCTCCTCCTTCTTCAAAATAAGCTCTATGCCCTACATGGGGTTTGAACTCAGTACCCCAGGATCAAGAGTCACATGCTCTACCAACTGAGTCAGCCAGTCACTCCAAAATTCCATTCTTTTTGATTTGAGGAATCATCTTTATTGCAGCACTATACAACCATTTATGTTTCACTAATTACATCTTTTTTTTCTATTGTTATCTCTATAGAGTTATTTTCCTGGTGTTGGTTTATATAACTATAAATGGATTCTGCTATTATCAGATGCTTGGGTTTTGATTCTACACTTAATCACCTGCAGACATTATTTTCCTCTCTGCTGCTCTAGTACAACCATTAAGAATATGAATGCTTTGAGTTCTTAGAAGACTTGCATCTCTTTATGATATATTGGGGTCCCCTGAATTAATAATTTCTATTGGGGTCTAATTTAATAACTTTTTAAATTGTTTTATTAATTGGACTCAACCATGTACAACTGATAAAATATGTAATGGACATATGGTAGTTCATAGCCAAAAGAATAATTCAGAAGGTTATTAAATTAGAAATGCTGTAGCCATCTCATAATTATGTAGGAGTGTTCTGAAAACAGCAAGCGGGAAGATGGAAAATTACGATCCTGGCGACATCCTGGATTACAGAATTAACCAACTCTAGAACTCCTCTATTTTAGGATTTCTTATGTGTGATAATAACTCTTAGTGTTTAGGCTGTTTTTAGTTGGGGATTATGTAACTTACAACTAAACGATTTCTAACTAATAGAGTCTTCAGTATGGTAAAGGAGAAAGGTAATTAAACATATTAGAAGTGAAAACTGACACATATCAGTGAAAAGAAATCTTATGGAAGGGCAGCCAGGGAAGACAAATGTGACCTTCCAGGGGAGAATTTGGAAAGATTCATGAGTGCATGTGGTACTCCAAGTGTGTTTCAAGGGTAAGTGGGAATTTATCAGGAAAAGGATTTGGGGGAAAGTAGAAGTAACCATGGGCTGAGGCACAGAGAAGGGGACTGTTAGGAATAATGCAAGACCTAAAAACCCTGTGCAGACACATGTGTGTATGTGTGTGTGTAGCGTACACACACATGTGGACGAGAGAGGAAAGAGAAGGGAGTGTTTGAAATGGTAAGGGGTGAGGTTTGGAGTATTGACAATGAGAAAAGTAACTAGGTAACAGGCAGGTATAAAAAGAGAGGTAGAAGAGAGGCTTCGATGGAGCTTCTGTTTTCAGTCCCAGGAATTGTTATTTTAACCTGAATGGCGAAATGAGTCAACTGGAAGATCAGTCAACACTGATCTTTTGTCTTTCAGCACGTTGCACTATCTGCATTGTGGAGGGTGCAGTAGAGGGGGGTGTAGGGCATCTGTGTGGGGTCAGATGGGGAAGAAAGCTGTTACTATAGAAAATGTGGATGCCTCTGGGGGTGGAGCTAAAAGTCAAAGTTGGGAGAGAGTTAGGCAGACATTAATGATACACCCGTGCCTTCCATTCCAGTTGGATTTTTCACCACTTATCTTTCCTCAGGCATATTGCTTTCTTTGGGTTCCTTAAAACTAGTAAGTTTTCTTATCCCTCAATCCTGTTCCTATTCTTCTCCCCCACTCAGAAGGCTCTGCCTGGCCTCTTCACCTGGGAAACTGCTCATCCTTCAGGTCTTGTTTTCAATGCTACTTCTTCAGGAAAAATTAACCTGACCCTCCCGGTCAGCTCACTATATTGTGTGCTACTCTCAGAGCGATCGAAAAATCTTTCATGGTAGTTTTCCAAATTGTACTTAATTAAATTTTTGTGAGATAACCTGTTTTAATGCAATTCTTTTAGGAGACTGGGATCCAGATAGAAATAAAGTTGCCAATCAGCTGATTTTAAAATGGAGAGATTAACCTGGGTTGTCTAGAGGGGTCCGAAGTAAAGCAACCTTAAAAGTGAGCAAGAAGAGCAAAAGGAGGGAGTTGGGACTATGGAAGACAGAGAGATACAGAGTTAGTTTGAAAACAGAGGGTGGGAGCATGGCTGAAGGACATGAGTGGGCTCTAGCAGCTAGAAAAAGAGGACTGTATTCTTCTGTAGATTCTCCAGAAATTAACACAGTCCTGTTGAAAACTCAATTTTATTTATTTATTTTTAATTTATTTAACTTAATCTAACCATATGTGGCAAGTGGTTACCACATCAGAGAATACAGATCTTGACAATAGCCAGCACATCAGATATGGAAGAAAGCAGTCAACTGTTTGGAACTTCTATGACCTTGTTCTTTCAAGCGTTGTAGGAATGCACAGGGACACCCCCGACCAAGCATGCTGGGGGCTTCCAGGAAACCTTGATTTTAATTCACTGAGACCATGTCAAACATCTGAGCAACAGAATTTTAAGATTCTAGCCTTACTTCATTCCACTCAGTGTATTGTAATTTGTCATAGAAGCAGTAGGAAACTAATACACTAATATTGCACCAAACTTTGTAACGTTATGACTTTGGACAAATGATTTAGCCACTCGCTATCTGAGTTTTAATTTTCTTTTCTGCAAAAAATGGAGATTCTAATACACCTTTTTCCTTCTTTATAATTTACCACTTGGACCTGAAGATATATCATAAAATTGGCATATAACTTTATTCTAATATCTCCTCTCCTGGAAATGTTATTAGTTGTTGCATCGTTCTTCACTTCCTTAGAATCACAGCAATGTTACCATACCCACCTCCGTCTTCATGAGGTATTTGTGAAGGAAGGAGTGACTGAGCTGGGGCCACTCACCCTGGTAGGACTCAGATTACAGAGTCAGGGGAGAAAGCAAATTGGGACAGAAAGAGCAAATTAAACAAAAGCACAGAGAAGATAGGGTGTAACTCATTCAGAAGATAACAACACCCCGAGGTTGCCGCAAGGGGTCCTGTCAAACAAAATAATTTTTGATAATTGAATAGTACGTATTTGTAGAATTTATCACAGATGACTTCTGCTCGCATTAGACCAAAAGGAGATTTGGGCGTTCTCCAGGATTTGTTTTTGTTAAGAATCAGTCAGCTCTGTTTGTTTTTAGGGAATGATTTGTTGACTTATTTAGAGATAACTCTATTATACAGAATCCCACAAGAGGGTCTGTGTTTCCTCTTAGCAATCATCTAACTTTGGTAAACAATCTGAGACTGAAGAACTAGAGAGAAGCAGATTGTCAGGAAGCTTTGGGCTTTCAAGTTAAAGCTGTTATTCAGGAAATACTGTAAGAATGGGAAATAAGAGGTAACCAGAGACAAGGATGTGTATTTTATGCTGAAGTATAACACTAGGTGTTTAGTAGAATTAGGAGCACAGAACTAGAAGGGCATTAAATTGTATATTAGCTAATGATGTATTTTATTTGTATTGTAGCATATTACTTTACCATAAGGCTAGAGAGGGAGATAGAGCAAGGAGAAGCTTTCTTCTTTCACTTTTCCTTTCTTTCTCTAAAATTCTGAGTCCCCCCCAGAATTGTTTTTAACTATCACCACATACAGGCTTTCTGGTCACTGTCTTTGCCTCATTTTATATTTGTGAGCTAAAGTCTAAAAAGAGATGGTTCTGGGAAAATTATGGGTAGATGGCATTCATACCACCTTTCCTTATCACTTCCATTTATCAACAATCTATAAAATTATCGGAGATTTTTACTAGATTAAACTTAAATGAGTATGTAGAAAAATAATGTATTTGGTAAATTTAATTTAGTAAATACATATGAGTGTTTATATTCTTCAAATAGAGTGTAATTTGTATATCCTAATTAAAAACTTTTTTCCCTGAAGCAGTTACTTGATCACAAAGCAAATTTTAATGAAGGTCAAGTATATTGTAGCAAACTGGACTCTACAGAAAGAGTACCCTCTAGAAGCCCCCTTTCTTTTTACCAGTAGCACATAATACAGAAACTGGATGCTTGGGGAGAGTCATTACATAAATTAAGGGTGAAGAGAGGACATATAGTAAATGGTGATGAATCCTATCAACTACTGTCTCTAATAGGGAGGTATTAACATGGAGTTGGAAATACAAAGAAATCAGAATATAAGAGCTTGGGTTAATCATCAGCTGTATAATCCAAAAGCATTTTGATTTTGGTGACTCAGTGAACATCTCAAAGTCTCAGTTTCTTTACCTCAAAGATGGAGCTGAGAATACCTGCCTCACAGATAACATACAGTATGAAGGGTTCTGTGATGTTTCTGTTCTTCTAAATAACATCAAACATCTTCCTTCGGTCAATCTTGATGCTAGTTGTGAAGAGTTGTAGAGGGGAAAGAGGCATTGTCTTTGCCTTTAAAAAGTTCATGATTTGGGGGCACCTGGGTGGCTCCGTTGGTTAAGCCTCCCACTCTTGATTTCTGCTCAGGTCATGATCCCTGGGTCGTGAGGTGGAGCCCCACATGGTGAACATGGAGCCTGCTTAAAATTCTCTCTCTCCTTCTCCCTCTGCTCTCCCCCCACTCATGCACATGCATGCGTGTATGCTCTCTCTCTCAAAAAAAAAAAATGTTCATGATTTCATTATTCTGCCAGGACCCTGGGAAATAAATTAAGTCAACAAAACAATTCCAGTCATTTCATTCATGTTCACGGTCCTCATTACAAAGAAGATATAGACCGTGGTTTGGTCTCCGGAGAGGCCAGTGCATATGTAGGCTTTGGCAGAATTCATCCCTACCAATAGTGGTCTTTGGCGCCCATGATTTCTCATTGTTTCAGTGCCTCTATGCCCTTCTCCTGGTCTCTAGTTGACAATGATACAGGCTCTATGCATCTCATTTATGTCCTCTCTTTAACGTACCACTGTCCCTTCATTGTCTGTTGTCAGTTTTCTTAATACCGTTATTTACTCTTTTTTCCAATTTTTTTTCATTTGTTCAGGTAGGAGAGTAAATGTAGTCATTGTTATTCAGTCTTGGTTAGAAATGAAATCTATCTCATTCTGTTTTAAGACAATTAAATATTACATTTAAAGTGCTTACCAGTTGAAAGAAATATCTCGTGATATATATGTTTACATATGTTTGCATTTACACACATACACACACACACACATATATATTTGCACTTACCATTGCTGTGAGAATACGATTTGTGAGCCAAGAATCAAAGCTATTTTTCTATGCCAGTCACTTTCACATTCCCTGATTATTCTTCTAGATCTTTCCCCTGCTGAGGAAGGAACTTCACACATCACCTATTCCAATTTCCTCATGTGATATATTAAAAATACACACACACGGTATATAAAAATCCATTTAGAGAAAAGCCACATATGTAATATACGTGCCTATGCTTTCTCCAACAGAACATTCCATCGATTCTGGAATTCTTTCTTTGACAAGTATACTGCCAAAGGATGCTCATTTCACCCATTTACAAAGCAGTGTCTTTAATAGTTTTTATGTTTAAGACAGGTTCTTGTACTATCTGAAAGATTTAGGCTTTGGGATTTTTCATCAGAAAAGATGAGAGAGGGGCGCCTGTGTGGCTCAGTCAGGTAAGTGTCAGCTTTCAGCTCAGGTCAGGATCCCAGGGTCCTGGGATCAAGTGCCACATCAAGCTCCCTGCTCCGTAGGGAGTCTGCTTCTTCTCCCCTTCCCCCTGCCCGCGCTCTGTCTTGCTCATTCTCTCTCAAATAAATAAATACATAAAATCTTTAAAAAAAAAAAAAGAGAGAGAGAGAGAAACTTGGATATACTACTGAGGAAATTTAAAATTATTTTGCCTTGGAAAGAATTATGGAACATATTCAAGTGCTAGGAAAATGAGTATCTAACACATTTCTAGATTACTGGAAGAGGTAGTTGTTTAGTTTCCTGTGGTTACTGTAACAAATCACAAAAAAATGTGATGGCTTAAAATAACAGAGATTTATTTTCTCACATGTTTAGAGACTTGAAGTCTGAAATCTCACAGTACATAATCTCTCTGGGAGTTTTCAGGGAAAAGATGTTCCATGCATGCCTCTTTCAATTTCTGGTGGTTGTGTGAACATTCCTAGGCTTGCGTCTATATCCTTCTTGTCTCTACCCTCATCTTTACCTTGTGTTCTCTTCTCTGAATATATGAAATCTCCCTCTGTCTTAGATGGACACTCAGGAGGAGACTTAGGGCCCATCCCTATAATCCGGGGTGGTATAGACTGAATTGTGTCTCCCTTAAAACTCACAGGTTGAAGTTCTAACT
This sequence comes from Ailurus styani, assembly GCA_002007465.1. Lineage (NCBI taxonomy): Eukaryota > Metazoa > Chordata > Mammalia > Carnivora > Ailuridae > Ailurus > Ailurus styani. Next base: position 10,989,177 of record LNAC01000062.1, read on the forward strand.
GTATTTGGAGAAGGTGCCTTTAAGGAAGTAATTCAGTATTTAAGGTCGTAAGGTTAGAGCCTTGATCTGGTAGGATGTTAAGAAGAGACTCCAGAGAGCTTGCTCTCTCTCTGCCATGTGAGAACACATGTAGAAGGCAGCATTCTCCCAAGTAAAGAAGAGAACCTTCACCACACCAAACCCTGCTGGATCTGATCTGGGCATTTTCAACCTCAGGGATTATGAGAAAATATTCTGATGCTTAAGGCACCCCATCTATGATATTTTGTTATGGCAGCCTAATTGGACTAAGACACCAGGTAATTTCCTCTTCCCAAGGTCCCTAATTTCATCTCATCCTTTACCATATAAGATAATATTTACTCTTTTGCCATAGGACATAACATATATTTCTGTGGGTCCTCCATTGTACAACACATAGCCTACTAAGTAGATGCTCTGTTACTGTTTTTGTTTTTATTTGAAGAAAACAGTCTATTTTCAATCTGTAATTCAAAAACTTATAAACATCGAAGTTTATGATTAGAAAATAAATATAATTTCAGTGACATGCCACCATCCACATTGCTGCATGTACTTATTTCCCTCTTGGCTTTTCAATTTTTTTATTGAGATATAATTAACACATAGCATTATATTAGTTTTGGGTATACAACATAATGACTTGATATTCATATATATTGCAAAGGATTACTGCAACAATTTCTAGTTAACATCTGTCACCATACATAGTTATAAAATTATTTTTTTGTGATGAGAACTTTGAGGGTCTACTCTCTTAGCAACTTTCAAATTATGTAATGCAGTATTGTTAACTGTAGTCACCATGCTGTACATTAAATCCTCATAACTTATTTGTTTTATAACTGAAAATGTATACCTGTTAACCCCCTTCACCCATTTTGCCCACCACCTAGTCCCTACCGCTGGTAATTGCCAATCTGTTCTTTGTATCTATGAACTTATTTCTTTGTTTTATTTTTTTTGTTTGTTTTTTGCTTTTAGTGAGACCATAGTGTTTGTCTTTTTTTTTTGCGTGTGACTTATTTTACTTAACATAATATTCTCAAGGTCCAACCCTGTTGTTGCAAATGGCGAAATTTCATTCTATTTATGGCTAAATAATATTATATCTACCTAATAATATTATATTTGCATCTTTATCCATGCATCCATAGTTGGACACTTAATTTTTTCTATGTCTTGGCTATTGTACTGCTTCAATGAATATGGGGATGCATATATCTCTTCAAGTTAGTGTTTTTGTTTTCTTCAGAGAAGTACCCAGATGTGGAATTGCTGGATCATATGGTAGTTCTATTTTTAATTTTTTGAGAAAACTTCATACTGTTTTCCATAGCGACCACACCAATTTACATTCCTACCAACAGTGCAAGGAAGGGTGCCCTTTTCTCCACAGCATCACTAACACTTGTTATTTCTTATCTTTTTTTAAAATAGCCATTCTAACAAGTGTGAGGTGATATCTCATTGTGGTTTTGGTTTGCATTTTTGTGATGGTTAGTGATGTTGAGCATCTTCTCAAGTACCTGTTGCATATCTACATATAATTTGAAAATATTTTTTCCCATGCAGTACATTGTCTTTTCATTTTGGTAATGGTTCCCTTTGCTGTGAAGAAGTTTTTTGGTTTGATGTAATCTCATTTATTTTTGCTTTTATTGCCTTAGTTTTTGGTGTCATATCATCTTCAAGACCAATGTCAAGCTTACTAACTACATTTTCTTCGAGGAATTTTATAGTCTCAGGTCTTAAGTTCAAGATCTTAGTCCATTTTGAGTTCATTTTTGTGTATGGTATAAGGCAGCCATCCAGTTTTATTCTTTTGCATGTAGCTGTCCAGTTTCCCCACCACCATTTATTGAAGAGACTGTCCTTTCCCTATTGTATGTTCTTGGCATCTGTATCATAAGTTAATGGAACATATATGTGCAAGTACATTTCTGAGTTCCCTGTTCTATTACATTGATCCCTGTGTCTCTGTTTTTGTACCAATACCGTACTTTTTTGATTTCTATACTTTTATGATATCGTTTGAAATCAGGAAGCCTGATGCATTCAGCTTTGTTCTTTCTTAAGATTGCATTGGCTATATGGGGTCCTTTGTGCTTCCCCATAAATTTTAGGATTATTTAATCTATTCCCATGAAAAATGCCATTAAAATTGTGATAAGGATTGCACTGAATCTATAGATTACTTTGGATCATATGGACATATTAACAATATTGAATCTTCCAGTTCATGAGCATGGAGTATTTATCCACTTATTTGTGTCTTTTGCAATTTTTGTCTTATAGTTTTCAGTGGACAGGTCTTTCATCTCTTTGTTTATTTCTAAGCGTTTTGTACTTTTTAATGCTATTATAACATTATTTTCTTCACTCTTCTCTCTTTTTTTAAAAAAATATTTTATTTATTTATTTGACGAGAGAGAGAGATTGAGAGCACAAGCAGGGGGAGTGGAAAAGCAGGGGAAGCAGGCTCCTCACTGAGTAGGGAACCTGACAGGGGGCTTGATTTGAGGACCCTGGGATCATGACCTGAGCAGAAGGCAGATGCTTAACTGACTGAGCCACCCAGGCACCCCGTTAATTTTTCTTTCTGATAATTTGTTATTAGTATATAGAAACACAATAGATTTTTGTATATCGTTTTTGTATCCTGCAACATTACTGGATTCATTTACTATCCAGAATGTCTTATTAGTTCTGACAGGTATTTGTAGTGGTCTTTAAGGTTTTCTATACATATAATATCATGTCATCTGTGAACAGAGGCAAGTTTACTTCTTTCTTTCCATTTGGATACATTTTAATTATTTATCTGTTTTGCCTGCCTGCTCTGGCTAGAGCTTCCAATACTGTGTTGAATAAAAATGGCAAGAGTGGATATTCTTGTCTTTTTCCTCATCTCAGAGGAAAAGCTTTTAGCTTTCACCGTTGAATATGATATTGGCTGTGGGCTTGTCATATATGGTCTTTATTACGTTTTAAGTACATTTCCTCCATACCCATTTTATTGAGAGTTTTTGGAAAGGAAATGGATGTTGAGTTTTAACAAATGCTTTTCCTGCATGGATAAGGAAAGGATGATTTTATCCTTCATTTTATTAATGTGGTATATCACACTGACTGTCTTACAGATATTGAACCATCCTGCATCACGAGAGTAAATCCCACTTGATTATGGGATATGATCTTTTTAGTGTATTTTTGAATTTGATTTGCTAATATTCTGTTGAGAATTTTTGCATTCATGTTTATCAGGGATATTGTCCTGCAACTTCCTTTTCTTGCAGTGTACTTGTCTGACTTTGGTATCTGGGTGGTGTTGGTCTTGTGAAATGAGTTTGGAATTATTTGCTCTTCTATTTTTAAAAAGAGTTTGAGAAGGATTGGTATTAATTATTCATTAAGTGTTTGTAGAAATCACTGCTGAAGTTATCTGGTCTTGGACTATGGTACATCCAGACAATGGAATATTAATCAACACTAAAAAGACATGAGCTATTAAGCCATGAAAATACACAGAGAAAATATAAATGCATATTACTAAATAAAAGAAGTCAATCTAAAATAGGTATATACTGTATGCTTTCAACTATAGGACTTTTTTGAAAAGGAAAACCTATGGAAAAAATTAAAAGAGCAGTCGTTTCCAGGGTTGAGGAAGGTAAGGATGAATAGGCAGAACACAGAAGATTTTGAGCCATGAAAAATATTCTGATAATATAATAATGGATATATGTTATTATACATTATTCCAAACTTAAGAGTGAAAACTGTGGGCACTAAATGACTATGATGTGTTAATGCAGGTTCATCCTTGATAACATTTGTATCAACCTGGCATGAGATGTTGATAATGGGGGAGGTTATGCATGTGTGGGTTTGGGGCTATATGAAAAATCCCTGTACCTCGCCCTCAATTTTGTTGTGAAGCTAAAATTACTCTAAAAATATAAAGTAAAAAAAAAAAAGACAACAGCCAACAAAACAAAACCATACTGCAAGTTCTTGACCTAATTTAGCAAAGCAGTAGAAAACAGAGACCCTCCAAAATTATAAAAGTTTTCCAAGTCCCCTATTTATTTATTGTTCATCCAGAATCTGAATTCTCATTTCTTCAACTCCAAAAATACATTATCTTTCTCCAAAGTCAGTTCCCATTCTGTATTAATTCATCCTATTTAACAAGGCTTCTTTCCACAAGGAGCATCTCACTGATAGCAAAAGCCTATGTTAAGTATTGCATGTATTATATTTAAATGTAAGCAGTTCCTCAGTTAAATACTACATTTTTGTATTTAAAATGATTTAACTTTTTATACTTCATTGCTCACATTGGTGAAGCAATGTATCATTTCCTCCAGTCTTTGAAAGTAATATATGTAATTTTTTTCCTGAAGCAAAATGGATACAACTTCAGTATTGATATAGACATTGTCAAGCCAGGCACCCCTGTTTATTAATATGTGAGCACAAGGGTAGCCTTGCAAACTTATGGAGGAGAAAAGTTACACTGTCATTCTTTTCCCTCTGCTTTTTGTACACTTAATAGTTAATGAAGCTCTTTTTATCATCTGTCCAAAGTAGCAAATGCCCACAAAAACAGAGAGGTAGGTAAATAGATAGATAGATAGATAGATAGATAGATAGATAGATAGATAGATAGATAGATAAGACCTTTTATTTTGGACATATTCCTTGTCTCAGCCTTACCACCAAAATCTGAGAGCATTTTCCCAAATGTACAGTACTTACATGAAAAAATATCAAACATTAAAATGTATTAATATGCTATACATTTGAATATCTATCAACATATTGAATATCTACCCTAAAATGTAATCTCCATCATTGGTGAAACTGTTATTATTTTTTTGAGCTTCTCTAGCTGGGTTCAGTGTCCCTCCCGTTAGTTTCCATGGCAAACCTCTACCTCAGCCCTTATGTTTTTCTATCAGTTTTATTTTATTGATTTAACTCCCTGTGTCATCCAGTTTTCTGTGATTACATTCAACCAACATTGATCCTTACCGGATTAAATGAAGGGGCTTTATTGATATAACATTAGGAGCTCATAGTACCAAGGAAAAGATAGAAGTAACACATCTGGGAATGGGCAAAACAAAGGCTGCTTTAGAAGACTGCACTTATGAACCATACATAAGGAAGGGTCTTATTATAGAAACAACTTGAACAAGGCACCCTACTGGAATTAATGTACCTAGCCATTTATGGCCTCCTCTTAATGTAATCAATATTCTAATAACGGAGGTATCATGACCTAACTTGGGTCATGTGCCAATATCATAGAGAGGTCAGGGAATTTGATGCATGAAACAGTACTTTGGAAACACCGTACCATGAAAGAGGTAACCCTCTAGAATGAAATCAGGAGCTATTAGGAAGGTAGAAGATATGACAACAGTTAATGAGGAGCAAATGGTAGCTCTTTGAGATCAAGAACTATGTTTTTAGTGTTTGATCTCAGTTCCAAACACACTACTTTCACAGAGTGGATGCATAATTAATGTTGACTCATGCTGCTAGAAGGAATTCAGATTGCCATATTTTGGAAAGATTTGTCTAACCATAAATATATCCATTCCTCTTGATTTAGTTTTGGTCCTTAATTCTTATTTTCCTTTAGTCCTAAGAAATATATCTTAAATAAATGATGAAAGGAAAAACAAAACTTACTGAGTACAAAATATGTACTAGCTTCAAAGGATGCAGTAATGAATAAGGCATGATATCTTTCCTTCATGGGTTCCCAGCTTATAAAGAGAGTCAGATACTTAAACCAATGACTAGTGTGATATGAGCTATCCTGCAGACTGGTACCAAGAAGACTGATATTCTTCATAACATTGTAACCTGAAATTCAGAACCACCAAAGTCTTTAACTGAAATATACATTTTTACAAGTTCATTCTATGAAATACTATGTAGACATGTAAAGGATACTTATATCTTTACATTTATCTCTACATAGATAAAACATGTGTGTGTAAAAACAGAACGAAGTATGTCATGAGCACTGTAATTGTGACTGTAAATATGCATGAGGATATGGACAAAGACTGAAAGACAACATTGAGAAGTAAAAATAATTATTGCTAGAATGATGAATGAGTTTTATATTTCAATTTCCTTTAATGCTATTATACACTAAATGAATTTTCAGAGGTATGTTGGGCCTATTTAGTCAATGATTGGATTGTTCAACAGAAACAAAACACACTAAAACTATTCCTTGCCTGTGAAGGGGATTTCCTCTGTCTTTTTGCAGTTGTGGTTCTTTCCCTGATTGCCAGGGGAGACTCCTCTACTATTAGCATTTATGTGTTCTCCCTGAACTTTTTAACCTATTTCTTCAAACTATCTGTAATTCGTAAGTTACAGGAAGTCCAGTAGATTTTAGCTAGATTAAATGGCTATTTTGATTCATGTTAATATATTTAACACTGCTATTGAATAGTGTCTGTCTATTTAAGAGTCGCAAGTGCTTTAAACTCTCTATGAGCAATACACAAATAACCCCCTTTGCTACGAATCTACCTTTTCTCCAGGTTTCTTTATTTCTATAGAATTTTTCAATTTTGTACGTTCTAATCTTTGCTCTCAACAAAGAGTAATCTCTTTTCAAATGCCAGAATTAATACTTTAGTTCAGCCTTTGTTACCATCTACTTGATCAATGTTTATTGTTTCTTTCTTGATATCCACACCCTAATTTTCTTCTGTTTCATTTTTGCCTTTATAGTGCTGTTATATCACCTAACAGAGGCTCTCGCCACGTCATACGCCTGCGTTAAAATATCCAGCGGATTCTTATTTGGCTACTAAATTTAAATACATACTCTGCTGCTCAATTTTGGAAATGTCCTCCTACTTTGTAGCATTTGTCTTGAGCATTTTTCTCATGCTCACTCTACTGCTTCCCTGTAAACCAACAGAAAAACAGCTGAATATTCTTCCTACCTATCTTTGCTTATACTGCTCCCTTCACCTGGAATGCTCTCCCCCATTCTTGCCTTAATCACTCACAGGCCCATTTTAAAACTTGCCCTTTCCATCATGCCTTTCATCATTATCGCAGATGGATTTAACTTCCATTCTCTCCAAATGCACACAGGTTTGTTTGTGTCCTCTTTTACTAATCTGCTTAATCTTAAGGCTATTTATGTGAATAAAAATCAGATTATATTAATTCTATGAAACAAAAGCAACACCTTTCTCATCTTTATATCCACCAACAACATCTAATACAGAGTACTGGCTTATTCAAAGACATTTTGTTTTCCTGTTTAAATTTCTTATTCTTACAGAAGATATAGAGGGGGTGATAGGGGTCAGAAGATAGGGGTCTTAAGCAAGGAAGAATGGGAGAGAAAGAGGGACTAAGAGAAGGGGAAAAACTTAGTGCCTTCTGGAACTCATGCAATGAAGCTGAACTCCTTTAAGTATAAAGAAAAAAAATTGTGTGTAGTCATTTGTTTGTTTATTAATTATTATATGTAAAGCCCAGCATTTGAGTAACTAAATATAGGAACTATTTTAGTCAACTAAAGTGCTTTAATTTCTATTATTTCTTTAATACGCTACTAGTTTTATAGATTTTTTTTACATTTAATATTCTACTAGTTTTATGAAATACCTTTGGTTTTATTTTTATCAAAGTATTATTTTGTAAGAATGTTCCCCTACAAAGGAACGTAACTGCCTGGGGAAACCAGGTCCGTGTTGTGTGAAAGTAGCACAGACAAAATCTGAGTGAGTTTGGACACTTTGGTCAGACCTTAGCTTTGCCTTTATCTTCCTGGGTCCCCAATGCTTAGAAGCCCCTTTTCTTCCTCCTCTGTGACCCACTGAGACCACAATTTCAGATCCAAGCATATTGCATTCATTGAGTTTAGTTTTTGTCTCTCCTACAACAGTACCTTCAAAGATTGATGAGCCTCATAGCATGTTTAAATCAGAGTTGTCCAAGAAACACACATTTCAGTAGATAATCTTAAACCAGCCTATGGGGATATTTACATATATTAATTATGCATACTCTTCCCTGGCCAGAACCTGAAAAACTGCCTTTAAAAAAAAATTGTTAGGGGTACCTGGGTGACTCAGTCAGTTACGTATCTGACTTCAGCTTAGGTCATGATCTCAACGTCCTGGCATCAATCCCAGCATAGGGCTCCCTGCTTAGCAGGGAGTCTGCTTGTCCCTCTGCCCCCCATCCCACTCAAACTCTCTTTCTCTCTCTCAAATAAATAAATGTTTAAAAAAAATTAGTGTTCCTAAAGAGATGAATCTTAGGATAATATTTAAGGTTTCCAGAGATATGAAGCAGTGCTTCATTAGTTAGTAAAGTATTGAAGTTAAAGTAATCTTCTGTGTAAATTACAGTGAGCTGTTATGAAGCCGACTTCTTCCGATTGAGAATATGAAGTGTACACTTATATTTCTTAGATGTACTTGGAGTTAAAATATGAGAAAAGACAGGATTCCTGCTCTTTGTGGAAATATTAACCTTAAAATGAAGGCTTATCATGGGAGAAATAAGTATTTTCAGTGGGAAAATAATGCCATTGGACCTCACTAATATGAAATAAAACAGAACTTATATACTTTCAAAGTTAAGAATTTTTATGTACAAGTTTTTAAAGTCTCTGGTATACACAAATTTCCATCGTATTCATTTTCCTTGAGTATGGTGTTGCCATTGTATCGTATTTTGTAAGTCACATGGATCTATTGGTTGAACCTATTTCTCGCTCTTTCTCTAGCCTCAGCAAACCTTTCCTGGAAGGAATGAGAGCTCTCAAGTTGAGACAACAAAGGAAGAAAATCCGAACAACACCGAGTGCAATTCTCAAAATGTAAGAATAACTTAAAATGGTGTTCATAGCATTCAACATGAAAATGAGAAAATAAGCATTTTAACAATTCTAGTTCGTGCCACCATGAAACGTTCGATATGTGATATCTACTATCTAAACATTATACTTTAAAATTTGAAAAAGCAAATGTTCTTTGGATGTCTGTGAAGTAGGTACTCTTAGGAAATGTAACCAGACTCTTAGGAGTACTAGGAAGTTGAGTTGTCTGAAAGGTAAGAGAGGCAGGAAGGTGACCATGTGCCCAGCAACGTGCTCGTTCCCACAGCCACGTGACAGAAAGCTGTTAAAATATTTAAAACAAAACCCAAACCCCAAAGGATGTGATTTAATAATATTCTCCCTATAAAGCAAATAAACCCAGCATACTAGAGACATTACACTGAAGGAAGAGAGATTCTTAACCTTCAAATGATAACAGAAAATATATAACTGTGCCCTTTTTTATTTCTCATAATAATGTAATGAAATTTTAATTAGGAACTTTGGCACAATGACAGACCAATAATGTCTGGATATGAGCAAATGACAACTGTGTTGAGTAGATTCAAAGTTAGGCTTTAATCAATTTGACAAAATGAGAAGTATCTGCTGAAGCTACTCATGACTGAAAAGAGATCAGGCTACAGCAAAAAAAATAAGATAGAACAGACACATAAGGTAACAGAGTCTCTTTTTCTTCTGTTGACTGCCAAAGAGAATTTAGAAATATGAATTCCTCAATGACTTTGCCTTCAAATCTGTGTATATTTGAACATATAGCAATTTAGAACATAATAAAATTAATGAGAAGTAAAAATGAAAATCTCTGTGACCTACTTCCAAATGAAGAACTCAGGAAGGTTTTCTGGAGGAGGGAACATTTTGCTAAAGACAGATAGGTCTCTGACAGTGCCAGCAAATGTGCAGAGATAAGCAAATGTGCAGAATAAAATGACTAAAGAAGAGAGTGCAGAAAGTGGTGGTATATATGCCTAAAAGGATAATTTGGGACTTAATATGAGAGACCCTTGATTCCCAAGCTAAAGAGTTTGGTTCGAATTAAGTTTATAGATCAAGTTTTCTAATGTTTGTGTTCAATTAAGTTATGAGACCATAGGGTTAATTTTAAGGAGAATGTTTTTATTTCTTGATATATTTTCTTAAAATTACCAAAAAATCATTTTGCATTATAGACATACACCAAACCATTATACTGTACACTTAAAACTGGGTTGTATCTTAATTGTGTTTCACTAAAAGAAAAGAAGGAGAAGAAAAGAATCTTAGAAGCTACACCCTTGGGCGCCTGGGTGGCTCAGTGGGTTAAAGCCTCTGCTTTCGGCTCAGGTCATGATCTCAGCGTCCTGGGATCGAGGCCCGCATCGGGCTCCCTGCTCAGCGGGGAGCCTGCTTCCTCCTCTCTCTCTGCCTGCCTCTCTGCCTCCTTGTGATCTCTCTCCCTCTGTGAAATAAATAAATAAAATCTTTAAAAAAAAAAAAAAAAAAAAGAAGCTACACCCTTATGAGTAATGTTCAGGCTTGACCCTTATTAGTAACACTTCGAGCTCTTAGATTAGGAGGAATCAGTTGCTTTATTCCTGCCTCTGGAGGATATGTGTGCCTTGAGCAAACCGTTCTTGTAATGAGGTGGTGGAAGCATCTAAAAGGACAAAAGAACTGGGACTTCACCAAGCTTCCCAAACAAACAAACAAGATGTTCCCACTGGAGACAAAGCCGAAAGCTTCTGTGTGTTTTGCTGAGATTCCCAAAGCAAAATTCAGGTCTATTTTTCTTATCAGGAGTGAGATCTGCTCAAAATCATAAATTGTTTTTTGTTTGTTTGTTTGTTTGACTCTCCTACTTTTATTATCCTTTTTTGTCCCTAATAATTCCTTTCCCTTCAATAGGTCTCATAAGCAGCTACTACTACCTTGTTGCAGGTCCCAGTCTGGGTCCATTCAAAAATCTGCCTCTACCTGCACCAAGGTGAATGTTTTCTCTCTAACCTGACCTCTGTCTAGGTTTTGGTCTTTGGAGTTTCCGCTTCTAAGAAGCTACACTTTGTATTCCAGAGAGTGCTCAATATTCATAGGCTATAGACTCAATTACACCTAAAGGCTGTGAGAGTAATATTGATGAGTGAAATACACCAGATGTAAGCAGTAGGAATTAGTGGAACTGGAACATCAATTTTCAAATTTTAGACCTGCAGTTCTTAGCCGTCCTCAAAATAGCATCACCTGGAGAGTTCTTATGAAATACTGATGCCCAGAGCTGACATTGGAAAAATTAACTCAACATCTTGCCTTGTGGGATCTAAACATTAGTTGTATTTATTTTTTCAGTTACTCCAGGTGATTCTAATATGTCGTTGAGTTTTACTGCCAGTGTATTTCACATGTAAGTGACAGTAAAAATCATGTGGGGAGCTTTTAAAAATTAAGATTCTGAAAAATTCTTCAAGAAATTATAAATGAATAGGACTAAATGTAACCTCTTTTTTTTTTTTTTTTTAACATGGACCTGGCAACCCTCTTCCCAACCCAGGTGGTTCTGAGGTGGATGGTTTGTGAGCCATAATTTGAAAAACTTTGGTTTAGATAACATATAATCCCTTTAGTATATTGTTCAGTAATGGATTTTCTGCTTCTCCTACTCTCTTATATTTACATTTTAAAGAGGAAAGTGCCTAAATTAAGCTCATAATGGTAATATGAAAAACTGTGTATGACTTTTGATAGTGGGTAGAAGAGATCCATCCCAAACCCTTCATTAATTATTCATTCACTTAAACTCTTCATTTATTATGTAACCATGTATAAGACCAGTGTTGATATAGGACTGTGGAATTGATCAGAAAGCTGTTATGTGATTTCATCCATTGCTAAGCTCTCCATGAGAAATCTAGTGGACCATCATCACCCCAGTAACCAGAGTATGATTAATTTTAAGCCTGGAGAGCTTAGTTCCTTTCCAGGATTCCCCAACACTGAGACCAATTCTGCGGATTTCCTCAACCTTACAGAAAGAAAGCAGGGAAATCTTTTTTTTTTTTTTTAAGATTTTATTTATTTATTTGAGAGAAAGAGAGAGAGACAGAGAGCGCAAGCAGGGGGAGAGGCAGAAGGAGAGGGGGAAGCAGATTCCCCGCTGAGCTGGGAGCCCACTGTGGGGCTCCATCCCAGGACCTGAAGATCACGATCTGAGCCGAAGGCAGACCATCTGAGCCACCCAGGCACCCAAAGCAGGGGGATCTTTGGATCTGTGAGAACTGTTGTTACACGGCTTATCTAAAATCACCCAGAATTTTCTCATTTGTATTTAATATCATGAGATGTGGTTGCTTCCATTTTAATACAGCAACATGAAAATACTGTCAACTTGACTTTAACGAGCGGCAGACTTAGCTCCAGTTTGGGCTGCTTTAATTGAATGTCCAAATGAGGTATCTAAACATAGCTTCATAAAATAAAAGCAAAAATAAATTTACTCGTTTCTGAGAAAGGGATTAGTGCATTTTCTGTTGTAGGAAAGGTAGTTATATTAGACAGAATTATGGCCTCCTTATTGTCTTTATTTGGAGATTAAGTATGGTGTAAAGTAATGTGTATGGGTGCCAAATTGAAAAGGGGTGAATTTGTGATGGATAAGTTAATGCATCAACATGCTCAGAAGAGCTGGTAAAGCTGGGTCTGTCTGACGGTGTTCCCAGAAGAGATTAGCCCTAAATCAGTAGACTGAGTAAAGAGAATTGGGTGGGAATTCTCTAATCCCTTGAGAACTCCTATAGAAAAAAATGGTGGAAGAAGGGTGAATTCTTTCACTCTTTGAGTCGGTACATGCATCTTCTGTGGCCCGCAGACTTCAGAGCTCTTGGTTCTTGGGGCCTTCCAACTTGGGGACTTCGATCATTGGCGTACCCCCCACATTTCCCCCAGTTCTCAGGCCTTTGGCTTCAGCTCATCATCAGCTCCCCTGGTTCTCAACACTTCAGGTGTGGACTGAATTACACCACCAGTTTCCTGATTCTCCAGCTTGCATAGGGCATAGCATTGCATATCTCAGCCTCTATAATTACATGAACCAATTTCCATAATAAGTCCCTTCTTATATATGTATGTATATATCCTATCAACTTTTTCCCTCTGGAGTACACTGACTAATAGAATCACTTTTCCATATCTGTATTCTGCATACTTTGGGTATATTTTGAAATAATTGACATCTGCATCTTATGAAAGATTTTTCTTTAATCAAATTAATCAGTGCAACTTAAATTTTATACAATGAAAGGAGATGGTAGTTGTTAAGGTAAATTTTGATACTACTAGCCTTATTTGGCAAAATTAAAACTGGCAGTTTTATTCCCATTTCTTTTTTTTTTTAATTTGTTTTTCTACTTGGTGAAATTCAAAAATCTAGAAACTACCAAATGAGGACATTTAAATAATAAAAGTATGATAAAGTAGGGACCTGAATGAAGCCAGTAACAGAAATAGTTGAGAGAAAGAAATCAAAAGAATATCAAACTGAGAAATCCAGAAGACTTTGTGATCAAGTGAAGATGCAGACGTAAAGAAAAAAGTCTGATATGGACCCTGATTTTCATGTTGATTAATTAAAGCAATTATATTATTGTTCTCAGACAAAATAAAGTATAGGAAGAAGAATTTTAAGTTAATTTTTGTCCATTTACTTCTAAACAGAAGAGGTTCATCCTCTCCTAATAACTAAAATAAACAAAAAATGTACATTAGAGCTAATTTATTTGTAAAAAAAAAAAGAAATGATAGTTAAAAAAAACTTTGTTGAGGCATAATTTGCATACCATAAAAATCACACATTTTGTAAAAGATTTATTTATTTTAGAGAGAGAGAGAGAGCATACATGTGTGAGTGGAGAGGAGGGACAGAGGGAGAGAATCTTCAAGCAGACTCCCCACTGAGCGAGGAGCCCGTCTCACTCATGACTCATGAGATCATGACCTGAGCTGAAACTACAAGTCAGACGCTTAATTAACTGAACCACCCAGATGCCCCCCCAGACCACACATTTTTAAGTATATATTTCAGTTATTCGTGAACTTTATTGAGTTGTGCTATTGAGTTGTAGCTATTACCACATTCCTGCTTTAGAACATTTCCATCACCCTAATAAGATCCCCGTGCCTTTTTACAGTTAATCTCTATTCTCAACCTCAGCCCAGACAGACACTAACCTAGTTTCTATCTGTATAGATTTGCCTTTTTATAAATTTTATATAAGTTCATCATGTAACAGGGAGTATTTAGCATCTCAGTTCCTTCACATAGTGTAAGGATTTTGAGGATTTTATCCATGTTGTAACATATATCAGTAGTTTGTTTCTCTGTATTGCTGAATAAGATCCATTTTATGACTATACCGCATTTTCTTTATCCACTCATCAGTTGATACCTTTTGGATTGTTTCTACTTTTTTGTTATTATGAATAATGACACTGTGAACATTCACATAAACATCATTGTGTGGACATATGTTTGGATTTCTCTTGAGTACATACCTAGAAATGGAATGGGATATGATAAACTTTTTCCTGACTTTTTAAGAAACAAATGGTTTTCCAAAGTGTCTGCCCTATAAATGCAGTTTTTTGCACCTAATCAACAATGTATAGAGTTCTAATTTCTCCACATTTTGTCACTATTTCTTAATGTCTGAATTTTTGCTTAAAAGGCAAATTCGAGTGAGTATGAAATCAGATTTCATTGCAAATTTACTTGTTAGTTCCCCCAATGCTTAATATTGAACACATTTTCATATACTTATTAGTAGTTCATATATTTTCTTCAGTGAAATATCTATTCAGATATTTCCCCCACATTTTGGTTGGGTTATTTGTCTTCTTAATATTGAGTAGTGAGATTTGTTATATATTCTGGATATAAATCCTTTGCCAGATATATGATTTGAAAGTATTTCTTTCAGAATGTTTCCTATCTTTTCATTTTCTTAATGGTGTCTTTTAACAACTAATAGACCTTTTATAGTGAAGTTTTAGATTTACAGAATAATTGAGCAAGAGTGCATAGAGTTCTGTTTAGCAACAAGTTATCTTTCTATAAGTGACTTCTAGTTTTACTCCATTACAGCCTGAAGGCATACTTTATATTTGTTTAGGTGTGTTTTATGGACCAGGATACAGTCTACCTTGGTAAATATTCCATGTGACCTTGAGAAGAATATGTAGTTCTCTCTTATTTGATGAAATATTCTATAAATGTTAATTAGATTTTGTTAATTTATGATGTTGTTGGGATCAACCATATTCTTACAGATTATCTGTCTGTGTGATCTATCAGTTATTGGTAGAGAGTGTTGAAATGAAGATTTGTTTGTTGGTTGTTCTTTTGCTATGCAGAGCTTTTTAGTATGATGTCATTCCCCTTATTAATTTTTGCTTTTATTGCTTGTGCTTTTGATGTGATATCCATGAAATCATTGCCAAGGTAAATGTCAAAGTTTTTTTTCCCCTTTGTTTTCTTCTAGAAGTTTTATGGTCAGGGCTTACATTTAAACCTTTAATCTATTTCAAGTTAATTTTTGTGAATGGTGTGAAATTTTTGTGACCGGTTTTATTATCATAATAGAGCTTGAAATCAGAAAGTGTGATGTCTTCTGTTTTGTTCTTGTTTCCCAAGATAGCTTTGGCTACTAGGTACCTTTTGTGGTTTCATATGAATTTTAGGATGGTTTTTTCTCTTTTCTATAAAAAAATGTCACTGGAATCTTGATAGGAATGCACTGAATCTATCAATGGCTGTAAAACTATTAATGAAAGAAATTGAAGAAGACAAATAAATTGAAGAAGAATGTCTTTGTTTTCTTGGATTGGAAGAATAAATATTGTTAAAATTTCCATACAACCTACAGCCATGTAGGTTTTATACACAATTTGGATTGTAGATGGGCAGAGTTCCTGGTTGTAATCTCCTTAGGCTTTGCAGCATGCAGGTTTATGATCTGCCAAGTCCTAAGGGCTGGTTACTATAAGTTACACCCCCTTCTCCATTTCTGTCTGATCCCTAAACTCACATACTACACCAGTGATTTCCCCTGAAGCAGGACTTAAGTGGGCCTCCCAGTAATCATTCTGCAATGCTGGGGAAACTGGATGTTCTCCTTGGGCTCTTTTTTTTTAGTACACTCCCCTCCCTGCCTCCCCCACCCAAGCTCTAAGTCCTGGGGAGCCCTCCTGGTGCAGCACTGTGCTGGCCTGGGAGGGGCAAATGTGGTCAGAGTGTAGCCACTCGTCTTAACCTTCTAACCCTGTCCTCAGTCTCTGTAGTCCTGGGGATGCTTCAGCCTCACCCCTGGGTTCTAGGATTTTTACAACGGTGTGTTGTCTATGGATAGTTGCTAGTTGGCCTTCTTGTGAGGAGGATAGAAGTCAGGAGCAACCTATATTACCATCCTGATGACATCATTCTCCATTCAATTCCTCCAAACTTCAATGAAACCCAGACACAATGTATTGGGTAGTGGGAACTGAAGTAGATAGAACTTTAGTGTGAGGTTATCTGGCTAGGAATTAGACTGTGGTTACTGTTTGCTTTGTCTGTACATGTCAGAGGCCTTAACTTCTGCTAATCTCCTTGCTTTCCTCACCCTGATGTCGTCAGGTTCCCCTAGACTCTTCTTAAATAGAGTCTGAACTTCGCAGTTCTTTTAACTGTAATCACATTTCATATGCTGTTATAGGGGGAGGCATTCATAATCCTTTGAGATTTTATACTTTTAAGTATTCCTACAAGGCAGTGACTCCCTGGGCTTCTACTTCAGGTAAGTTTGTCTATATTCTGTGTATTTACCTATCTCTCCAGTTTTGGGGGTGATGATTTGTCTGGGGACCTCATTTCTCTGATAGATCTAAGGAAAATTATTATCAGTTTGTTTTTTTCTTGCTTTGAGGTATAAGTGGCAACTTCCAAGCTGTTAATATGACAGAAGGCAAACCAGTTGTCTTAAATATTGTATTTTAAAACACAAAAGTTATTAATTTCAGTAAAGTCCAGTTTATCACTTTTTCTTTCCTTGATCACGATTTCGAGTTATCTAAAAAATATTTTACCAGTCTAAAAACATAAAGATTTTTCTACATTTTCTTATAAAAAAAGTTTCTAGTTTTTATTTCTCACATTTAAATATATGACCCATTTTAGGCTAATTTTTCTGCATGATGTGAAACAAGGATCTATTTTTATTATTTGCATATTGACACTCAGCTGACTTAGTCTTCAAAACAATTTGTTGTGGGAGAACGTGAGTGGCTCTGTCTGTTAAATGTCTGTCTTCTGCTCAGGTCATGATCCCGGGTCTTGGTATGGAGCCCCTGGGGTACTTCATCCCATTTGTCTTAAGTTTGCAAATGTGTCTCATATTGTTTAATAGCATATCAAGAATTAAAGACATTGCACATTCAATTTTAATTTTCACTTAGGGATTAAGACTTAATGCTAATGTAACTGTGTTTCACAATATTTCTGACTCCTACAGGTAGTAAACATTTAATTTTTCTTAATGTGATAAGAAAATGAAAAGCACAATAGCTTCTGTTTAGCATCGAGAGCACGAGCTCTGTTTCTTCCTCTTACACCTGCTTGCAAGTCCCCAACCAAAGGGAGTTTATTTAACAGCAAGTATTGACTAGGGTAATGAGAGGGGAAAATGTGCAGAAAATAAATCCTAGAAAATGATGCCAGCTTTTTTTATGCTAAAACAATTTTAGCAGAGATTTAAGAAATCCTAGTTTGCTATTATACCCAGTATTCATTGTGTAGTATTTGATGGACCTGATGAGTTGTTGGCAGATGCTGCACTAATGGAATTTTCTAAGCAAGTCATGCCCTGCTCTAATTGGGCTTAGAGACCACACAACATTATCATCCTGGGCTTCACTTCATCAAATATATGAAGAGGTTCGCCTCATACAAGGCATTGTTACTGTGCTGTGGTGGTTCCTTCAAGAAGGAACAGACATGCCTCCAGATAATATAGAATGGTACATAGTTTCATAAGGTCTTCAGAACAGGTTTCTGTTTTGCACATTAGATATAAATCTCCGTGTTACCCTACTCTAGCATCAATTTGCAAGAATGTGAACCTAAGTGTTAGTTCTTAGCAGAAGTTGCCTAGAAACCATAATAACAATGGTTAACTTAGTAATGACTGCTGGAGCACCTGGGTGGCTCAGTCAGTTGAGTGTCTGCCTTCAGCTCAGGTCATGATCTCGGGGTCCTGGGATTGGGCCCCATGTCAGGCTCCCTGCTCAGCCGGGTGTCTACTTGCCCCTCTCCCTTTACGCATCCACAAACCCTGCCTGTGCATGTGCTCTCTCCCTTGCTCTCTCTCCCTCACTTTCTCGCTCTCGCTCGCTCGCTCGCTCTGGATCTCAAATAAATGGCTAAAATCTTTAAAAAATAATAATAATTCTTGGATTCCTCCTTCCTTTCCTGAAAACACCGAATGGCTTTCTCCTCTTGATTCCCATAGTGCTTGGTTTATACATGTATTTTATCCTGTATTACAGTCCATTTTGCATGTTGATTGTTTGTACAGAGTTCTCATTTTGCATTAGATAATAAACAATTTCAGGACAGAAACTACAAAAATACTGGTATTTCCCTCAGGACCAAGCAAAATGCTCATTTAGTAGGTTAAGTATTTCTTTAAAACATCCAAAATTATGAAATTAGGGCTGTTGTTTTCAAAAGCTTAACTATTTCATGTGGAGTACTAAATACAGTACTAAATATTATTCGGTAAGAAATGTGACAAATTTACTATTATTGGTGTAGACAAATTTATGATTATTAGTGCAGAAAGGTGGCATCACAGAAAAACTTAGCTAAAGTGTATTTGTGTTTTTAAGTAACTCGTAACTTAGTTCCATTTTTTTCTCTGTAATATTTGAAAAATCCTTCTTTGCAAAACCTCTACCCTGTCACATATTCTATTTAAATATGCAAAACCAACTGAACTTCTGTACCCGTCAAAGGTATTTTTTATTGGTAGAATTTCACGTTGCCCAGTTATACTACTTGCATTAATTATTTTGAGTTCTTTTACTGTTTTAGAGAAAGATCATAAGAGATATTATAACTAATCTGTCTTGTGAAGTAGAACCAAATGTTTAACACCAATAACAAAGTTATAGTGATCAGCAGGATTAGAGATGTAAGCTCAAGGACTTTAAATGAATTTCTGATAAATCATTCCATCTGCTTTAATTTCTAAAATATTATTCATTATTTCTGAGAGAAGGAATGGAGTGTAAATTAAAATAAACAAAATGCAAAAGAATCCGTTTTCCTTCCATAGGCTTTCCAATGATTGTTAATTCAGTCATAGAGCTCATTGTGATTTTTGTTAAATGAACATTTGTTAAGTAAGAGCCCTGGGGTGCTAAATGATGAGCCCTGGTTCAAGAAAGATCCCAAGGCAAGGGAAAGTGAAATAAAGGACTTCATTAGTCACAAGTTTTGGAGGAAGTACGATAGGTCGCTGGGGCACATGGAGAGGTCGAGGAAGGAGACAGGCAGAGAGGAAGCGGCAGGACCTGAGGCACATGTGTGTTTGGTTTTTTAGGGTTGGTGGGTAGAGTGCTTTGGGAGTCCCTGGCTAGGCCCGACTGGTCGGTTTAAACCAAAAAGAGCAGGAGACTTGGTAAGCTCTAAGGAAGGGGGAGGAGGGAGAGTCTTATCCAAGGAGCAGAAAAGGAGAAGTTGGTGGGGGGGAAAGGGGGTGGCAGACAAGAGAGACCTTATCTCCAGGGCACTGGGGAGGTCATATCGGGAATTTAAACTTTCCTGTGACCCTGCTGGTTGTTATCTAGGACGTGCGCTCCTAAGAGAGGCTAGTGTCAGTTCCAAGGACCAGCAGACCTCTTAGCCACACAAAGTGGATACTGAAGCAGCAATATTATGGAAATTTAGCTAAACTCTTAAAAGTGCCCTTTTAAAGAGGTCATTCTAAATATGACTTTATTTTCATAATTTCTAAATAAGATATTTGCTTTGAAGCCAAAGATATGCCTGTATCATAATGAAAATCATTTTTTAAAAAGATTTTATTTATTTATATATTTGAGAACAAGAGAGTGAGTGAGCATGAGTTTAGGGGAGGCTCAAAGGGAGAAGGAGAAACAGGCTTCTTGTGGGGCTTCGATGTAGGACTCCATCCCAGGACACTGGAATGACGACCTGAGCCGAACAAAGGCAGATGCTTAACCAACTAAGCCACCCAGGCACCCCTATAATGAAAATCTTTTAAGACAATTAAATGCCTAAGTTAAATTAGTTAGAGTGATCTGATGATTTTTCATTGAGGAGGGGAAAACAAAACAAAACAAAAAGAATAAAGGCATCCAAGTTTAAAGCAATTTAGGAATAATGAGTGGCAGGTTAATAAGATTTTATTTTTCTTGCCCTGTTAAATCATAAACAGAAAAGGATGAGACAGGAAGAACCACAGACTTGGGAGGAGGGGTGGTGGCAACAAATCCTTTGGCAACATCACTATTCTTTAATGACCAGGGTCAATGTGTTGATACCAGGGTTGTGAAATTGAAGTGACCAAGTATCAGTGTTTCCATCTGCATAGGATCCAAATATTTATTGACAAAAAAAGAGTTATTTTGAGTGAAGGAAGCAGAAGGTGTGGATGGGAAAGGAAGGATAGAAACCAAACTTAATTGAGCACCTGCTATGTGCAGGATACTCCATTAGGAGCCATTATATATTTTCAATTTTATCTAACTCTTCCAGTCACCCTCCCAGATAGGTATTATTTTGCCTACCTTACAGATAAGGCATCGGAACCTCAGAAAGATGAAGTAACTTTTCCAATTCCATACAGCTAGGAATGGCTGTAGGAATTCTAACCTGGGATGGCCTAACTCTTCACTCCATTTACCTAGCCAAGTTACTTCTTTTATCTCATTTCACACTGATGTGCTTTTGAATATCAGCATTTTTACCCACATTTACAAATGAGGAAAAAGCAAGGTTAAGTTGGTATTTCCCAGACTTCATTCCACTGGCAAATGCTAGCCTGTGATGAAGTTTTCAACAGTTCAAAGATGTAGAAAATGAACATTGAATAAGGAGTCAAATAACAAAATATTAGTGGATTTTCCATGAGTCAATCGATCAATCTCTTTCTGTCTCCCCTGCCTCTCAAGAATAATTTCCTTTGACTCTGGACCCTTTATATATATTTTGGTATTAAAACGGTCTTTCTTTTCTGAAACACTGTTGAAATATAGGCCTGTGTTTGTTTGGTTGCTTAATTTGTCCCAGTGTCAAAATTTGAAGCTGACAATCCTGATGTTTACTTTTGGTGTTTAACTTTATTCTTTTATAAAATACTAAAGTCCAGGAAACTCAGTGTTCATTAACTTACCCCATTATCACAGATGTGGGAGATGGAGTTGGGACTCAACTTCATTTACACATGACATGGCTCTAAAGCTGGTATCTCCACATTAAAATGAAGGTCCTTGGGATGCCTGGGTAGCTCAGTCAGTTGGGTCTCCAACATGGTTTCAGCTCAGGTTGTGATCTCACGATCGTGGGATCGAGCCCAGTGTCAGGCTCCATGCTCATCATGGAATCTGCTTAGGATACTGTCTCTCCTTCTGCCCTCCCTCTGTCCCCCCAACTCATAGTCTCTCTAACAATAATAAAAAAAAATTCCTGATAATTATTAGGATGCACCAGCATTGCATTGTGATGCACCATGTTGTGATTGTGTTTTCCATGTACCAAGGTAATTAGCTGGACTTGTCTCAACTACATAGTTTTATTGCTACTTTGCCTGCTCTTTGGCCATAGTATAACATTTTGCCAGATGGCTAGCTGTTCATTGCTCAAAAGCACAGGAACAAACTGGTTATTCTGGTGATGTTGGTGTGTATGTGAGAGATAAGTATAATCACTTTAATAAAGATGCATGCATGGCTCATCCCGTTTCATAATTTACAGAGCCAGCTATGCTCTTCCTTAGGTCTCCTATATAATTGAACAGGTGAGCTGCATGTTGAAGCAGCTGAACTTGTGCATGTTTTCCTCATCAGTCTTCATATTTTATCACTTGAGTTTCTGGATATATGTATATTACTAATCAGGTTAAATTTTACCTAACTGAGATGGAATGTTTTGAAGGCCTATGCTAGCCTTTGATTGCACAACTTTATGAAATTCTCAAGATTAGTATTTAAATTTTTTTGTCTCTTAAGACAGAAAATACTTATTTAGCATAATCAATCGATTATTCACCAAAGCTAGTTACATCTCTATCCATTCTTCCAAAAGTAAAATTATATTTTTTATGCATGAGGGAAAATGACATCTGAACTTTTCCCTTTTGTTCAAGAAAATTTGAGATTCAAATGGATAAGGAAGAGCTTAAAATGTCTAGGCAGCATTGCAACTTAAAATCACATTTTTAAAAGAATGTTCTCCTATAGGGAAACTATATATAAAGGAGAAAAACTATAAGAGACTCTTAATCTCATGAAACAAACTGAGGGTTACTGGGGGGTGGGAGGGTAGGGATAGGGTGGATGGGTTATGGACATTGGGGAGGGTTTGTGCTTTGGTGAATGCTGTGAAAGGTGCAAGCCTGATGATTCACAGACCTGTACCCCTGGGGCAAATAATAAAAAAAATAAAAAATAAATTTAAAAAATTTTAAAAAAGAAACTATATATAGATAAACAGTTCTTCTATAGATGGTTGTAGCTCATTGAAAAGTGACAGAACAGCCACGTCCCCCAAGAAAGAAGAAAAAGAAGAAAGAAAAAAAGAGAGAGAGAGAGGAAGGGGGAGGGAAGACTGAGAGGGAGAGGAAGACGGAAGGAAGGAGAGAGGACAGGAGTAGGGCAGGAGGTGGAAGAATGGATGGATAAAGAGATGAATAGTTTCAGAGCTGGAAAGGCAAACAGACAGACAGATAGACATGTGTTACGTGTTATTTGAAATCAACAAAAATGTTAAAGCACAACAAAATTGTCTGTTTTGTTCTCCCCAACTTTATTGTTGTGCTTTGACATTTTGTCAGTATCGAGAAATTGCTTGTTTTACATGCACTTCTTTTTTTTTTTAAGATTTTATTTATCCATTTGAGAGAGAGAGAGAGAGCACAGCAGTGGGGAGAGGCAGAGGTAGATGCAGACTCCCCTCTGAGTGGGGAGCCTGACATACAGGCTCTAATACAGTATATTGAGATCTTAGTAGTAAGAGCCCCTGAGCTAAGTGCTTTTAAATCATTCTCTTATGTAATCCTTACAAACATTTATAAAATAATATATTCTACATTCTACAAACATGGATATTTAGATTGAGGACAAAAATGAATCACTTATCGAAGACCACGAAGCTAGTAAGCCATAGATTTGAGGATTTGAACATTGGTTGAGACAGACTTTTTACCCCACGGGTTTAACGACTACCTTATTCTGTTTAGTCATAAAATCTCTTGTATAAAATCGCACTTTTTACTTCTTTCCAAGATTGACAGTTCCATTCCAGGTTGTATCAAAAAGAATTCAAAGAATGAAAGTCAATAATTATTCTAGGTAGTATTGGGGAATGAAGCAAAGAAAAAAAAATCAGTGTGACAGAAAGTACTGTGTATGTGTGTGTATTTAGCAACAGTAATAAAAAGAAAATCTATGAGCCTGAGTAGGTGACAGCAGAGACTCATTCTTTTAATGCCCAGTCATTTGTCTTCTGAGGCTTTGCTGTAGTTCATCAAGGTGAGTCTGAAGGCCACACTCCTATATCACATCTCACTTGTTTAAGAAAACAGTCTCCAAATCCCTCACCCCATCCATCTCCCTAGTCGTCTGTACTTTATAGGCAATGGGAAATCACAAATTGGTGTATGGGGTGATATTTTTCTAATTTGTTTTGATTGGATTGATTTTTTTGTGCGGTGAGTTGGCATGATGAAATATATGTTAGGAAGACATTTTTGGAAGCTGAGTGGCAGATGGATTGGAGAAAATAAGGTTAGAGAGAATTGGATAGTTTAGTTCAATAATCTAGGAAGGAAATAAAGGGGTAAACCCCATGATCTCTGAAAGACAGAGGAGATTAGAGTCTAACATACTGAATTATTTTAATAAAAAATGGTTTACAGACTTACCTATGAAAAGACTGTCAGCTGCTCTCATGTGCAAGTTTCAGTTCCACAAGCCAAGATAACATAACGCTCAAGCAATGACGTCTCCTGAATCTCTATGTAGCAATTAAGCTTATATTAAGTATTGTTGTTCTTGTTATTTTTCGTAGATTCTGACCAATGCTTACCAGGGGAAAAGTCTCAAGATTTACTATCTCTAGAGTTGAGTTGTGATGAGAAGTTAAACATGTTTTGATGACATGTAGTGGAGAAGTTTCAGACACAGACAGAATGCAAATCATTTGAATAAAGAAATATTTTGTTATTGTTCTTTCAGTTGCATGCTTTAATTTAGAATGGACTCATGAAATAAGTTCTGAAACTCCAACTCCAGATATTTGAGTATTTAAATCTAATTTCTGAGAAATTTAGCCAAGTATCAACTTCCTGTCAGCCTGGTGAGAGAAGGAAAAGGGAACTGCCCTGATGGGTCCTAGTGGCCTCCAGAATAGTGCAAGTGAGAGACGAGTGCTTATAAAAATGGCATAGATTCCAAAACTTTCACTGAAGGAAGAAGGTTCTGCTGAGGGATGGAGGGTTTTGTTTTGGCTTGGTTTGGTTGTTTGTTTTTTAAAGATTTATTTATTTATTTGAGAGAGAGTGCGTGTATGCATGATTGGGGGGTGGGGCAGAGGGAGAGAACCTTCAGGCAAACTCCCTGTTGAGTGCAGAGCCCAACGCCTACACGGGACTCAGTCTCATGACCCATGAGATCATGACTTGAGTGAGGGATGGTGTGAGTGAGAGATGGTGTTTTTAATCAAGTGTTGTACAGACTGATCACTTTAGAGCCCTACTAATGAATCTCTATCTTTATTTATTTGTTTATTTGTTTGTTTGTTTGTTTGTTTGTTTGTTTGTTTATTTAAGAGAGAGAGAGAGAGCGTGCACGCACATAAGCACGGAGAACTGCAGGCAGAGGGAAAATCAGCCCCCCCCCCCCCGAGCAAGGAGCCCAATATGGGGAGTCAATCTCAGGACTCTGAGATCATGACCTGAGCCAAAGGTGGATGCTTAATCTACTGAGCCGCCCAGGCAGCCTTTTTCTTTTTCTTTTCTTTTTTCCTTTTTTTAAAGATTACTAATGAATCTCTTTAGATCCAAACACAGAGAAAGCATTAACTTGTAAACTTCCTTAGATAAGTAGGCATGTCATTGCAGGATATTTACAGTATACCTGTCTCTCATAATTGCAAAATTGAGTATACGTTTCACTGCTTGGCCCACAGGTTCTTCCATGAACTGTCCCTATCCTAGTTATCTCTCAGTAGTGACTACCTCAGCTGGCCTCAACATTGTTACCTTTGAGATTTTCTCCCACCCCATGAATACTGTAACTTCTCCTTCCTCCTGTTGACTCTGCCACAAACAACTCTACCCATTACTCATGGATGAATTCCTCCGTTGCTTCCTTCATGAAGAAATCCCTACTCACCCTAACTATCCAAGAGTCACATTTTCTTCTCTTCTGGATAATACATCTCTTTGATTCATCAAGCCCCAGTGTGTACTTACTATTTACTAAGGTATCTTTGTTGAATGTTTCAAAAGTATCTGAGGAACTATTTTGTTGTTAAAAATTGTGTCTTTAGCTAAAACTGTAAAATGTAACATGACAATTAAAATATAAGCTGTTATAAAGGTAAATAATAATGTGAGAAAAAGACAGTATAGAATCTTGGAAAGTTTCCAAATTCACAGCAAAGTGAACATGGGTTTTATTTGCAGCAATACCTTTATGACCTTGAGAATGTTATATAGCTGTTGGTTTCCTTGTGTAAATATGAGGGGATGAGATGAAGGGGACAAAGAGATTAGATAATAAAATGTCAAAGGAGGAGGGTTATTAAACAGAGAATTTTGGGCGCCTGGGTGGCTCAGTGGGTTAAAGCCTCTGCCTTCGGCTCAGGTCGTGATCTCAGGGTCCTGGGATCGAGGCCCGCATCGGGCTCCCTGCTCAGCAGGGAGCCTACTTTCCCCTCTCTCTCTGCCTGCCTCTCTGCCTACTTGTGATCTCTCTCTCTCTGTCAAATAAATAAATAAATAAAATCTTTAAAAAAAAAATTATTAAACAGAGAATTTTAAGACAATGAAAGAGCCAGGAGTATTTTTTTAATTAACATATAATGTATTATTTGCTTCAGAGGTACAGGTCTGTGAATCATCAGTCTTACATAATTCACAGCACTCACCGTAGCACATACCTTCCCCAATGTCCATAACCCACCCACCCTATCCCTCCCCCCACCCCCCAGGAACCCTCAGTCTGTTTCCTGAGATTAAGAGTCTCTTATGGTTTTTCTCTCTCCTGATCCCATCTTGTTTCATTTTTTCGTTCTCTACCCCCCAGGACCCCCTGCCCTGCATCTCAAATTCCTCATATCAGAGAGATCGTATGATAATTATCTTTCTCTGATTGACTTATTTTGCTTATCCTCTAGTTCCATCCACGTCATTGCAAATGGCAATATTTCGTTTTTTTTTTTATGAGCCTGGAGTATTAATAGCAACAAAGACAATGGGAGAAAGAATTGGGAAAGAGATTATCTGTTATCATTACATTTTAAAAAGGCATCTGTATCTTGTATTCACACAATTATTTTTAAATTATCACCCCAAAAGTGTTTTTATTTACAATTTAGCTACCATCTATCTACCTTCACAAAGTATGGAATCAATACATTAACTATGGTTAAATGATCAAAACAAAGGTAAAGCAACACAATAATAAGTTACTTTAAGAACATATGATATGACATATAGGTCTTCTGCCATAATATCTGTATTAGTTTTCAGTTACAAGTTATCATGGAGTGAATGGCTTTAAGAGACACTAATTATCTCTCACTTTCCACGGGTCAGGAGTCTGGCAAGTTTTAACTAGGTCCTGCTCATGGATTCAGAAGAGCAAAATTAAGGAGTTGGCCAGTAGCATCCTCAAGCCTGTGTTTTATTGGATAAATCTTTAAATATATCAGCAACATTTTGCATACCTTGAAACTTCTATTTTCTCATCTTTTCTTTAAAAAAATTATTTATTTATTAGAGAGAGTGAATGTGGCCATGCCCACATGCAAGTGGTGGGAGGGGCAGAGGGAGAGAATCTTTCAAGCAGATTCCCCCCTGAGTGTGTAGCTCAAAAGCAGGACTCTGACTTACCACCCATGAGATCATGACCTGAGATGAAACAGTCAGACACTTAACTGACTGAGCCACCCATGCGCCTCTCTCATCTTTTTTCCTCTCAAAAAAGGAACATTGTGTTAATTTTATTATTATTTTTATCTATAGTGTCAAAAGAGAAGAGTTAGTCCTAAATGATTCTGCATCCCTTCAAATCAGCACTCATGTCTCCATTTTCTTTTCTCTCCCCCTTCCCTCTTCCACTTCTGTGCATGGGAATTATGTGACTGTTGATTCTGCCCCGTACCTCATGTAATGTCAGTGTCAACTCATCATAATGGTTGGTGTGTAATTATTAACGATGCTAATACTAATATGAAAGATAGTAGAAGAGGGAGAAAGGGGAGAATGTTTATTATTTGTCAGAATTTATACTGAATATTTTTGTATGTTTTCTAATTTTGTCCTCAAAATAATTCTGTGAAGTAGCTCCATTTTACAGCCAATGAACTGAGGCCCAGGGATAAGTAACTTACCGAGTTATTTTATCAAGATTACCAATGAATAGACATCAGAGCTAAAACTCAAACCAAAGTCTATTTTATTCCAAACCATTGTAACCGTTAGGCAAAATTACCTAATGTGTCCCTTTTTTTTTGGTCTTCCTTAAGTACAGTTTTCTGGAATTTTTGACAGTCTGGGTGATGTTGACAACCAATGTGAGAGGGTTCCATGAAGAAATTTCCCCTTTATGTTTTCACCAAGTGAATGTGCACTTTATCAATGACTACAAGGTTGATAAGATGCTTATTAAGGCATGATACCTGCAAGCTATAATTATGTTGCTCTTACATCTGTTGCCTCTCTGAGAAACACTTAAGAATTTTATGAAATTCATCTCATGAAATTTCTACAGTGTCTGTGAGGGAGAGAAAAATAAAACAAGTTTAAAGGTAGTATTCATTAGAAGATCAAAGTATCAAAAAAGGTTCATGCTATCTTTCAGCCATATAACATTTTCTTTAATGTTGAAGTTTAATAAGTTTTCATTGTTCAGATGATCAAAGGTTTTCTGAAATAGTCAGCTGTGCTTGCATTAATGAAAGAAAAAACTCCACTGCAAATCCTATAGTGTCTTCTTCAGGAGAAGGAATTCTCATTGAGAATGACCTCAATTGAAGCACCACCCAAGGCAGGGTTTCGAGGTCAAATAGATTTAGGAACTTGCTGTATGTCCTTCTAAGAGATTTGTAATGTATGTGTGCATTATCAAGACATGGATTTCAAATTTGACTGTGCCTTTGAATTATTGGAGTGCTGATTAAACCTGCAAGCCCCATAGTCATAGGACTGAAATACCACAGGAGTGTTATGTTTTAACAATCACCTTATGTAATTATGTGGACAAGTCATTTAAGACCAGAACTTTAAGAAATTACATGCTAAAGCCTTTGAGAAGAACTACTTTAAATACAACTGTTTAATGTTCAAATAAACTTTTCCCCCAAACATGTAGGACCTACAAATGCCATTATCCTAAAATATGTTTTGGGAAAACTTATACTTTGCCGGATACTTTCTGCATTGATCATGTTTTTTGAGCTTGATTTCATACAATTATTTGTTAATTTTTCAAAGGCTGAATGCAACCATGATAAAAACACAAGCCAGTTGTATTGTCACAACAAAAGTAGAATAATTGTAATATTCTAAAGAAATTTTAGATTCTAGATCTAGTTCAAACCCGTAGAACATAAAAACAAACACAATTCTTAGTGTACAAGATTCCTCTGTGCCTCTGCCTAAAATTTTTAGAATAAGGTAGCTAAGGTTTTGACTACTGATTTCTATTATTATAACTGTTATCTTGCTACTGTAACATAGGCTTATGTAGAAAAAGGGACTCTGTGTAACCATTTTGGAGTCTCAATCAAATAAACTTAAATCTTATCATATGAAAAAATATCAGGCATTTATTGAAAGTATGAAGGACTAAAATCTTTTCATAGCCATTGAATTTCATAGCCAATAATATTTTCATTATTATTTATTCAGATATTTCATATTGGCTCCTTGTTATCTGTTGGCCTCAAGCTGGAATGTACAGCTGATCAATGTCACCTCTATCTTCAAGGAATTTACAATGTATTGAGGAGCTAGACATGCTTATACATATAAAATCATTGTTAAGTGATCCAGTTTTTATATGCATTGGACCTTTAGAGCAGGAAAGTATGACTAAGTGCATCTACTGGTGGAAATGACATTCTAGGGAAGTAATGAGTAGCTGGTTGTCAGGATGTCACAATGGAGAGAGACTTTTATGAAGGTGAGGTGGCTGGCAGACATACAGGCATGGAATGGTATAGGAGCTAGTGTGTATTAAGAGCAATACAGTGTGAGAATAGGAAGCAAATGAAAATGACTTTGCTCTAAAATCTGAATTGGACTAGGTTAAGTCTCCTATAGAACCTCTTTAGTTGTCATCTACTTGTAGAATTTATAAGATGTTGGGGTTTGAAGGCCACTTAGGTCTCCTCCCCGCTGTCAGATCCCAAGGAAACAAATGGGCTTGTTCAAGTTCAGAGCTACCCAATGGCCATGGACTCTTTGACTCCTAGGCGCTGTTGTACACATAGAAAGGATTAGAAGAAATCACCACCCCTCGAAAAAAGAAGCATATACGTAAAATAAACAGTTTTTGTAGTTACTCTGAAAATGTGTTTAAAATTAAGAGGAAAAAGGGATGCCTGGGTAGCTCAGTCAGTTAAGGCATCTGCCTTGGGCTCAGGTCATGATCCCAGAGTCCTGGGATCAAGCCCTGCATCAGGCTCCCTACTCAGCAGAGAGCCTGCTTCTCCTCCTACCCCTCACCCCAGTCTTGCTCTCTCCTCTTTCTCTCTCTCTCTCTCTCTCTCAAATAAATAAAATCTTAAAAAAAAAAAAAGAAGAAGAAGAGAGAAAAGGGAGGAAGGAAGAATGAGAGACAGTACGGAAAAGGGAAGAGAAGAGAAGCGACAAGGAAGGAAAGAAGGAAGGGAGGGAGGGAGAGAAGGAGAAAGCATGGGAGGAAGGGAAGGAAGGGAAGGCCAATATTTTAACCTTGGTTAAAATGGAAATGAAGCCTAATTGGAATACAGTACCAGCAGCTCTTCAAAACTGTTGAGGCTAATAAAGAAGGTGGAAATTCCTGGTTAGTAAAATATAAGATCTTATTTTCCAAAATAGAATCTTTTTTAAGGTACCGAGGAGTTTTCGCTAGACAGATTGTTGATTATACTGTTTAAATTGCTTCAGGGCTTGCGATACTGATGTTCCTACAAGTGTAGGGGCCACTGGCATATTTAAGTTTTAGAGTCCAGATGCATCACAGATACAGTAGTTTTATCATTCTTTACTTCAGTTTAACTGCTTTTGAAAAGAAAGAACTTTCCACTGGGTTGGAATTTTGTCGTAGTAGCTGATTTTCATAAGCACCACCAAGATCCCCAAACCACCTATGAGTGCTTGATCTCTCCTTGGGCTCCCCCTCAGAATGTGATGAGTTTATTTTGTCCCCACCTTGTCCTTTCAGCTTGCATCAAGGTGAAGGAAGTTTCTCAGTGGGAAGAATTCAAGGGAATTTTTCTATCCCCTCCTTCATTTAATTGAACTACATTAATCTATTTTCAATTGCAGCTTTTACAAGAGGGCAGGAGCTGCTCAACGAAGAACAAAGACGTTCCCCTAGTCAATGCCACTGCAGAGCCAGTTACTTCCCCAAAGGTATTTTATTTGTTTGTTTTGATTTTGTCAGAAAGAACTTGAATCCTTTGGGTTCAATGATTTTCCTTAGCTGAAGCAGGGATGTTGTTGACTGATACGAGATAATTCCTTCATCTAGTGCCTCTGGACTTTTAAGTGAGTGCTGAGCCAGCCACTAAGTTTTTGGATTGTTCATCTGAGGTCCTTAGAAGAGCAAGGGTGAGGGAGGTACACATCCCCCCCACACACGCAACCAAGAAACAAAACAAACAGATAACGAAAAGCATGCATCTACTCCTTATGAAACCAAAAAGGTAAAAGGGGCATTTGGAGAAACAGAGGAGGTAGAGAGAAGTACATACCCCCAACAAAAACAAACAACAGACACAACTCAGGAACTTAATTCTGAACTTCCTTCGGTACTGTTCTCTATTTGACCAAAAATATTATATCATAGCAATTCTTAGGGATCATTTCACTTAACCCAGCATTTCCTAACTTTTGGTTTAGATTAATCAGAGTTAATTGGTTTAGCTAAAGTCTTCACAAAATAGTTTTTGAAATATCTTGCCATTTGTAAACAGTATTTTATGTACTTCCATAAAATAGAAGTATTAACACATTTACATTTATTTTATTTTGGTCTAGCATTCATTTTCTGTATTTGCTGAAATATACAAATTTGTATTCCTCTTGTTAGGATTTTAATTTTTACCTTAAATGTATATTTATTTTAACTATTCTAATTGTCTTTTCTGTATTGTTTGACAGAAATTGCAAATGCCTCCTTGTACTGAATGTGACGTGAAAAAAACCCCGGAAAAACAACTGACCAGCTTTGAAGGGAGGGCAACTAGAGAAGAAAAAATACTGTAAATATGAAGAAACTGTGTTAAAAACATCCACTTATGATTGTCTTCATACTCTTTTTCAAACCACAGGCTTGATGGAAATACTAAGTTTTTAAAGCATGCAACTTTTTCACAATTTTCTGTAACTTTATATAAAGTAGTTACAAATTTCCCAAGAGACTCCAGGCCAATTATGATCCTTAAGCAATAACCTAATTAAAACGGATATCCACAGTCCTAAATAGGCATCGTCATCAGTAAACTGCCCAGCATAAGTTGGTCAGTTCTGAACTCAAATGCAGTGAACAACATTTAATTCTTCTGGTTCATCAGGTATCTAGTACTTCTTTGATCTAGTTTTGAAATCAACTGAAGGATGATAAAAATTTTGTGGATCCTTGGCATTCTTAGAATCCAGATTGCAACCATATCATAAAGATTCTGTTCCACATTTGCCAGTGGAAGACGTTTTAAGGTTGGAATCTGTGTCCACCTGAATATATTATTTATTTGGGGGTGTTGATTGCCATTCTTCTTAGTATTTTGAACGACGTCTAACTAATGTCAAGGCAATTCTGTTGGATTTTTAGTCAGTTAACAGAATTCACTAAACATGTTTGGTATGATGTAGACAAAATATCTGGATGAATGACTAAGTTTCTGACACAATTGACAAGATCTTTTTTGGCATTTTATAGACACATCCCTATGGTTGTCTGCTGGAATTACTCCAAGTTAGGACTTGAGTTCTTTGAAATGCTTGGCAAGATTGTTTGTGTGTGAAATTGGGTAATGGAATGTGGCATGACAAGAGGGTTGCAAAACAGAAATATGCAAGCAGATAATACACATTTTGAAATGGGGAGTTGATGAAAGTAAAACAGCCATGTAGAACCAATAAACCCAGATTTGTATATTTTGAAAACAAATGTATTATTAAAACAAGTCAACAGCTGTGATCATTGCTGAAGTTGGGTCTCTGCATAGTCTCTACATACATACATAGTCTCTTCATGGTCTCTACATACCACTAATCAAATAAATGCACTCCTGAATAATCTAAAATGTAGTTCACGAGCAACAGGAATTGATACTTGAATAATAGCCTGATTGATAGGATTGGTATAGCATCAAACTTGAAGACTCAAATTAACGGGTTAAAAGATTCAGTTAGGTTGTCTGCCCTGAATATATTCGTTTCTACTGGCTAGATCCATTTTGCAAATACACAAAGCATATAAAGCAATTGGTTTTATAGAATGGATCTACCAAGCCACAGTTAATATATTTGGAGTACTGGATCCTGGCAGGCTATCTTAGAAGATATTACTAATTTAAGAAAGGAAGGGAAAGAAGAAGTGAAGGAAGGAAGGAAAGAAGGAAGGAAGGAAGGATAGAAGGAAGGAAGGAAGGGAGGGAGGAAGGAAATCTGTAATCAGTAGATGAACTTAAATTCTGATATATAATAGCACACGTTTGATCACAATGATGTATTCCAAGAAATTTAGTGATTTGGAGAAATGGCAAACTATCATAAATAGTATTAGTATTATTGTGATATAACCAAGTGGCAGTTATACTTGTGGAGTAATTCAGTGTCATTTATCAGTATTTTTTTAGATTGAAGGCTATCCAAGTAAAACGAGAATTTGTTTTATAGATGGTCCTTAGAAGTTTCAGATGAAGTGACCAAGATAGAAGAAAAAAATCAAGGTCCAAAGTTCCTCTGATGACTCAGCTCTAATATTCATTTAATTCTATGAGATGGAATATTGCTAGTTTCCGAGTTCTATTCCTTATAATTTCCCCCACTGTACCCAGAAACCCTAACCATCTCCAATGATTATAAAAGGAAAGCTGCTAATTTATTTTAATTTAAGTTCACTTCCCCACACCCACCTGTGCTCCAACCTCCCTCCATGGACCCTATGGAAAGTTCATCACTGTTTCCACCTTAGCACATGTTTTGAGGCAACTTTGAAACTAATAAAAAGAGAATCGAGCTGATATTTTCTGAAATTTTTATAAGATGTTGAAAGATGAGAATTTGGCTTAATAATCAAATTTGAACAGTTTCATTTGTAAGTTATTTTTCCTAAACTCTAGATCTCTAATATGTGACAATAATCAATGTGTTTCTCTTAATTACTGGCATGATCAAGTGGACTTTACATGAGTATAATGTATGGGTTTTTCTTTAACAATAGATAGCATTATGCATCCTACAGAGTTAACTGTGGTTTATGCATTGCATTATTTGTTTCAAAACAAAAAAGAATTGTAGCAGAAGTGCTTTATAAATATTTTTAAGAAATATTATGGAAGTTCCTTTTAAGAGTCAAAGCACAGAATTCCTTTTTTTCTTAGTATGTTATGTGACTTTAATGAATGCATTTTTTTCTCAATCCTTTAATTTGCTTTAAAATAGCATCCAAAAGGTTTAAAATGCTTTACTTACATGTGCGCTTTTGTCCATAAAAGAGATGCTATCTCTTATTCCTTTAATTAACAGCTAGATAAATTGATGTTGTTTTTGAGGAGCTAACATTCATAGCCTAACTACCCTCACATGGAAGCAAATATTAACCGAAATGTTAAATTCAGGTAGTTTAATTCTATTATGTGCTAAATTGACTCCTATTGAGAAACAAATATACTTCCCAATGGAATAAACTTGTTTTAATATAGGTACTAATGAAACTAACAAAAACATTTCTCTAGTTATTTTAAAATACTAATCAATGCTATATATCCATTCTAAGTTAGGAGTTCATTTTGGACTTTGTTTTTCCTTTTATATACATTACTTTATATGTAAATTGGATGATTGCCTAAAATGTATAAGGCCTGAATGCTGACTGTCTATCCAATGCCAACATGCTCAGAAGAAAAGTGACTCATTCAGTAACTCATCTAGATGTGGTTTTCTGTGTGATCTGAAAATCTCTGAATACCGAATATACTAGATGGCTAACTTTTT
The DNA here is from genome assembly GCA_002007465.1 of Ailurus styani. NCBI lineage: Eukaryota > Metazoa > Chordata > Mammalia > Carnivora > Ailuridae > Ailurus > Ailurus styani. The sequence continues at coordinate 11,024,010 of LNAC01000062.1, forward strand.
TTTTCTATTATTCTTTAAGCAAATACTTAGCATTATATGCTATTTCAGACTCAATTCTGTTTCATAAAATATACTGGATTGCAAGTCTAAGACAGTTATGTGAGACGCAGACATTTACTCTTTCAGATTACAATGTGGGGAAAAAAAAGATTACAATGTGGATAGCTGGATTAAAACAGTATCTGTGAACTTTGCTCTAATGGAATCTTATTTTTATAGCTCAGGTGCTATAAGCAGCATTCATGACCACAGAGGCTGAAATGATTACTGATGCCACAGAGTAAGGTGAGCTGGCCAGATGTAGAGAGCTATGAAAACATAGACTTGCTTTATTTAGGGGACATTTTCTTAGTCACATGTACAGTCTTAAATCCCCCCAAACTATTTGTTGGATTATGTTACGTAATATTAATGGTCAGTGATGAAGAATAAAAGTTACTGGAAGATGGGCTATTTTTCCTCAATAAAGATTTGTTACCAAGACTACAACTTATATCCTCCTGCGTCAACTAATTGAAAAAGCAGATATTGACATTAAAAATAGTACTTGCTTCTGTGTATCCAGAGCTAAGGACTATTTTGAAATGTCACCCTGGGAGTATCTTCAACCTCTCCTGGCCCATGTCTCAGTAATCTTTCATTTATTTAGGGTTCCTTTTTTTCATTTTGTTATAATAGATGTCGTAGATTTTTGTGGTTTTGTTTGCAAATGAGTTTCAAGTGCTCAGAACTAGCTAGCTCATAGAAGGTGCTCAAATATTTGTCAAATGAATTAATTCAGAACCTGAAGCAGCAAGGGAAGAAAAGGAAGCAGAAGCAAGCCTATTCTAGTGTGATAACAGGGCATCGTAAAATGTCCTCTTTTAGGAAGAGAACATGCACAAAATGTCTTAGTTTCAGTTTTTTGTGTTGTTATGTTTCTAAGCTATTTTTCCTTGCTTTTTTTTCCTCTGAGAGATTGAGCCACAGGCCTGTGGCTGTGGCTTTAAGCAGAAGAGATGTGGCATTTCTGCATGAATTTTGGGATGCTCCTCGTCACAGACACAGTTCACATGGTGTGTGTGTGTCTTTAGTGGGAATCTACCTTCGACGTTCGCCTGGATTTACAGGGGGCCACTTGATTTCATTTAGTATTTAAGTTTCTAACTTCTTAGGCCTTAAACTGCTGGAGATTTTTCTGTGCATCCTGCCCCCTTCTGCAGCTGTAGCTTCTGTCTTGGTGCTTTAGCAGACTCAGCTCCCAGCGCTGCTGGGGAGGTGACTGCTCACCCAGAGGACGGGGCTCTGGACTCCACAAACGCTCACCTTCAGCTAGAGTATTTGTTCTTTCCTATAATTGATTTGTTGGGCTTACACACCCTACATACACTTTTTTGCAAATTTATCAATTTTATTTGGTATGTGTGTGAAGTTATTTTTTTAAGAGAATTTTTTAAATTAATATTAATGTATTCTTTGTTTCGGGGTACAGGTCTGTGATTCGTCAGTCTTACACAATTCACAGCACTCACCATAGCACATACCNATCCCTCCCACCCCCTTCCCCTCCACCAAACCTCAGTTGGTTTCCTGAGATTAAGAGTCTCTTATGGTTTGTCTTCCTCTCTGGTTTCATCTTGTTTCATTTTTCCCTCTCTTCCCCTATGATTCTCTGCCTTGTTTCTTAAATTCCACATATCAGTGAGATCATATGATAACTGTCTTTCTCTGATTGACTTACTTTGCTTGGCATAATACCCTCTAGTTCCATCCATGTCATTGCAAATGCTTTTAATGAAGAAAGGGACTCCATGTCTAATGTGATTTGAAAAATCACTGAATACAATCATCTCTTCTTCTCCCCATCTGTTCCTTCAGTCAGCCAGTCATTCAGCTATACAGAAAATATTCCTCGAGATTCTAAAATGTGTCTGCCATTCCACTTTCTGTTTAAAATAGCAATGGCAAAAGAAAGCAGTAATTATGAGTACTCCTGTTGCACTTTATGTTCCAGTCCCTGCTTTTAGGGCTCTTTAAAAAATTATTAAATATTCTCAGGTTTATTTGAGACTGATACTATAGTTATCCTTATTTCACAGAGGAAATTGACGTAGAAAAATATTAATTGAATTGCCCAAGATCGTGCAGCTAGTTAAGAGGAAGGGGTTGGAGAGAGGCCCAGCAATGAGTTTCTGGAATCCATGTGCTAAACCCAGTCACCACATTGTCTCTCCTACAAAGGCCAGAGTCCTGCCTTCCGGGAGTTTATGGAGTAGAGGGGGAGCCATCACGAATGAAGGAAGCACAACTAAATCCATGACTATAGAGGAGAGGAAGAATTTTTCCTTTTGCCCTTCAAGTGCTTTCATTTAGTTTAAGAGTTAAATTGACATGAAACAGATTAATAGCAGCAAAATAAAAAGTGTTCTTACATGTGCACAGAGACCCAATCATGAAATTGAAACCTAAAGAAATGACCAAAGCAGGCAGGTTTTATCCTTTTTGGACAAACAGGCAATAAATCTGTGAAGAATTGACAAGACAAAACAAAAACAAAAAACAACAACATTGGGAGCTTCAATTAATAAGACATTTTAAACAGAACTTGGGCTGGGATAGTTAATTAGCAAAAAGTCACAAGGGTTGTTTATACAGTCTCTTTGGTTCTGAATTTCCTATCTCTGGTGACAAGGATGTATCTTTACCTCCTGGTATAGGGAGGGTTACTTTCACATGGGAGATTTATTTCCTGTTTTCTGGAGACAAAGTGAGGAGAAGGTCACAGGATTCTTTCTGCATTGCTATTTCTTAAGTAACTTTTATTTAAAATCATCAGGGGCACCTGGGTGGCTCAGTGGGTTAAAGCCTCTGCCTTCAGCTCAGGTCATGATTCCAGAGTCCTGGGATCGAGGCCCGCATCGGGCTCTCTGCTCAGTGGAGTGCCTGCTTCCCCCTCTCTCTCTGCCTGCCTCTCTGCCTGCCTCTCTGCCTACTTGTGATCTGATCTCTCTCTCTCTCTCTGTCAAATAAATAAATAAAATCTTTAAAAAAAAAATAAAATAAAATAAAAAATAAAATAAAATAAAATCATCAGTATCCCAAAGTGGCACATTTGGGGGTAGCCAGCGCTTGGCCCCTACAACTGCTATAAAAACAAAAGAAAACAAAAGAAAAAACAGGGTTCTCTTGACAGTATACCACAAGGCAGGGGGAGCAGGGTGTGAACGTATCTTGTCTGTGTGAAGTCTTCACTGAGCAAATACTATTAAACTAAGGTTGATGAATATATGCTATTTTGCATGGGTGTCCAAAATTTCAAAAAAAAAATTTATAGTGTTTACAGATACTAGCTAACGATATTTAAAAGTGAATATTTGAATTCAAATAACCAGATTGTTGTGAGTTAGTGCTATTTAAAAAACAAAAGCATCATATGGGAAAATTTCCATTGCTTTCTATTCCCTGAAGCCTAGGACATATGAGTCTATTAGGTATAGATGACAATGAAATGTAGGTTTCTTCCATGGAAAACTTCCAAATAGGTTTCTGTTTTCTTTCATAAAAATAGAAATTTTATTTCTCAGCCTTATACTTGGGGTAAGGTCTCTCTCTCTCTTCTTCCCTCCCTCCCCCTTCCTTCTCTCTTCCTCCCTTCTCTCCCCCGCCCTCGGAAAAGCCATACTTTCGATAGTACAATGATTGATCAGGATGTCTACCCAGTACTTCCCATGATAGCATCTGCGTCAGAAGTAAAGTCATTGTGGTGTGTATGTGTTCCCCCTTTTCCCCCTTTGTAGTACTCCCCACACCTAAATTCCTTAATTCTTTTGAGAACACCATTTCCCTTCATGTCCTGCAGATACAGTAACACCTTGGGAAAATCATATAATGCAATATATTTGTTCCTAGAAAATCAGGCTCTATTTGAGGTTCCTGGAAGAGCTAGTTGCTCTCTGCACTTGATAACTGTCAAACGAGCATACATTCACCAGCAATATCTACCAAGGGTGAGAAGAAGAAAGAGTAACCTATAGTGGGTCATGTCCTTTTTCTGACTCGGGCTTATCTTTACTACTTCTTCATGATAAAGCACCCTTTGAAAGTAGGTCAAGTGATAGTCCCCAGATGGTCCCGGCTCAAATTTAGAAGACGCGCAGAATGGAGCAGAGAATGAACACCCCTGATAAGTTCTTCTTAAATTGCAGCATGCACAAAATAATAAATCGGTGCTTTTTTCTCTGCAAATTTCTGTTTTACCCCTTTATACTTCTTCAGTCTTGATCCCAAAACGTAAAGATTTGGGGGCCGGAAATCCCCAAATCGGCTCCTCAAGACTTTCCTTGGAGTAATGTGTCAAGTATATAAATCTTGGTGTGTGCTCGGCAGAGAGCCCACCTCTTGAAATGGTCATGTTGTCAGCATGAGTAAAATGTGCTGCTGCCAGCGGGCCTACGAAAGCCACTGAGAATGACTTCAGGGGACTCGGACACAGTGGGAAAAAAAACAGTACAATATGGGTAAGAGGAACAGGTAACAAAGAGCACATTTTAAAATGGATTCTTTTAATCCCTGGCCTGGATTCTTCTTAAGTAGATGTGGCATAAATAAAATGGAATGTATTTACTAGATGCGTTTCTGGTCACCTGTTACACGGCAAGTAAGTACGTAATTTAATGCATACTGGAGCAATTAATGTTTGCAAATTTGAAAAAGGTATGATATAAAGAATAAACAGTCTCTGAATCAGTGGAACCGAGAACCAGTGAGGTATGTTGAAAAAGTAAATTAGATCATTATCAAGTTGATGAAATGAACTCTTATCGTACTTGACAAAAAATACACCTTCTCTCATTGTATCCTCGTGTTTCTAAAATGAGCAGCTTGTTTATGTGTTTGATGTGTTTTTACATTTTCACCTTGATACGATTAAAGAGAAAAGGAGGTTGAGAAATATGAACCCTGAAAACAATTATCCTCTTTCTTCCCATAATAGAGACATAGACTGGTTTTTTTGAATGAAAGCATAGGACAAATCTTCCTTCTGTACGGTGCTAATCCCACAGTCTGTCATTTCCTCTTTCACTGTTACTTTATTTGGTGGGGGGGAGAGGGTGTCAAGGTACACATTTAAAGCTGTTTTTTTCCTTTGGTATTGGAGTTCACAAATTCAGAGATTTCTAGGATACATTTGTTTTATCTATGGACATGCCATCTATTAACTGAAACCTAACAATTGCTCGTGTATCTTGTCATATACTGTGTGTGCACTGTATGCCTCTGTTCATGCTCCTGTTTGCAGATAGATGCACATTGCAAGCATCATTATAGTGGTCTCCATACACATTAATGCTTTCTGGCATTTTTGAACATTCTAATTGGTGGATGCGCAAATTTAGAGTATGAATATATTCATATGTTTACTTCCCTATCTAAGCAGGTACTTATCTATATTCGTGTGTTCCTGGATATAAATTCAGCAAAATATGCATATATCAGTTGAGTGCCTTTTTTTTTTTTGCTGCCCTAATTTCATTCTTGTTTACATCTTTCATGTTGTTTTAACACAGGTATTCTTTTTCTTTATTTTTCTTTCCAAGTTTTTATTTAAATTGCAGTTAATATACAATGGAATGTACAGTTTCAGGTTAACACAGGAAGTTTAAAAGCACAGTAGATAACTGTGTATGTGTAGTTAAGAGAACTTCCGATGCAGTTGCAAAGAACACAGTATACTAATGTAGGCTGCACAGGCACAACAAATTATTATATCAAATCAGCTGTGAGATCTAGGCAGTCACCCCCATCCCTCACAGACAAAGGTGTGGCTCATGTACCTCTTCATGTCTATTGATTTGTCTACAGTTTAACCTAGACTAGGAAATTATATTTGGGGTTATATGCTGGATGTTCTAAGCATGGTTTTGTATGCATGGAGATGCATACAAAATACAAAAGAATTTTATTAACCATGCGGACAGTAGCCAAAGTATTTTTATTTGGAGGAAATGAGGTAAGTATTTACAATATTCACTTTGACTATACTAAAGCAAAGGTACACTGTTGGAGAAATAAGAATGAAGTCATAAGATCAAGGAAAGAGAGGTAGTTGGTGTATCTCAAATGATAATGACAGAATGTTCTTAACAACAGGAAATTGTAGAAATTTCCAAGTATGGATTACTTTAAAATCACTATGCATTTGAAAGCGAGTACCTGTTTATGAGAAAATGCTTCACTTAGGTTTTCTTTTTTATTTTCTTTTCTAAAATAAAGTTACACAGTTACTTTGTTCCCTAAGTGTTTTATTTGAAATTTGGGTTAAATATAGTGAAATGCATGGCTATACCTAGCAACATTAAATACTAATTATTCTATGGAGCAGCTGCCAAGGTAAATTAGCTTTTACTTAAATTCTGGTATGCTTTGTATAATTTTCTTTTCTCAAATAGTCTGAAGATAGATTTGTCTGGTTGATTCCTACTGCACAGTTTCTAGGAACTTCCACTTCACCAGCTGACCTGGTAGGTAATTATTATTATTCTTTGACACATCATAGAATATAAGGTCTCCTATTTTTCCCTTAGATTGTTACAAATGATGCAAACTCACTGATTCTCTTGGAAGGCTGATCTGTGTGCTTTCCTTAGGCCAACAGGTAGGCAGGCACCATGGTGGTGGTAGATTTTTTAAAGAAATCCTCTGAAGACTTCCTGAAATTAGGTCTCAGTTTTGTGTCTTGAAACACATCACTTCCAGGTCAGCTTTTCCAAAAGTTATTTTGCTACATACATGTATCTAAAGCTTTAGGTGTGAACTACACTAGAACTGGTACAACATGATAAGCAAAGACTTTGGAGTCACACTTCTGCACTAAATTCTTTGTTCAGCTTATTAACTGTGTGAACTCAATCAGCTAACCTCTCTGTGCCTCAGAGCCTTCACTGGTAATTTGGGAATAGTGAGGTGCCATGCCTCGTGATAATAGCTATTTCCCCAAATAATAATAATAATAGCTATTTCCTTTAAATATTAAATGAGCTCACAGAAATTGGACAAATAGTAAGCATTTAATAAACACTATCTATTCCTATTTTAAAAGTTAAAAAAGTAAAATATCACTTTCTGAAAAAATAAATTTTACTATAAAAAGGCACCTACACATATATAAATACATTGACAAATGCCCAAAAGGAAAATTATTATGCATGTGGAATTGGACACATATATAGCAATTCTGTGTGTGTGTTGAGAGGACATATGATTTGTCTTGTTTCCAAAGACACTCTCCTAATTGTGATTATCTGAAGAAACAGCCTGGATTTGTCCAGATAATGGTAGATGAATGATGCGAGATGTGATCATCCTTTTAAAATCTGTGGATAGTGGCATCAATTGCCTCTCCTTTTATTCACATAGTATCATTGCACAATTTTTATCCTAAAAGCATCTAATTTCTGTTTCCTATTGAGACTCTTAAATACTAATTAAGAGATTCTGTTTATTTGTTTCCCCAAAATTTTATAAGAGTGTAATTATTTTCTTTACCCTTTTGGTGTGAATTATTTTTTAGATTCATTTTTATTATTTATCCTGATAGGTAATGAATAGTGTTTGGGGAAAAATGAGAAGTAATTTACCCTAACATGCAACAATAATAATTTTAGTAAGATGTTTATATCAGAGTCATATCATATCACATCATATATCATAATCCAAGGAGACACAGGACAGTTCTTTTTAAAATTTAAGTGAGTAGGTATATGAATAGAATACTTGCATGTTCCAATGATATTTTTTATAGAAGAAGAAAAATATGTGCATTCCAGATTGTCTTTTGCTTTCCAAGTTTTAAACTTGCATAGGCCCAGTACTAGTTTCGCTGGGGCCTTTAAAAAACCAATAAAACATTAATCAAAACCAAGCCTCATTTCAGATTTTATGGTAGAAATGATTCTACACACATTCATTACTTTTTTGAAATTAGATTTTTATTCTCATTTGGGAAATAGAAGCATCAACTTTCCTTTTCAATCTTTCTTCATTCCCACTTCAAAGCTTCAAAGCCTAGTGGACTTCTTTATACCCTCCCTCTTTCCAATTCTCTCTTTTATTAAAGGAAAGTATGTGAACAGACTCCTTCCTGATGTGTCCTGAAATTCCTTTTGAGGGAGTAAATGAGATAAGGTCTCTGTGGACCTAAAAGCCCCTTGAAAAGTTTAGAATTCTTACAACCAACACACTCATTAAATATAAAGTTTTATACCTCTGAACTACTCTAACTGTTCTAAATTGTCATTCTATACGACCCTTGCCCCCACGATCAAGTCACCATATAGTGTCCACGCTGATTCTTAAAAAAAAAAAAAAAAAGAAAAAGTTACATCATGACATACCTCTCCTTAAAGCCATGCAATGGTTTTCAGTATCACTGAGAATTCTATTTAAAAAAACAGTACCCTTCTTCCTCCCTCTTTGGTGTTCTAGAGCTAGAAAGGAGGTGAAAGGGGGAAAAAAACAAAAAACACTACCCTTCCCATGGCTTACTAGGCCCTACAGTGCTGGCCCACCCCTCTCTTCACTTCCTTTCCCATCACTCTCCATGGCTCACTTAGCTCCATTCATACTGGCCTCTTTGCTGTGCCTCGAACTTGCTGAGTATTTAGGACCTGCTAATTTCTCTGACTGGGATATTGTTTTCCTAAATGTTCATTCAGCTGACTTGGTGCTATTGTCTCAATTACCATATAAAAAGGATCATCCTTGATTTTCCTATCTAACGTAAATACCATTGTGCTCACCATGTTGCCGCCATCATCGTCTAGCCCCTAGCCTTGCTGTTTCCTCTGCATAGACTACACCACTGTATGACATCGTATTACATAAGTATTTGCATATATGTTTTGTCAGTTTCCTACTTCTAAAATGGCATCTCCTGGAAAGTAGGGCTTTGTCTGTTTTCTCCATTGCCTTATCCTCAGAATCTGGCACAAGTAAGTGTTGAGTGGACATGGGTTGAATAAATAAATGTAAAATGCACTTTCTGAAAGGGTTTCAGCGCTTCCCTGTTAGGAGCGTGCGGCAAGACTCATCTACAGCTTGAAAGAAAAAAAATCTCAGACCAGTCCAGAGTGGAAGTCCAAGTCCTATGACTTGGTGGATAACCAGTCTACTGGTGTTGTGTAAGTCACCCAACACAGTAGTGGAAGGGTGGTGTAGGTATTCACATTTCATGGAGCTATGAGCACTGGCACTTATCCTTCTCCACCCAAATTTCTCTAAAGTCCCTGATAGAACTAAGTACTAAAAAATGAACACAAGAAGCTTAACTCTAAACTTAACATAGAAAAAGAATAGATGCAACACTTCCAACACAGGTGAAAAAAATTTGAAACAAGGATAGGCGACTTTAAGCAAACAGCTGGTTTTTATAGGAGATCATTTTATCAGATTATGAACGTGCTCAACCAATACTTTAGTAGGAGACTTGGCCAAGGCACATGAAACCAGAATTGGGTAAGTCGGTGTTTCCATACCTACCTAGCATTTAATGTACCCCTACACCCAAACTTAATGTTAGCATTACAAAAGTAGAGTCCTGGTCCATATTCTAGATTTACTGAAACAGGTTTTCTTGTGGTGGATCTGAGAAGTCTGAAGTTTTATTTGTGTTCAGGATGAGACCATTCAAGCTAAAGTTTAAAACCACCAAAGTATGTATGACATGGCACTTGTGTAATTTCTATTCTTTAAATTCCAGAGTTGTCCCATTTTCCTGTTTTGCCATCAGCCTGGTTATATAAACTCACCCTATTCTAAGGTTTTCCTTGCATTACACTTACAAACTCTTTATAATAGAAAATATATCCCACCACCTTTCAAATACTGCAGCTTTTCAGCCAGTAGTGAAGCAAAGTCTCTCATCTCCCCATTTCTAGTCTACTTCTGATACAGCAATGAACATCCCAGACAATGTCACCAAGTTGGCAAGGCAGTGACTTTGCTTCACCCTCCTGCTTGGACATATTAAAATACTGAACACGGTCACTGACAGCTGATGATACTAATAATTATTCCAACAGCAATTATCTAGCAGCCCTGTAGGATGACTGTGATGGGATTTCCATAGCCACAGTCCCTTCTGGAAGCTACTGATTTCTTTATTTTTATGGAGTTGTAAACTGTTTTGAACCACGATTTTATTTCCCCCTTCAGGATAAAGCATTTTTATATTTGGCAATAGATTTTAGGTGTTGCAGGGGAGTACAGATTTTAGAGAAGGAACGAAAACTAAAGACATAATCAGGAAAAGGGAGATTAGAAAGGGAAATAAATTATAGGAGCTAGAAGTTTGCCTCCACCTTTATCAGAGAAGTGACTGTGGAGTAACAAATTGGTCATTATTATGATTATGAAAGGAATTATAATGTGACAATTTCCATCAAGTTTGCTGGTGGGTAGGCCGTTAAGGAACCTGAACTTAGACCATTTCTTGAATATATTATAATATTGGCCTCAGGCCTTTCTATGCCTTCAGAGAAGATTATGGAGTACAGCTGGCCTTGAATTCAGTGAAGATGCTATTTTCTAGCCCTCAAGAAGCAGCAAAAATTCCAAAAGTTACTTTTATTTTTTTCTGAGTAGCCTTTGCATCAAGATACTAGCCTAAATCTTTAATAAAGAAATGGGATCTAAGGGAATAAAATGCAAATCAGAAATTTATTTCACTCTTTATCCTCAACGTTTCCATTACTTAAAGTGCAAACTTCTCACCAAGAACCAGAAAGCTCTACAAGATCTGGCCTCTGGTTATTTCAAATTTGGCCACATCCCCTGCCACTCGCTCACTGCTTCTTTCTCTGTTCTCTGGCAAAATGCCTGGTGACATGTTTATAACATATGCGAGGAAGATACTGCCAATGCTCCTAATCATAATGGCAAACACACGGTTTTTATACCATTCCAGTAGTTCTAACAACATCATACATATTTTAGCCCAGTTTTCACCACATCCCGTGAGATAAGTTGTATCAATTTCCCATTTTATGCCTGAGGATGCTGAACTACAGAGAATTTAAATAAATCATCCAAGATTATGTACCTAAGAAGTTAGCAAAGGTGGATTTGAACCCAGGCCATCTGACTCCAGAGTTGCTATTATCAACCACTGAGCATCTACACATCAGACAACTCTCCTTTGCTTCGTATCTTTCAGTGTCTGCCCATTGCACTTAAAATTAAATCCAGTGTAGGGGTTCTTTGAGTTCCAGTTCTTGTCCTACCCCTTTAAGCCTATCCTTTCCCATAAAACCAGGTACATAATATGCAAGGCCCAAGGCAGAGGGATAATGTGGAACAATTGTTACAAAATGACTAATGATTTCACGACGTGACAGGAGAGCATCAAACCACAGGGCGGGGGGTGGGGGGGGTGGTCCCTACTGAGATGCAGGCCCTCAACTGCAAAGGTGACACTTGTCTCCCATAATTCTCTCCTTTATTCACTGAGATCCAAATATGCTGTTCTCCTGGATGCCCCTCGATTACTCCAAGCTGCTTCTGTCAGGGATCTCTACACTTAAAGATCTTCTTACTGAGAAGTCTTCTTATCTGCAATCTCAAAGACATGCAGAACAACCTCAAGGATACTAATATAGGTATACCAATATGGCAGTTCCAGAAGTAGAGTGATACAGGGCAGAAAGAACATTTGAGAAAGGAGTGGCATAAGCCTTTTCAAATTTGACTTAAAAAATTAATCTTGGCATCGAAGAAGCATAATGAATTCTTGAGTTTAAAGTCAGAGAAATCCAGATCTAAACACTTCATAATAAAATTGTGGACAGTCAAAGAGATAATACTGAAAGGAAAGATAAAAGTGACTCAACACACACAAAGGATTTTCAATAGTATTAAGTATTTTTCATCAACATCACACGCAGCAGTCAGAAAGTCATAGATGACACATTCAATGCAATGAAAGAAAAGTTTGTCAACCAAGAATTTCATATCCAGCAAAAATGACTATAAAAGGATTAAGTAAAACATTAGCATATAAATAATACTGGAAAACTTGTTGCTAGCAGACCTACCCCACCAAACAAAAACAAAAACAAAACAAAAAACTGCAGGAGAACATTTAGACTGAAATGAAAACGCAGTAGACAGTAACTCAAGTCCACATGAAGTGAAATACATAGTAAATATAAAAGGCAATATAAATATATTTTTTTCTTATAATTGTTTATTTTCTCTGGTCTTGCTTGAAGTACAACTACATGGAGCAATAATTAGAAGTCTGTGTTAATGGGAAAGCAATAAATAAAGATATAATTTGTATGACAACAGTGGCACAAAGGAAGGAGGAGGCCATGTAACCGTTTGGTATATCACTGAAATTAAATTGTTACTAATCTGATCTAGATTATTATACAAAATATTAACTGCAACCTCCAGGTAAACCACTAAGAAAAACAAGTAAAAAATAAAGTGGAAGAGGGGCGCCTGGGTGGCTCAGTCATTAAGTGTCTGCCTTCGACTCAGGTCATGAATCCAGGGTCCTGGGATTGAGCCTCACATCAGGCTCTCTGCTCTGCAGGAAGCCTGCTTCTCCCTCTCCCTGCGCTTGTATTCCCTCTCTCTCTCTCTCTCTCTCTGTCAAATAAATAAATAAAATCTTAAAAAAAAAAAAAAGAAAGTGGAAGAAATGACAGTTGAATTAAAATGGCACACCATAAAACTCTAACATGAAAAAAATGCACTAATGGAGGGAGAGAGAAACAAAGACACGAGACATATGGAAAGCAATTAGCAAAATGACACATAAATCCTACTTCGTAAATAATGACCTTAAATGTATACAGATTAAACACTCCAAAAGGCAGAGGTTAGTAGATGGGATAAAGTAAACCATGACCCAACCATATATTGTCTTTTAGACATGAAATTTTAATTAAAAGATATAGTTTGAAAGTAATATGATAGAAAAGATTATATCATGAAAATGCAAATATATCTGAAGTTGCTATACTACTATCAGAGAAAACATACTTTAAAGCAAAAATAAAAATAATGTACATATGAAGAAGTACACTTTAGAATAAGATAAAAAGTTTAATCCATCAGGAAAATAGAAATAATTGTTAACATACATGCATCTAACATTAGAACATCAACATGCATAGAGCAGAAACTGACAGAAATGAAGAGACACATAGATAGTTCAAAACTAATCACCGGACAAATCAAAACTACCATGAGATACCACTTCATACCCATTAGGATGACTACTATAAAAAAACTGAAAATAAGTTTTGATAAGGATGTGAGAAAACGAAGTTGTTTTGCACTGTTGGTGGAATATAAAATGGTATAGTTGCTGTAGAAAACAGCTTGGTTATTCCTCAAAGAGTTAAAAATAGAACTCATATACTTGAAAAATTCCACTCCTGCATATACCTAAGATAGTAATGAAAGTAAGATCTCAAAGGAATATCTGTACATCCATGTTCATAGTATTATTAACAATAGCTAAAAGGTGAAAGCAATTCAAGTGTCCATTTGACAGAAAAGTGGAAAAGCAAAATGTAGTATATCCATCCGTACAATGAAATATTATTCAGCCTCCAAAGGAAGGAAATTCTGACATCATCCAATATGATGTGAACCTTGTAAACATTATGTTAAGCATGATAACCCAGACAGAGAAGGACAAATATTGTAAAATTCCTTTTATATATGGAATACCAAATTTCTAGAGATACAAAGTTGAATAGAGCTTACCAGTTTCTAGTTGGAAGAAAGAGTGGAGAATTACTGTGTAATGGCTACAGAGTTTCAGTGTTGTTTTTAAAGACTTTATTTATTTATTTATTTGAGAGAGAGAGGTAGAGTGCACGCACTCAAGCAGAGCAGAGGGGCACAGGGAAAGGGACAAGCAAACTCGCCACTGAGCAGGGACCCCAATGCAGAGCTTGATTCTAGGATCCTGGGATCATGACCTGAGCCAAAGGCAAATGCCCAATAGACTGAGCCACCCAGGGGCCCCCAGAGTTTCAGTTTTGCTAGATGAAAAAGAGTTCTGTAGCTTGATAGTAGTGATAGCTTGCACAGTAGAAATGTATCACTGAACTGTTCACTGAAAAATGTGAAGATAAATATTATGTGTACTTTACCACAATAAAAAATTTAAAGGAAAAATGAAATAGAAGATTTATGTCATTAAAATATAATCATTGCAGACTTCAATTTCACATTTTCAACAATCGATAGTATAACTAGAAAGAATATCACCAAGACAATAGAAGACTAGAACAGCGATATAAAACAAATAGACTTCACAGTTACTTATACAGCACTTCACTACCAACAGCAAAATATATATTTTTCTCAAATGCACATGAATCATTCTCTAGGGTAGACCACATACTAAGGTCATAAAGTTAGAATAAATAAATTTAAAATAAGTAGAATCATACAAAGTTATTTAACCACGCTAGAATAAAATTGTATAGAAATAGCAAAGAAACTCGGTGAATCCATAAATATGTGAAAATTAAACAACACATGCTTAAATAACCAGTAGGTCAAAGAAAAAAATCATAAGGAAAGTTATAAAATATGTTAAGATGAATTAAAATTAAACAACAACATACCAACCTAATAGGACCCCGTTAAAAAGGATGCATAGAGATAAATAAGTCAGTCACAGAAAGATAAATACCATATGATTTCCCTTTTGTGAAATTTAAGAAAACAAAAAGTATAGAAGAAAAAGAGAGAGGGAGAGAGAGATAAATCAAGAAATAGACCCTTAACTATAGGAAACAAGCTGACGGTTACCATAAAGGAGGTGGGGGGTGGAGAGGGAAATGGGTGAAAAGAGGTGATGAGGAATAAAACATGCAACTGCCGTCATGAGCACCGAGTATGGTATGAAAGTTTTGCACCTGAAACTAATATTACACTCTAATGAGCTAATTGTAAGTTAAATAAAAACTTTTAAAAATATGTACATGTAAAAACCTATAGTAAAAAAGAAAAAAAGATTTCAAATAAAAAACCTATATCCTATTGGTTCTGTTTCTCAGGAGAACCCTGAGAGACACAGACTTGATATAAAGAATGGTTCTACAGGAATAGAATTTTAGTAATGAGTTTTCTGAATTGGTTCTGGAATATCTGGAATTAGTTATCTAGTCTAATTAAAGGCATAAACGGTTCTATTTTTAATGGCAAAAAAGTACTGATCGTCATTGCATGATGGGTCAGTAGAGATACACCAACTACCATATTGGATACTCTTAATCAAAAATTCATAAAACTCACATTCTGACTGGCTATGTATTTGATATCTTAGAACATGTTTGTCAAATTAATGGGTATAATGAGATTTCTGGTTGCTCATAATTGCGCTGGAGGAAGTGGGGAAAGAAAATAATGAGTTCGGGGATTCAAATTCCCAGTTTAAATTCCTTACAAATGACCTGAAAGTGTCTATAACTTCCCTGAAAGAAATCGTATCTCCTGTAGCCACAGAGCTGACAGTTCCAAAACCCACCCACAGTCTCATCTTGCAAGCAACTGCATTACAACACAAATTGATCCCCAACCACACAGGTGTCTGCACTTAAAGTAAGGACAATCACTAGAGAAGAATAGGATCCTGATAGTTCCAAAGTTGAGCCAATTTATAGACCTATAATCCCTTGAATGAAGGGATTCAAATCCCTTTCAGAAGAATCCTGCCAAATTTTATACTATTAATCTTTCTCCCAGACTTCCCAAAACCTATGGCCTTTTACTAGGTGATTGTGTGTTGGAAAAAAAGAGATAATCAGATTTTTTTTATTATAAAACAAATACATTTATTTTGGCAGGTCTTTTAAACAGAAATTTTAAAAATACTCATTGTATCATTGGTT
>LNAC01000063.1:12950-61662 GCA_002007465.1 Ailurus styani
TTTTTTTTTCCTGGTCTTCTGGGGGGAGGGGCCTGTTGCTGTGATTCTCAAGTGTCTCTGCCCGAGGTGGATTCCCACAGCTCTCACCAGGGTACAGGCTAAGTAATCAGCTCAGGTTCCCTCTCGGGAGCTTTTGTTCCCTGAATGCTTTCCGTACCTCTTTGGAGGTGCCAATTATTGTACATCAAGTACTATAATTGCTGAAAATGGCGGCTCCCAGTCTCCGACCCGGAGGAGCCAAGAGCTTGGGGTCTCAGTCCTCAGTGCACCTCAGAGAAAAGCAGTCCCTCCCATCTCCTGGTCTCTGGCCACTCTCTGAGCTCACCCGGCCTGTGACCAAGTGTCTTTATTTCTGGCCCAGCCCTGTTTAGAATCTCTGAACCCGGCAGATTCCTGTAGCTGCTCCTGCGCTGCTCCTCCCAGATGAGGAAGGAGAGGGTCTCTCCGGGTCTGCTGCCCGTGAGGTCCCCAATCACAGAGCAGTGGCCCGACTGTGCCTCAGATCCAAGCCCAAGGTAACCCCGAGCTGAGAGACACCTTCTCAGCTTGGCTCTGTCTCTCCCATCGGCTTCTCTCTGATACCTGGGAGCTCGGTTGTGCTCAGACACCCCTGGTCTTTTTGTTTCCCTGTGGGTCCTTAGACCACACTGTCCCTGCAGGGGCTTCACCCCCTGCTTGTTCTCTGGGGCAAGGTCCCTCAGTGGAGCCGACTTCTAACAGTTCTGAGTCTGTGCTCCACTGCTTGCTCCCTTGCCAGGAGCTGGCCCCTCCCCTTGGGGCCTATCTTCCCGTCGCCTCAGATTCACTTCTCCGCACGACCTACCTTCCAGAAAGTGGTCAATTTTCTGTTCCTAGAATTGCTGCTCTTCTCTTTGATCTCAAGTAGAATTTGTAGGTGTTCAGAATAGTTTGATAGCTATCTGGTTGAATTCCTGGGACCTGATGATAATCGGTCTCCTACTCCTCCACCATCTTGCTGCTCCTCTGAACAGTTCCATTGTTACCCTCAACATTCATCCACCCATTTATTCATTTAAGACATTTATCAAGTGCCAACTATTGTACATCAAGTACTATAATTGCTGTCCAACTGTAAATATGTGTGATTTCCTCACATGTTTTTCACTCACCAAAAATTGGAAAAGTTTCTTATTGGATATCATCTGTGCAGCTGCATGGAGAGGAAAAGTTCCACTGACTTAAAGGTGAGCAGCCTTTAAATTTAGGATTTAAATTCCTAAAGGATTTAAATTCCTACTCTGCCAGGATAGGCTGAGGAGCTCTGGCTAAGTTTTAGAGCCTGGCACACAGGAGCACATAATAAATGTTAGAGAATGGTTGAATGAATGAGTGAAGCCACTTCACTTCTTTGAACCTCAGTTTGCTCATCTGTAAATGGAAATGATATCTCCTGGACCCCAAAATGGTTATCAGATTGAATTACTGTAGTTAAAAAGTGTTTCTATAGGTGACAAACCAATAAATATGGCTGGTCCTGAGCTCCATCCTTCTTTTACCCAGTGCAGATGGCCATTTCATCCCTGGAAATTACCTGCTGTGGTCTAGCTTGCTTGATTATATTTTGGAAGACTTTCCATTTGGCTAGATTACTTTGGTTGCTATGTTGATAATAGACTATAGGGCTATTAGTAGGGCTACAAGTAAAGAAACCAATTATGAAGCTATTTCTATAACCTAGGCAAGAAATTATGGTGACTTGAGTCAGAGTAACAGCAGTGGATTGTTTATGGGTATATTTTAAAAGTAAACCCAATAGTATTTCTTAAGGGATTGGATGTATAGTAAATGATAGGGAGGAGTCAAGGATGATTTCAGGATTTTTTGCTCTGAGCACTAAAGGATGGAGCTGCCATCAAATGAGATGGAGTAGATTTGTGGAGGTAAATCTGAAGTACATTTGGGGCATGTTAAATTCGAAGTGTTTATTAGACTATAACAGGAAATGTTAAGGTAGCAGTTGACTCTATACATCTGTGGATAGAAAAGGATACTTGAGTTAGAGATATGAATTTAGTCAACAGTTCCACAGGCCAGGCCAGCCAAGTAGGGTGAACAGTCATTGTCTTTGACAACCAGGAGATCACAAGTGATGTTTTCAGGGTCATTTCAGTGACACAATATGGAAAGAAGTCAGACTGCAAAGTGTTAAGGAATAAAGAAGGTTCAAAGAAGTATCAATAGTAAATGTGGGTTACTCTTTTTGAGTATTGTGGTAGTGAAGGGAGGCCAAAGGAGGGCAGGAGTTGATGGAAGAGAACTGTGGCTTTTAGTGCACTGACCACTCATACCTCTTAACACACTTTTCTGCATTAGCTTTTTCAAAGTCTGTCTTCAACTGTTCCTTCCCTGGTTCTTTTCCCTCTCTCTACTCCTCAAAGTTTCTGTCTGCAGTATTCTTTCTTTGGACTTTGTTCACCCACCTTGCAGAGAAAGCTATGAAAGCCTAGCCTGCATTCAAGACTCTCCAAGATCTGGCTCTGGTATGTTAGTGTAAGTTTCTTCCTCCCACACTCTCCCATACAACTTAAGCTGTTTCTACTCTGGATTTTTTTCTAGTCCCAGAACTTTTCACTTTTATACTTCCACCCTTTTAAGAAAGATCTTTACTTTGCCTAGAAGCCCTACCTCCCTTTCTTCATATATGTAAATATTTCTTTTTGTTCAAGATTCTGCTCAAATACTCCCTTCCCTCACCTGTAGGAATTAGAATACAATCTCTTTTTTTTTTAATTTTATTTTTATTATTTGCCCAAGGGGTACAGGTCTGTGAATCATCAGGCTTACATCTTTCATAGCATTCACCAAAGCACAAACCCTCCCCAATGTCCATAACCCATCCACCCTATCCCTACCCTCCCACCCCCCAGTAACCCTCAGTTTGTTTTATGAGATTAGAAGTCTCTTATGGTTTGTCTCCTTCCCCATCCCATCTTGTTTCATTATTTTTCCCTCCCTACCCCCCACAACCCCCCACCCTGCCCCTCAAGTTCCTCATATCAGAGAGATCATATGATAATTGTCTTTCTCTGATTGACTTATTTCGCTCAGCATAATACCCTCCAGTTCCATCCATGTCGTTGCGAATGGCAAGATTTCGTTTCTTTTGATAGCTGCATAATATTCCATTGTATATATATACCACATCTTCTTTATCCATTCATCTGTTGATGGACATCTAGGTTCTTTCCATAGTTTGGCTATTGTGGACATTGCTGCTATAAACATTCGGGTGCACGTGCCNCACCAAAGGCAAGGGAAGCAAGGGCAAAAATGAACTATTGGGACTTCATCAAGATTAAAAGCTTTTGCACAGCAAAGGAAACAGTCAACAAAACCAAAAGACAACTGACAGAATGGGAGAAGATATTTGCAAATGACATATCAGATAAAGGGCTAGTATCCAAAATCTATAAAGAGCTTCTCAAACTCAACACCCATAAAACAAATAACCCAGTCAAGAAATGGGCAGTAGACATGAACAGACATTTCTCCAAAGAAGACATCCAAATGGCCAACAGACACATGAGAAAGTGCTCAACATCACTCGGCATCAGAGAAATACAAATTAAAACCACAGCGAGATACCACCTTACACCAGTCAGAATGGCTAAAATCAACAAGTCAGGAAATGACAGATGTTGGCGAGGTTGCGGAGAAAGGGGAACCCTCCTACAATCTCTTTTTTATAGTAATTATTACTTTCAAATTGTCCAAAAACAGCATGGGTTATTTTGTTGGTGTTGGTATAAATGTCCAAGATACTGGATGATCTTTTTTCTGAAGTTTTAAGATTCAGCATGATTCTCTTATTATCAAGTTTTCTGAAAATACCCAATTCTGACATCATCTGCCCACCTACTCTCATTGTCACTTAGCTCATCACTTCCTATACAGGTACTCTTCAAGCTTTAGAGAGTTCTCACTCCACTGGCCTGAAGATGAAGAATCTGGAATTTAGTTCTCAGTTCTCAGTTCATTAACAGATCATGAATATAAGTATGAAATTGTAAGTTTCGACCTGAGTATCAGTCACTTTATACGAAATGAGGATCATTTGTAGAAGAGGGTAATACAATCACATCCTTCTGAAAGCAGTGATTATCCAGATTATTTAAATGTCACCCCCTTTAGGGAGTTGTCCTGGTGTTCCCACACCAGCATCCTCCACCTCTGTGTTTCAACATCATATTATATATACTTCTCTCATTGAATTTTTCACACAGTATCACTGAGTCTCTACCATGTCGTTAACATCAGAAATGGTTTAGTGTCATGTTAGTATGATGGAGTCAAGATTTAGTCAGATCTCAGTTCAAATTTTCTTACTCTGCTCTTAGTTGTGTGACCTTGGCTAAAATTATGTAATACCTTTGATCTTTAGTATCATGATCTATAAAATGGGGACTTTGTTAGGAAAAAAAATAAGGTGGTAAATATAAAACATCTGGCAGACTGCCGGATACATATCAAGTTACCCAGTAAATATTTGTCAGTTCAGTTTCATTGAATTGGCCCATTGCATAAAGCATTCTGTATGCTTCTAATGCCATTGATTATTGAGGGGACACAATTAGATCATTGATTTAACTTTTATTAAATAAAAGGGTTACAGTTTTAATCTACTGAGAACCTCAGTAGTGGACTGATTGTTTGAAGGACTAGCATAGTTGTATACTTAAATAGAACAAATTGAATTACACATAAACAGCAGTAGAAATTCCTGCAGAGTACTATTTTTCAACATAAACCTTTATCCCTGCCAGCCATATGTATAGACACAGCAAAGCTTCTGTATTTATATTTTTTCATTAAAAACAAAATGATTAATTTCACAGATTAATTTATTGTATTCGTCACAACAGCCAAATTCAAATTAAACAGTCTAATGCTTTAGCAATTCAAGACTGGCTTATTGAAAGGACTCTGTAATTTTGATACCGTTTTCTTAGTAAGAGCCTGTATTTATTATTTTCTAGCAAGAAATCTTAAAGGATTTCACAGCATCATTTTTTCCTAGTGCATTATTTTCAGATATTTCAAATTGGTCTCTGGTTACTTTCAGAAATCAAATTATCTAATGTAATGTCTGTCAAGTATGGAAGCAACAATAATGTTGTGATATAGTGGACAAGGTATAGCTTGAAGGTTGGAAAGGTTTACACTTCAATTCTGGCCTTGGGTAAATTCCTTTAGAAAGTGGTTCGGTTTCATTCTTTTGAATGAAGCTGTTCAGTTTTCCCAACACCATTTGTTGAAGAGACTGTCTTTTTCCTGTTGGATATTCTTTCTTATTTTGTTGAAGATTAATTCACCACATAATTGTGGATTTATTTGTTTTTGTTTTCATTTTTTGTTTTGTTTTGTTTTCTGTTCTATTAATCTATGTGTCTATTTTTGTGACAGTACTGTTTTGATAACTACAGCTTTGTAGTATAACTTGAAGTATGGAATTGTGATGCCTCCAGCTTTGCTTTTCCAAGATTTCATGGGCTATTTAGGGTTCTTCTGTAGTTCCATACAGATTTTAGGTTTGCTTATTCTAGTTCTGAGAAAAATGCTGGTGGTATTTTGATAGGAATTGCATTAAGTGTGTAGATTACTTTAGATAGTATAGACATTTTAACAATTTTTTTTCCAGTCCAGTAGTATGGAGAGCCTTTCCATTTCTTTGTGTTGTCTTGAATATTTTTCATCCATGTTTTATAGATTTCAAAGTACAGTTCCTCCACCTCCTTGCCTAAGTTTATTCCTAAATATTTTATTATTTTGGGTGCAATTATAAATATTATTTTCTAAATTTCACTTCCTGTTGCTTCATTATTAGTGTACAGGAATGCAACAGATTTCTGTACATTGATTTTGTATCCTGAATTCAATTTTTATTACTGAATTCATTTATCAGTTCTGGTAGTTTTTTGGTGGAGTCTCTTCGGTTTTCTATATATAGTATCATGTGATATGCAGATAGTGAAAGTTTTACTTCTTCTTTACTGATTTAGATGCCTTTTATTTCTTTTTGTTATCTGATTGCTGTGGCTACGACTTTTATTACTGTGTTGTAGAAAAATGGCAAGAGTGGATGTCCTTGTCTTATTCCTGATCTTATGTGAAAGCTCTTAGTTTTTCGCCATTGAGGATGATGTTTAGTGTGGATTTTTCATATATGGCCTTTATTATTTTGAGGTATGTGCCTTCTGAGCCTACTTTGTTAAGGGTTTTATTGTGAATGGCAGTTGTATTTTGTCAAATGTTTTCTCTGCATTGACTGAAATGATCATATGGTTTTGATTATTTCTCTTATTGATGTGATGTATCACATTGATTGATCTGTGAATGTTGAACCATACTAGCATCTAAGGAATAAATCCCACATGATTGTGGTGAATGATTTTTCTAATGTATTTTTGGATTCAGCTTGCTCATATTTTGTTGAGGATTTTTGTATCTATGTTTATCAGAGATATTGACCTATTATTCTCCTTTTTTGTTGTTGTTTTGTCTTTTACTTGTTTTGGTTTCAGGGTAATCCTGGCCTCAAAATGAATGTGGAAGTTCTTCCTTTTCTTCTATTTTATGAAATAGTTTGAGAAGAATATGTATTAACTCTCCTTTTTTTGTTTTTGTTTTTAATATTTGTTACCTTTATTAATAATATAGTTTATTTAATGGTGTTTATATAATTTAATATTTAATAATGGCTGTGTTTCACAACTGGATTGCAAAATTGCTGCAAGTTTCATAGCTGGTTCTTGTTTTTTTTAATTTTTTAATTTTTTATTTTACTTTATTTTTTCAGTGATCCAAGATTCATTGTTTATGCACCACACCCAGTGCTCCATGCAATACATGCCCTCCTTAATACCCACCATCAGGCTCACCCATACCCCCATCCCATCCCCTCCATAACCCTCAGTTTGTTTCTCAGAATCCACAATCTCTCACCTTTCATCTCCCTCTCTGATTTACCCCAATTCACTTTTCCTTTCCTTCTCCTAAAGTCCTCCATTTTATACCTTATGTTCCACAAGTAAGTGAAACCATATGATAATTGACTTTCTCTGCTTGACTTATTTCACTGAGCATAATCTTCTCCAGACCTGTCCCTGTTGATACAAAAATTGGGTATTCATCCTTCCTGATGGCTGTGTAATATTCCATTGTATATATGGACCACATCCTCTTTATCCATTCATCTGTTGAAGGGCATTTCAGCTCTTTCCATAGTTTGGTGATTGTGGACATTGCTGCTCTGAACACTGGGGTACATGTGGCCCTTCTTTTCACTACATCTGTATTTTTAGGGTAAACACTCAGTAGTGCAATTGCAGGTTCATAGGATAGCTCTATTTTTAATTTTTTTGAGGAATCTCCATACTGTTTTCCAAAGTGCCTGCACTAATTTGCACTTCCACCAACAATGTAACTCTCCTTTTAATGGTTGGTAGAATTTTTCTGTGAAGCACTGAGTCCTGGACTTTTGTTTTTTGGGAGGTTTTGATTACTGATTCAAGCTCCTTGCTGGTAATTGGTTTGTTAAATTTTTCTATTTCTTCCTGTTGCAGTTTTGGTAGATTATATGTTTCTAGGCATTTACCCATTTCTTCTAGATTGTCCAATTTATTGACATACATTTTTTCATAATATTCTCTTACAATCCTTTGTATTTCTGTTGTGACAATGTTATTTTTCTTCTTTCGTTTCTGATTTTATTTTGGGTGTTCCCTATCTCTCTCTTTTTGATAAGTTTGGCCAAAGGCTTATCAATTTTGTTGATCTTTTCAAAGAACCAGCTCCTGGTTTCATTGATCTATTCTTTTTTGTTTGTGTGTGTGTGTGTGTGTGTGTGTGTGTGTGTGTATACATATATAGAATTTTTTTTAAAGAAAGAGAGAGAGAATGAGGGTGGAGAGGGGCAGAGAGAGAAGGAGAGAATCCTAAGCAAGTTCCATGCCCAGCACAGAGCCTGACACAGAGTTTGATTTCAGGATGCTGATATCATGACCTGAGCCAAAATTAAAAGTCAGACACTTAACCTACTGAGCTGCCCAAGTGCCACTATGTCATTTATTTCTGCTCTAATCTTTATTATTTCTTTCCTCTTATGGACCATCCTGAGGTTTGTTTAGCTCTGTACCATGTCTATGCCCTTCCTACCCTCTTTAATATGGCCTCTTCTCTCCATTTAATTGTGGAGAGTTTGTTCTGCCAGTCTTTGGGTTGTTTTCTGGATTATTTACACAGATGTGGGTATTATCTGTGGGATGTGGGTATAGTAGTTATCTGTGGGACACAGTGAGCTTAGGGTCCTCCTCCTCTGGCATCTTTCCAGCAATCTGATTACTTTACTTTTATACAAAGTCTTGAAGTCAAGTAGTTTAAAGTTTCTGAACTTGTTTTTCTTTTTCAAAATAGTTGTAGCTAGTCCAGCTTTTTTCCATTGCTATATAAATTATAGAACCAATTTATCAATTGGGGCTGGATTTAATCTATAGGTAAATTTTAGGAGAATTGATAGATTAACAATATTGAACTTTCCAATACATGAACATAGTATGTATCTTCTTTTATTTACATCTTCTGTAATTTAGTTCAACAATGTTATGATGTTTTCAATGTTCTATTAATAGGTGAAAAAGGATTGTTGATGTTTCCAGCTATAATTGAGATTTATTTTTATTTCAGTTCTGTCAGATTTTCCTTCTTTCAATGTACAATTTCATGATTGTTGACTTCTCAATGCAGTGATCCCTTGATCATTGTGAATTTCAACTTTATCCATATTGATGTTCTTTTTCTAAAGTCTGTTTTATAGTAATATAATAAATTCTGCATCTTTCTAATGATTACTGACATCATGGTATATGTTTTTCCATTTTTTTAAATTTTAAACTATTTATGTCTTTATATTTAAAGGGAATTTCTTGTAGACAGCATATAGTTCAACCTTGATTTTTAAATTCAATCTGGCAATCTCCTTTTAATCAGAATGTTTAGATAATTTGAATATAATGTATTTGTGAATTTGGCTGGATTTAAGTCTATCATTTGGCCCTTTGTTTTCCATTTGTTCCATCTGCTCTCTGTATCCTTTCCTCCTCTTTTCCTTATTTCATTTGAATTAATTGTAACATTTTTAAGGCTTCTATTCAATATTCACTGTTCACTTACTAGCCAGACCTCTTCATTTTACCTTTTTAGGGGTTACTCTAGCATTTACAATAAGTATTTGTGACTTATCATAACCTTTGTTCAAACAATATTATAATTGTGGGTGCCTGGGTGGCTCAGTTGGTTCAGCGTCTGCCTTCTGCTCAGGTCATGATTCAAGGGTCCTGGGATTGAGAGCCCCACTCTCTGTTCAATGGAGAGTCTACTTCTCTCTCTCCTTCTGGCCCTCCCCCCTGCTCTTGCACATATGCACTCTCTCAAATAAGTAATAAAGTCTTTTTTTAAAAAAATCTTTAAATAAAAAATTATATTATAATTGTTGACATGTACTGAAATGTCCTTATAACAATATTCTTATATTTTTCTTTCTGTTCTTTTTCTATTATTATAATAAATTTCATATTTATATGTATTATAAATCCCATTATATGCAGCTATTATTTTTGTTTTAAATATCCAGTTCTTTGATTTAAACATCCAAATTCTCTTAGCTTTTGTTTAGTTGAAAAGGTTTTCATTTTGCTTTAATTTTTAACAAAATTTGAGTCATTTTATTATGCAGTGTATGATTATGGTGCTTTTATTTTAAAACACATTTTTGTTATAATTTTATTTATTACATCAATTTTTTATTTACATTCTAGTTAGTTTATGTATAGTGTAATATTGGTTTCAGGAGTAGAATTCAATGATTCATCACTTACATATAACACCCAATGCTCATCACAAGTGTCCTCCTTAATACCCATCACCCATTTAGCCCATCCTCCACCATTGTCCCCTCCAGCAACCCTCAGTTTGTGCTCTATAGTTAAGAGTCTCTTGTGGTTTACTTCCCTCTCTCTCTCTCTTTTTTTCCCCACATCCCCTGTGTTCATCTGTTCTGTTTCTTAAATTCCACATATGAGTGAAATCATATATTTGTCTTTCTCTGACTTATTTCACTTAGCATTATAAACTCTAGCCCCATCCATGTCAGTGCAAATGAAAAGATTTCATTCTATTCCATGGCTGAGTAATATTCCACTGATTATTATATACCACGTCTTTATCCTTTCATCAGTTGATGGACATTGGTGCTCTTTCCATAATTTGGCTATAATGCTGCTTTAAACACTTAGGTGCATGTGCCCTTTTGAATCAGTATGTTTGTCTTCTTTGGGTAAATACTTAGTAGTGCAATTGCTGGGTCCTAGGGAGTATTTTTAACTTTAGTTTCAGTACTTTAAATGCCATTCAGCTGTCTTCTATCTTACATAGTTCTGACGAAATTTCTGGGGTCATTCCTTGTTTCTCATTACATGGTCTTGTCTCTCCCCACTTACCTTGCTGCCATTAAGATTTTTCTCCTCATTCCTGATTTTCACAAATTTTATTATAATATGTCTTAGTGTAGTTACTTTGTATTTAATTTATTTGGTGATTATTGATCTTCATGGGTCTACACCTTTATATTATTAACAAATTTGGGAATTTTTCAGCTGTTATTTCTTCAAATACAATTTTTTCTGTCCTTTTTTTCCCTCTTCTCTCCTGTGGTTCCAATTACACATGTATTAGGCCATTCTTAATTTTTTTCACTCTTTTTTTTATCTCTATGTTTCATTTTGGATAGTTTTTTATTGTTATTCCTTCCAATTTTCTTTTTTTTAATTTAAAAAAAAGATTTTATTATTTGTGAGAAAGAGAGAGAGAACATGATGGGGGAGGTGCAGAGGAACAAGTAGACTCCCTACTGAGTGGGAAGCTTTACTCAGGAGCTCCATCGTTGGATCCCAATATTATGACCTAAGCTGAAGTCAGATGCCTAAATGACTGAGCTACCCAGGCATCCCTGTTTCTTTTTTTTTTTAAGATTTTATTTATTTATTTGACACACAGAGAGAGATTACAAGTAGGCAGAGAGGCAGGCAGAGAGACAGGGAGAGGAGGAAGCAGGCTCCCCACTGAGCAGAGAGCCTGATGCAGGCCTCGATCCCAGGATGCTGAGATCATGACCTGAGCTGAAAGCAGAGGCTTTAACCCACCGAGCCACCCAGGTGCCCGGCATCCCTGTTTCTTGATATATCTTTAATTTTTGGTTTACTACTAGACATTATAGATTTAACATTGTCATGTGTACTTTGTTGTTTTTCTTTTTCTTTCTTTTTTTATTACATTATGTTAGCCACCATACTGTACATCATTAGTTTTTGATGTAGTGTTCCATGATTCATTGTTTCCATGTAACACCCAGTGCTTCATGCAATATGTGCCCTCTTTAATACCCATCACTGGGCTCACCCCACCACACCTGTTCTAAAACCCTCAGTTTGTTTCCCAGAGTCCATAGTCTCCCATAGTTCATCTCCCCCTCTGAATTCTCCCCCCTTCATTTTTCCCTCCCTTCTCTTAATGTCCTCCATACTATTCCTTATGTTCCACAAATAAGTGAAACCATATGGCAATTGTCTTTCTCTGATTGACTTATTTCACTTAGCATCATCTCCTTCAGTTCCACCTATGTTGATGCAAATATTGGGTATTCATCCTTTCTGATGGCTGAGTAATAGTCCATTGTATATATGGACCACATATTCCTTATCCATTCATTCGTTGAAGGGCATCTCGGCACCTTCCACAGTTTGGCGATTGTGGACATTGCTGCTATGATCATTGGGTGCATATGGCCCTTCTTTTCATTACATCTGTATCTTTGGGGTAAAGACCCAGAAGTGCAATTTCTGGTCCACAATGGCCAAACTGTGGAAAGAGCCAAGATGCCCTTCAACAGATGAATGGATAAAGAAGATGTGGTTCATATACACAGTGGAGTATTACTCAGCCATCAGAAAGGATGAATACCCAACTTTTGTATCAACATGGACAAGTCTGGAGGAGATTATGCTGAGTGAAATAAGTCAAGCAGAGAAAGTCAATTTTCATATGGTTTCACTTACTTATGGAACATAAGGAATAACATGGAGGTCATTAGGAGAAGGAAAGGAAAAGTGAATTGGGGTAAATAGGAGGGGGAGATGAAAGATGAGAGACTGTGGATTCTAAGAAACAAACTGAGGGTTATGGAGGGGATGGGGTCGGGGTATGGGTGAGCCTGGTGGTGGGTATTAAAGAGGGCACGTACTGCATGGAGCACTGGCTATGGTACATAAACAATGAATTTTGGAATACTTAAAGAAAAAAAAGGAATAGCTTAGCCTTGTTACTAGTCTTGACCCTTATGATGTATCTACTGAATGACTCAAAATATCAAAGAAGACTGTTTACTCTTGAAACATGAATAATTCCTAACCCCTCTGTGATCTCTAGAAATTGTTCAACTTACAGCTCTCCCTAGTTGCTCTTTTTCTGACCTCTTGGAGTTTTACCCTTATATACACCTTTGGAAAGAGTGAAGACTCAAGAGCAACACTGTGCAAATTTCTGAAGCTCTTTTTCTGAAAAGTTCTTCCTTCTCAAAGACTATCCCTCATTACCTCAGAATCTCTGAACTCTGATGCCTATCTTCTCACTTTACCAACATCATTAATTTATGCTTGGTATCCCTGCCCTTCTCCACAGTCCAAAATATGCTTTCAGACAAAAAGTCTGGTTGATTACAAGGCTCACCTCACTTTTTTTCCTTATATTTCAGGCATTAGGGTCCTTCGTTGCCTATTGTCCAATATCTGAAAACAATTTTTAATGTTTTGTTCAATTTACTTGTTGTTTAAGATAACAGGGTAAATCTGGCTCCTGTTATTACATCATGCCTGGAAGCATAACTCCAAGTCATTTGTTTATCTCCAAATGTGTCTTTGAATGTGATATATCATAGTTAAAGTAGTCTAGATCCAGGATCTTTGATGTCAGAGTCTATACCAAAGCCGAATTTTAATTCAGTTTGTGAAACATTAATAATCACTGACAATCTGCTAAATTCTTTTTTGGGTTCTGAGATATAAAGATAATATTAAGAAAATTCCTTTACTAGGGAGTTATGTATAGTTAGAGAAGGTAGATGGGTAAGTGATCTCGAGCAAGTCATTTTACAATATATCAAGAGAGGCATCATGGTACAATAAGAAATGGTGGACTGGACAATATTACTACCAATCCTCCAAGACAGATCTTCATTATACTCTGCAGAAACTCTCAGGACTATTATTTCATCCTACCACTTACTATTGTATAACCTTGATAAAGTTAATAGTTGTCTAAACTTGAGTTTTTCCATTGTCATACAAACTTGTGGTAGCTCCTAGAGTGATTGCAAGGACTCAGTGTACATGAATAAAGTACCTGTCCTCCTAGTAGGTGTGCTCAGTTCAGTTTTCTTCTGTTTATGACTCTATGTTCTTATTCATATATTTAGTGTAATCTCCTATGTATGTTTTAGGTTACAGGACTGTTGTGAAGATTAGGGATTATAAATTTGACAGTACTGTGAAGTCTGCAGGTCACTGGTGGGACTCTGCATCCCTTGTCCATTTTCTTTATTTTCTGAGGAGCAGCCTGAGAAAGTAGGTTAAACATCATTCTTTCTGTAAATGCCTATGTGACTGGAACAGTAGATTGATTTTGACTACCAGAGCTTGGAATTCTAATCAACGGTGATAGTTTTGTTATGGTTTTCACAGTGCAAATAAGACCTACCTTGGCAACACACCAGTTATTTATTTCAAACAAATGGTATGTGCTATAGATTCTTGGACTTGTGTTGTGGGATTAGGCTAGCATAGGTGAGTCTCTTTAGAATGTTATAGAAACTGTTTCTGTTGGTCAGCACTGTTCCAGTATCTGTGTCCCCTCAGGATACTTGAAAGCAGACATATTTACAAAATGGGGCTAGAATATTGTGATTTCTCATGTATGTTTGGTTTTTGTCCATGGTTCCTCGCTCATAGCTACTAAAACCCTTGGAATTTCCTATAATAAGAGCTAAAATATGTCTTTTGTTGTGTTATTGAGGTAACTTTTGGAAAGCCCCTAGGTAACTCAAGGATGATTGCTGTTCTCCAGGGAACCAACAAAGTAATTAGAGAGTTGAGGGGCTAGAGATAGAATTCAATTGCCAGTGACCAGTGATTTAGTTATTCAATGCCTCTATGATGAACCCTCCATAAAAACCCAACAGGATAGGTTTCAGAGAGCTTTCAGGTTGGTGAACACTTGAAGGTGTGGGGAGAGTGGCATTCCTGAAAAGGGTACAGAAGCTCTATGCCCCTTTTCACATACTCTGTCTTTTTCCTTTCTTCCTTCTAACTGTTCTGAATTATATCCTTTAATAATAAACCAGTAATCTAGTTAGTAAAGTATTTTTGAGTGCTATGGGTCACTCTAGCAAATTAATAAAACCCAAGGAAGGGGTTGTGGGAACCTTTGATTTATAGACAGTCAGTCAGTAGTACAGCTGGTCACCTGGATCTGTGACTGGTGTCTGAATTCCAAGAAGGGGGTTGGGACCCCCTATCTATAGCTGGTTGGTCAGGAGCCCAGGTGAAAACCTGGGCTTGCAACTAGTGTCTGAAGTGAGAGGGAGAGGCACACTCTTGGAGGACTGAGCCCCCAAACTGTGAAATCTGATGTTATCTCTGAGTAGTGTTCAAAATTGAGTTGAATTTTAGGACACATTGTTGGTTTCTGAGAATTTCTCATCAATATGAGGAAACCACTCCCTCCCCACCATGTCGAAATTTCATGCAGAACTCAAAAGAGGGGTTGATTTTTTTTTCTGTGTAGGAATGAGGTGCTGTTTTTTAGTGACAGTTAACTTAGAAAAAAATCATCCCTCCAAGGCTAACATCATCTAGGCTGAAAAGGACAAGAACTTTGAAGAAAGACAGATTTGAGATTTGGTCTTAAACTCTCACTTAGTACCTAGGTGACCTTAAGAAAGTCAACCATCCTCTCTGAGCCTATTTTTTCACTTGGGAATGAAGATGATACTATGCACTTCATAAGGTAGTTGTGAGGAACAAATGAGTTAATGGATAGTACTTTTTAATGTATAAAAGTCCAACAAGCTATTTTCTATTATTTTTATATTTTTCTGTTTCTATATTCTTCTTTTTATACTCTTTTTATTTCCAATATGGAAGTTACCATATTTCATGTGTCTAGATTGTCTACAGATTCAGGCTAATTATGCTCCATACTACACTTGATCTGTTTGATGAACACAGCTCTGGTTCTCCTTGGGAGGCAGCCAGTTTAACAGAGAGAATGTGTGGGCTTTGAAGCCAATGATCTGTGCTTTATACCTCATTTCCACCACTTTTGGGCTGTATGACTATGGGCAAATTATTCAGATACTCTTAGTATCATTTCCTCCTCTATAAATGGAGACATTAAACCCCACTTCTCAGCATTATTGTGAAGACTAAGTGATGTGCATAGTAAGTGCCTACACATGAAAAAGGCCAAGTAAATATACTATTATTTCTGTTACCTAAATTCTCTAAACTAGGCCTTTCTCTCTGTTTTTCAAGAAATATAGCAAAATATGCTATTTTCTGGTATGTATTGTTGTTGACTGAATAAATGCTCAGATTATTTTTTTTCCTTTTGATAAGCTTTGACTTCATAGGTCTATAAAAAGCACCTTACACATTCACAGTGTGAAATGCTTCATTTTCAAATATGTCAGCATCTCCAAGTCACTCACTGACCCAACAGACCCTGGGCTCCTATTGACTGATTCATAGCCCTCAAGAAAACTGCTAGCAACCATACCTCTGAGCCCAGGAAGATACCTATTCTCTGATAATTTCTCAAATCCAGCTTGTCTTTTCTTTTGTGCAACTCTTCTGCAAACTACAGAGTTGGAAGATGATCCCCTTCTGGGACTTTCAATCCAACTGCCTTATTTCACAGAAACTAAAGCTCAGGCAGCATAGGAATAGTCAGCTATCTTGGTTTCCTCATCAGTGTTATTTCCAAAATCTTTCAAAATTTTGCTATGACCTTTACTGTTAATCATAACAACCATGTGTGATAAGAATGACAATGCTATTATCACTATGTGGTACATGAGGAAACAAGTTTCAGAAGAGTGACTTGCTTAAGGTCACACAGCTAGTAAGTGACAGAACTGGTTCTTACACCAGATCTGATTTTCTCCATGAAGCTATGTCAGCCTGTAGCCATTCTCTAGCCTCCAGATTCCTTGTGAAGCCATTCCTAGCCTCCAGACTTGGCACATGTTGTGTGCTCATATGGGTAGAATTAGTTCTTCCAGTAGCAGCTACTGGATAGATTGGGAAGGCTCCAGACAGCCAGATGCTAAAAAAAAATCCCTTCCTTTTCAGGGTTCATTTATACCATTCATCTGACCTCCACCCTTCTGTTCTGAATTGTACTAATTATAAAGGACTCTTCATTGCAAACCAGAGTTGGAGGTGGGTCAAGGTAGTTTAACTCATTTTTTGCCATGGGAAATCTATAGAATAAAGATACATGTTCAGTATTTATTTATATGTTTGCTTGTTGACTGATTTATTTATTACGTTTCATTAGTCATAAATTATTTGGTGTGGATTATGAAAATAGAGATCTTATTATGTTCCATCTGACATGTCTGTCTTTTCACCTTCATTTCCATATCTGTAAAAATGATCCAATTACATGGTCTCCTCTCAGTACCCAGGAGGAACTAGGCTCTTTTCTGTTTTAGAGACATTTCAAACACTGTCCCTTCTGGCAAAATGAGAGGAGGGAAAAGAGGAAGTCAGGAGTAAAGTTAATATCTACATTTGTTGGTTTCGAGTAATAAACTTGACATTGAGTTTTCTAGCAACCAAGGCAAAAAGAAATACCAGATCAGATATATGGCTCACACTATCTATTATGAAACTCAATTCTGTTTCTAAGGAAAAACACAGCTCTTATTGGCATTGAGACCCAGGGGAGAGGAAGAGGGTAAGGAAATTTAAAGAATATAGTTTACAGTGTGATAAACAACATTCTCAGACACATCCTTAACAGTAAGGAAAAAGTTTGAAGGGCTATTATAACATCTCTCAATATAGTCCTTTGTTATCTGCCAAGTTGATAAGAGCAGTTCTATAAAAGATGAAAATCATGTTCTCTTGTCTTGATCCAAAGATAAATTTTAGAGTATCTCAAGGAGCAGATGAACTATATACTTTTTAGGTTGTTTTCCACATATTCTTTTTCTCTGTCTCAACTGAACTTTTCATAATTATTGAGTGGCAAGGAACTTAAGCTTGAGTATCTGACAATTCACTGACTATTATAATTTACTGCCTGTAAGTTTTCTAAATATTGAGTGGTCTGTGTAACCCTTTCCCAATGGAAAGTTTTTAAGAATCAGACTCCTCATCTATAATTTGGAAATAGTTAATACTTTCAGATCAATGTTGTAAAGATCAAGTAGTATAATATTTCTATAATAATAGTGGGCAATAATAATGTAGTGGTTAACAGATATTGGACCATTTCTAGAAGTCACATACTGCTAATTGCTTTAAATAATTTAATCCTTATAACAAACTTTAAAAGATAAGTATTGTTGTTTTTCCCATTATAAAAAATAAAAAACTGAGGTATGGAGAATTTAAGTAAGTTATCAAACATTACAGAGTTGATAAATGGGAGAATCAGGATTGAATTTCAGGTTGGTTGAGTTCCAGAGTTCTTAAATCTTAACTACTATGCTATAATTAACCATATGTGGTATTCAATAAATGGGTTAATAGTATTTTAATAGCGTTACAGTCTAAATTGTTGTTAATCAGTATAAGATTAATGTGATTTGAGTATTTTTATTAGAAAGTGTTATATAGCCTGGAGCATTTTATTTGGTGTGACTTACCATATTTCATCAAATTTAAGAAGCTGTCAACTATAAGATGCACCATTACTTTGTGTACTACTAAGAAAGAAAAATGTTGCCAATTAAACTCTGACACAATGGTTTCTTATTACATATGGATTTTTATTTTATACTTACTAAAAGACCTCTTTCAAGCTTATTTATATAGAGATTTTTATCATGGATCTCTCTTGTTTATCATAAAAAAATATGCAAGTAAAGTGTTAAGGTATTTGAAAACATTCAGGCTCCAACTATTCTGAATTACTTTTAACTCAGAGTTGTCAGTAGACACATTTTCCCACACAGTAGCAGCTTCTGTGTTTTTAAGAACATGATGATGTAGCCTTTCTTCAAAGTGTCCATTGTCATCTTGGGATTTTCTCCCAAGCTACTGACACATTAGCAAGTTTTGATATATGTATTCAGGCGATGTCAGTGAGTCATGATACTATAAGATGTATCTGGATTTCAGAGATGTTAGATGGAGGGAAAATGTGTGTCTTGGAATTGACAGTGAACTTCGTGTTGAGTAACAAGTGCTTTGCTTGCCTTAAACATATAACTGTTTCAATGAAGATTTGCAACTGAAGTTTCATTCATCTTAGCCCAAGCATGATAAATATCCACGTATAGTTCTTGCCCAAATTGGAACAGATAATAGCTCTGGGATATGGGCTTCTGCCTTTTAAATATATGTTTATCTACAAGTTTTCAAGGTTATCTTCTAAAGCAGGTCTGCTATGGTAACGCAATAGCACTTTTTTCTTTCCTAAAACCAAGCCATAGAATATTATAATACCATATTTTCAGTAGAAGAAGAATACAGAGAAAAGATACACATGCTAGTTTCAGCTTTCATTGTATGACCCTACACAAGTCCCCATCTGTAAAATTAGGAGAGTTATCTTCATAACCTCCCAGAGCATGTTCAGCCTGAATAGGATTTATTCTTACATGCTAAGACAGGAGCTAGCATTTATTGGAAGCCAACTTTGTGCTTGCTATTTCATATGTATTATTTTGATTAATCTTCAAAATAACTGTATTTATATAGCTATACTATATTCCGGGAAAAAAAACTTTTTTTTAATCTTGTTTATCGCATATTGCTTTGAGTTCTACTTTTTTTTTATTTTATTTTTATTCTTTGCCCAAGGGGTACAGGTCTGCGAATCATCAGGCTTACATCTTTTGATTAACTAATTACTTCAGGTATTGGCTCCTAAGGGGAAAGAACTGGGATTCCAAGCATGTCTTAATCAATTCAAATCCCAGGCCCTCTACAATACACAGTTGCCTCTCTGAGTCCTTAAAACTTTAACTTAGCAAAACATAGGCAGAGCTAAGAAGTTGGTAGGATTGTGAAATCAGGAAACATTATATTATTTGAAATGTCAGAATCAAAGTTAGAATGAATCTTAATTTAGCTCCAAAACCTTCTCAAGAACTTACTCTTTGGGCGCCTGTGTGGCTCAGTGGGTTAAAGCCTCTGCCTTCAGCTCAGATCATGATCTCAGAGTCCTGGGATCAAGGCCCTTATCGGGCTCCCTGCTCAGTGGGGAGCCTGCTTCCTCCTCTCTCTCTCTCTGCCTGCCTCTCTGCCTACTTGTGATCTCTCTCTCTCTCTGTCAAATAAATAAATAAAATCTTTAAAAAGAAAAAAAGAACCTACTCTTTGCTCATACTCTTTGCTCATGTTAATACTGAAAAAGTAAGAGAGAAATCCCATCAGCCTATTCTTAGGAAAATCATAGTTTAGTTAAGTATCTTTCAAAATATATTCTTTGCAGTCTTAGAATTCATTCAACATTATTTAACAGATATTTATTGATTCAACTTTATAGTTAGGATGAAGTATACTTAAGTAAGTAAAGTCATATGATTTCTTCCCCCAAGGACATTGCAGACTAATAGAAACAGTATGCATATACAATTTAAAACTGTAATAAGTTATAATAACATACCAGTTTGGGTGTTAGAAAATAGCATGAGGGCCATACTTAAGATAATATGGGCAAAGGAGGCCCTTCTGAGAAGATGAAGCTTAAAGAATTAGAAGGAGGGAAATGAAGAACCCTACAAGTTATGCCAAGGAGACAGAAGAGAATGGTAGAAAACCTCTTGGGAGGGATACAGAATTGAAGGAATTGAAAGAAGAAATGTAGTAGCCGATGGAGGTAAAGAGGGAGGTAAAGCTAAAATCAGGTAGGTTTGGAAACCTGCATTAGAACATTTGGATGTTGCTTATAATGCAAAGGAAAGAAAACATTAAAGCCTTTTTAGTGGGACAGAAAGTCAGGGGAGAGGAGTTAACATTTAGGCAAACTGATGTGCGCATTTTTTTTAATACTTTAGCTTCTGTGGAGAATAAAAGTAAACTATAGAACAGGAAATAAGTGAGAAGGCTGTTGCAGAAGTGAGATAATAGTGGCTTGGATTAGGGTGGGTGGCAATAGAGATGAAAGAATTTAAGGATTTGACATATGTACTGGAAATTAGATTATTGAAAGATTTATTATATCTGGGAATGAAAGGAGAGTGAGGAAATAAGATTGAGTTCAGATTTCTGGCTGGGCAGCTAGGTGAATATTGTTGCCATTGACTGTACTGGGGAATTTTGAAAGGTGAACAATGTAGGTAGATAGAGGATTCAGCATTTTTTTTGAAAATGTCAAGTTTTAGATACTTATGAGATCTCTACAGGAAGATACCTAGTAGACTTTTGGATATACAAGGCTGAAGTCCAGGGAAGTTTGGGCTGGAGGTATACATCTGAGAATTGTTAGCATATAGATTATATTTATTGCCTATATTTGGATAAGAAAGGTAAAGAAAAAAAGAATAAGATGGTAAACTATCAAACTCTTGGGAATTTCCAAATTTAGAGGTTGGACAAAAGAGAAGAGGTCCACATAGAAATCAGAAAATAAGTGACTAGAAGTAGGAAGAAAGCCAAAAGTAGAAGGACCTGAATAGTCATTGAAGAATAAGAGCTGCTGGGAGGATCATATTCAGAAGTTTGGTCAAGAAGAGGAGTAGCGAAATAGGCAATAGCTGATGGTGGATGGTGTGTTGAGTTATGGGTACAGAGTTATTTGCTCATGGTAATGATCCAGAGAGAGAGCAGGATTGATGATGAAGGAGACACAGGAGATGATCAAAAGTGTGCAGTCCTTGGGAAATTGAATGGCATGGGATCTGAAAGACATGCTGAGGGCCTTTGTTAGGAAAGATACCCTTCATCCATGGTAATGGAATGTTCCTCATTTTGGCTGTGGGAATGTGAGAATGCTCCTGTATTATGGTTTCTAAAATGGAAAACATTAGAGAAGATTATCCTTGAAGAATGGTGTTGAGGGAAAAAGAATAAGAGTTTTCAAGAGATGAAAGAAAGTATGAACTAGTTTTTTTTTTTCAGAGAAAACATGAGAAACCTACTTAACCAGAATAACCTTGTAGAATTGTTGAGCAATGGTAACAGCTACTTGAGGGTTGAGATCATAAACTTAAAATGCAGTCATTTTACCTCAGTATGTGATTTTATCCAGTTATATGGGGCCTGTATAATGTAGGTAGAAGAGTTCATTATGGGTAAGGGTTTTGACACATGACAAAAAATGGATGGAGACAAGAGGATTGAAGGTGTTTATGAGGACATAATTATTAGTTATAGAAATGGTTGGGAAGAAAAAAATAGGAAGGAAACTGACAGCTATGAAGTAGAAGGATTTATGGATTAGACTTCAAAGAATTATTGTAAAGTAAATGCTTCAGCAAATTATCTTGAAAGTTGCAGCTGGAAAACATGACGTGGACAATTGAGATTGTAAGTAGGGTAGAGTGTGTACATCTGTGTATATTTAAGAAAAAAAGAAAGATGGCGGTGGCAAGAGAAGCTAAAGTGGAGTGAAGGAAAAGATTATCACAGATCCTTTTTATTCATTCAAAAAGTAGTTAGTAAGGACTTACCATGAGCCAAGCTTTAGTCTGTTTTCTGAGGAAGCAGCACTGAGATAAGAAGGCATGATGTTAACTGGATCATCTGTATGAATGTAGAAATCACTAAGAAAGAAAATAGAAAGTGAGTGTGGAGAGAAGGAAGTGAGGCAAAGATTAAGGCTGTTGATGGGTAAAGCAACTTTAGCAAATCTAGTGATTCATCAAAGTATAAGCCATAGTATTATTGGCACCTCAGTAATAATATTAACAATAACAATAAAATGAACAGTGGCAAATATGAAAAAATACTTAAAAAGTGAAAAATAAGTAAAAAAAATACTTAATATCTATGTATTAAGCACTGAACTGAGTATTAACATATATTAATTTAATTGACAAAATACTCTTGAGTTGGTTACTACTATTCCATTATTCAGAGTAAACAGTATTTGGGAGAAAGGAATGGGGGAGAAGCCAGGGAGCTTCAGTTAGATTAAGGAGGTGGGAATGGAGAGGAGTGGTCAGGTGAGAACAGATGCCAGGAAAGGTCTGGACTTGTAGCAGTGATGGAAGGAGGTATGTAAGGTATGGAGGGATGATCTCTGATAGCCTTCCAGTTGAGGTAGGCAGTGGTCTCTAGTGCCAGATTCATCAGGTGGATAATGGCTTCGAGGGCAACTCCTTCCTCTGAGAACAGGAGAGGTATAGCCAAAATGACTGGGGCCTCTCCTCCTCCCATCAAGAAAAGCAAAATGTGATTTTGCTAAGGAGAGAAGAGAAGGTGAACTCTTAACCTGCCCCCTATCTCCTATTACTCTTAGGGCAGTTCTGCTTTTAATTGCTTAAGATTATAGAGCTTTATGTAAGGATTTTTGGAAACATAAGCTTGGTTTAAAAATTGTAATGGTATGTTTAAAAACCCTGGTCCAGAGGATCATTTAATCTTAAGAATATTCAGTCCAATCCCCCTCATTTTTCAGAGAGGGAATGAAGAGCCCCTAGAGGAGGTGGGAATTATTCAAGGTCACACTATAAGTTCATAGTAGAATCAGATTATGTCTTTTGACTCCCAGTCTAGTGTTCTTTACCACACCCATCTGATCCAAGTGTAGAGCCCTAACAAATTCTCTAGGGTAAAGAGTGCAGCCAGCTTCGGCTGGACTCTCACTCCTATTCTGTGCCTGACCTATCTCCTGCTGGCAGCCTACATCTAAAATATTTAAAAATTCAGGGCACCTGGATGGCTCAGTGAGTTAAAGCCTCTGCCTTCGGCTCAGGTCATGATCCCAGGGTCCTGGGATCAAGGCCCGCATCGGGCTCTCTGCTTGGTGGGGAGCCTGCTTCCTCCTCTCTCCTCTCTCTCTGCCTGTCTCTCTGCCTACTTGTAATCTCTCTCTCTGTGTCAAATAAATAAATAAAATCTTTATAAAAAATAAATAAAATAAAATAAAATATTTAAAAATTCATGTTATGTTAATTACACCATAATCCCTGTCTCTGTTGTCTATTCCATTAAGAAATAAGTATTTGTCAATAACCCTGGGTGTTCTTGGGCGCCTGGGTGGCTCAGCGGGTTAAAGCCTCCTCTTTCGTCTCAGGTCATGATCTCAGCGTCCTGGGATCGAGGCCCGCATTGGGCTCTCTGCTCAGCAGGGAGCCTGCTTCCTCCTCTCCCTGTCTCTCTGCCTGCCTCTCTGCCTACTTGTAATCTCTCTCTGTGTCAAATAAATAAATAAAATCTTAAAAAAAAATAACCCTGGGTGTTCTCTCCTGACAGTGTGGAGAGTTGAAGCCTTCCAGCAAGCTTTGCTCACCCTGGCAGCAGTGCTGGGCTCCATTCTTACAAAACTACTAGCAGAACATAGTTTCCATGATGGTTAGGAAACTTTAGGTGGGGCTCTTTGTTCTTATTTGCAATCAGCAGAAAAACCACTGTGCTGTCATTAAACAGAGTTCCCTCACCTTTCCACTTCCCCTTATCTGCTTTTCTATTCTCTGCTTTCATTCTTGTTTAAACTACACAGAAACTTCCTGTTATTAAAAATCCTAGAATGAAATGGGAGGGATTCTTCTATATTTTTGATCACTGATGTATTCCAGACATCTGTAATAGTGGACAACACATAATAGATGGTCAGTAAATATTTGTTTAATGAGTAGATGCATGAACAAATAATTAAGTTAATAGGATCTGGATAAACTGATACTAAGACTGAAATTGGAGAAGTAGCTGTGAAAGATCATCTGCTCCAACTTTCTCACTGCACACAGGGATGAGAGTCCAGAGCCCTGGGTACCAGTCTTGAATGGACTGAAGGGATGTAGCAGAGAGAGAAATAACTTGCCAAGGTCACTTGTCCAAACAGGCTGTATAAATTAGATGTCAACAGTGTTATCCTGTTGTTTGAGATTCAAATGAAATTAGTTCAAAGCTCTCACCTTATGTGCAGTGGAAGTTCTGTACCCTTCTTAACCTCTCTCAGAATTTTGTGTGGATTAGGGTGAGTTTTGGTATTGCGATTTGTTGCTGGCTCAAAGTTCTCTGAATTAGTTCAGCCTATGGTTCATTTTGCTGTCATGTGTACAACGTCCTTATTGATCCAGACAAGGAACTCATTTCCTCTCTTGGATATACCTAAATTCACACACACACACACACACACACACACATTTATGTGTATCCTACACAAAGACATGCAAAAAAAAGTAATCTAATACATAAAGTTTTTTGTATGTGGATCAGATTTTCCTGAAGATTTAGGGAGATTAAAGGAATTTATATTATATCAATGCAAAGGAAAAAACTTTAATATTAGTAATGCCTGTTCTTAAAACATAGACGTTTCTGTTATTTTGGGCTTCATCTTCCCTATATCTAAATACTTATATATCTACACATATCTTAATCCATTCTTCCCACTTTCCTTTCCTTCTCTGTTTACCCCATCTTAAGAAT
The DNA here is from genome assembly GCA_002007465.1 of Ailurus styani. Classification (NCBI taxonomy): domain Eukaryota; kingdom Metazoa; phylum Chordata; class Mammalia; order Carnivora; family Ailuridae; genus Ailurus; species Ailurus styani. Next base: position 37,853 of record LNAC01000063.1, read on the forward strand.
TTCTGTTCATCTCTTATAAATTACAAGAATTCCATCTTTTGTTTTCTTGTCACCAGTTGAACCTGTGATTTCATTTTCTATCCCCAAGTAGTATATCATAGATGTTTTCTAAAAGAAGGCAGTTCCCTTTTCAAGATGTTCCTTTCCAATGATGTTATTGGAAGATACTGAGGTATTTTGTAGCACTTATAGAAAAGTTGAACAATAATTCCTTGGGGGAATTCCCAAGCATCACTTGGGGGAATCTCAGCAGTAAAATTCATGCCATGACCACTTGGATATTAACATGAATGTGACTCAGTGTCAACAAAACCAATCTTGTTTCTCTATTTTCAGTTTCAAATTTTCCAGAAAGTGACTGTGATTGTCCTGACCTGTCATAGTTCAGTGAGTTATGCCCAGGGGCAGGGCCATCTTGAATAGACAAGGCCATGTTCCCACCACTGGATATTGGAGCTGTTTCCAGGGCATGCAAAATCTTGGGGATTCAGTAGTCATCCAAGCAGTATCTTCTACACTGCTTCTCTTAGGACTAAACTTTATGTTCATGCTTCTCATTCATTAAGAAGTATCCACTAAGAATGTGCTCATAAGTGGGTCTTAGGTGCCAGAATATAAAGAAAATAAATAAAAATATGTGTTCTAGGAATCACTGGCATTGCTGTTGGAGATTGGAGTCAGGAACATTTGTGAGGTTGTATATGTGATTTGAGCAGGAAGGTAAAACCCTTTTTGTAAAAACTAGAGCATCCAAGAGAAAACTAACTTAGAAACACCCATTAACCATTGTGGACATTTCAGGAATGTTGTATAGTCTGCCAGTCTCCCAGAGCTTCTTTGAAAGCAATCAGAAAGTACTGAGGGCCCTCAACAAAAAAAGAGATACATTGATAATTGAACAACTCAGTTTTGAAATGTGCAATTCTACTTAAATGCAGATTTGTGGGTTTTTATTAAAAATACAGTATAGTACTGTAAATGTATTTCCTCTTCCTTATGATTTTCTTAACATATCTTTTCTCTAGCATACTTTATTGTAAGACTATAGGATATAACATATACAGTATAAAAATATGTGTTAATTGACTCTTTAAGTTATGGTAAGGCTCCTAGTCAACAGTAGGTTATTAGTAGTTAAGCTTTTTGGGAGTCAAAACTTATATGTGAACCAAAGCAATCCTGAAAAAGAAAAACAAACTAGAGGTATCACAATTCCAGACTTCAAGTTATCTTGCAAAGCTATAATATTCAAAACAGTATGGCACTGGCATAAAAATAGACTCATAGATGAATAGAACAAAATAGAAAACCCAGAAGTAAACCCAAAAGTATATGGTCAATTAATCTTTAACAAAGCAGGAAAGAATATTCAATGGAAAAAAGACAGTCTCTTCCACAAATGGTGGGGGAAATGGAGGAACTGGACCATTACATGCAAAACAATGAAACTGGACCACTTTATTATACCATACACAAAAATAAACTCAAAATGGATTCAAGACTTAAATGTGAGACCTGAAACCACAAAAAATCCTGGAAGAGAACACAGGCAGTAATTTCCCTGTCATTGGCTGTAAAAATATTTTTCTAGATATGTCTCCTGAGGCAAGGGAAATAAAAGGAAAAATAAACTACTGAGACTATACCAAAATAAAAAGCTTCTGCACACCAAAGGAAACAATCAACAAAACTGAAAGATATCATACTAAATAGAAGAAGATATTTGCAAATAACATAGCCAATAAGGGTCAGTATCCAAAATATATAAAGAACTGATGCAATTCAACATCCAAAAAGCAAATAATATAATTAAAAAATGGCCAGAAGAAATGAACAGATATTTCTCCAAAGAAGACATGCAGATGGCCAACAGACATGAAGAGATGCTCAACATCCCTCATCATCAGTGAAATCCAAAGTAAATCTACAATAAAATATCATCTCATACCAGTCAGAATGACTAAAATTAAAAAACACCAGAAACAAGTATTGGCAAAGCTGTACAGAAAAAGGAACCATTGTATATTGTTGGTGGGAATGCAAATTGGTACAGCCACTGTGGAAAACAGTATGGAGATTCCTCAAAATATTAAAAATAGAACTACCCTATGATCCAGTAATTGAACTACTGGGTATTTACCCAAAAATACAAAAACACTAATTCAAAGGCATACATGCACCCCTATGTTTATTGCAGCATTATTTATAATACCTAAGCTATGGAATCAGTCTAAGTGTCCATCAATAGATGAATAGATAAAGAAGATGTAGTATATACACATAGAGTGGACTATTATTGACCCATAAAAAGAACAAAATCTCACCATTTACAATAATGTGGATGGATCTAGAGAGTGTAATGCAAAGTGAAATAAGCCAGTCAGAGAAAAACAAATACTGTATGATTTCACTCACATGTGGAACTTAAGAAACAGACAAACAGAGGGGAAAGAGGAGAGAGAGAGAAAGATAAACCAAGAACAGACTCTTAACTACGGAGAATAAACTGATGGTTACCAAAGGGGAGGAGGTTGGGAGAATGGGTGAAATAGGTGAAGGGAATTAAGAGTCCACTTATCTTGATAAGCACTGAATAATGTGTAGAATTGTTGAATTACTATATTGTACACCTGGAACTAATATAACTATGTTAACTATACAGGAATTAAAATAAAAATCTTTTTTTTTTTAAAGATTTTATTTATTTACCTGACACACAGAGAGAGATCAGATCACAACTAGGCAGAGACGCGGCAGAGAGAGGAAGAAGCAGGCTCCCTGCCAAGCAGAGAGCCCAATGCGGGCCTCGATCCCAGGACCCTGAGATCATGACCTGAGCCGAAGGCAGAGGCTTTAACCCACTGAGCCACCCAGGCACCCTAAAATAAAAATCTTAATTAAAAAAAAGTTACACGTGGATTTTTTAAGGCCCAGGTGGCTGGTGCCCCAACCCCCACATTGTTCAAGGGTCAACTGTATTTTGAATCCATTCTTGGTTGGCAAACTGAACCTCTAGATGAGGGATATGTTTTCAAATTATATTCACCTCTTCTTACATAAAGAGTGATATTAGGCTCTCCCTACATTTTATTTTTTTTTATTTTTATTTTTTTTTAAAGATTTTATTTATTCATTTGACACAGAGAGATTACAAGTAGGCAGAGAGGCAGGCAGAGAGAGAGTAGAGAGGAGGAAGCAGGCTCCCTGCTGAGCAGAGAGCCCGATGTGGGCCTCGATCCCAGGACCCTGGGATCATGACCTGAGCCGAAAGCAGAGGCTTTAACCCACTGAGCCACCCAGGCGCCCTCTCCCTACATTTTAAAGAGGTTTTTGTATTCACTTGTCCTTTCCACACAAAGAAGAGATAGCCAGTACATCTACTTTTGCTCTAAGAGTTATTCAAGAGGGACGCCTGGGTGGCTTAGTCAATTAAGCATCTGCCTTTGGCTCAGGTCATGATCCCAGCATCATGGGATCAAGCCCTGCTTCAGACTCCCTGCTCAGCGGGGAGCTTGCTTCTCCCTCTCCCTCTGCCTGCCACTCCCCCTGCCTGTGCGCTCTCTCTCTCTCTCTCTCTCTCTCTCTCTCTCTCTCTCTCTCTCTCTGTCAAATAAATAAATAAATAAATAAAATCTTTTTTAAAAGTTATTGAAGAGATGAAAAGAAAAAGAATGTAGTAGCAACAGAATTTTCATTACAAATATGAACATTTATTGAGAATTTACTGTGTCAGGAGTCGTGCTAAGCATTTTACACACATTTACATATTTTATCATTACAGTAATTCTGTGAATTAGGTACTCTTATAAAGCAAGTATCCTTATTACTACATTTTAAGATGAGGAAACTAGCACTAAGACAGACTGAAGAATTTTCCAATCCACATAGCTACTGGGGAGCAGAGCCAGCATGCAGACATTGATCCACTGACTCCAACACTTGCACTCATTACCATTATGCGAAGGTGCTCCCATCTTTTCCCCTAATACTTTAAGGTGAAAGAGGATGATATTAGAACCAGGATATCTGGATTCCAGTCTTAACTCCATCAGCTCATTTTGTGATCTTAAAGTTTTGTGGTTTTTTTCTCTGTTGTTTTTATTATATTCAGTTAGCCAACATATACTATATCATTAGTTTTTGATGTAGTATTCAACAATTCATTAGTTTCATATAATATATCCAATGGAATATTACTCAGCCATCAGAAAGGATGAATACCCACCATTTGTATTGACATGGATGGAACTGGAGGGTGTTATGCTAAGTGAAATAAGTTAAGTAGAGAAAGACAATTATCATATAGTTTCACTCATATGTAGAATGTAAGGAATAGCACAGAGGACCATAGGGGAAGGGAGAGAAAACTGAGTGGGAAGAAATCAGGGAGGGAGACAAGCCACAAGAGACTCTTGACTCTGGGAAAAAAAGAGTCTGGGGTAAACTGGTGATGGGTATTAAGGAGGGCACGTGTTTCTTCTCTCTGAAATTAACTTTCTGTACCTGCAATTGGTGGAGCATTGGTGGATCTCTAAGAACTCTTTTAGTGCCTAGGTTACATAATCCTATAAGCTCCCAAGATATTTTATAAAAGCCTGTAAATTCTTGTTGTTCAATCACTGTGGTTGAAGAGGTCCTTGGGACTGATTCTTGGGTACATAGTTCTCTGAGTCTTTTTCAATACGCTCTCTCCATCCAAAGAAAGTTTGCAAAGGCCACTCCTGTTCTGTCACCTAGAAGCACATTGTAGGAACATGTGTTTACATAAAGCCATTCAGTACATGTAACTATACTCTTAATGTCAATGCCTAAAAGAAAGAAAGAAAGAAAGAAAGAAAGAAAGAAAGAAAGAAAGAAAGAGAAAGAAAGAAAGTCTGATCTGGGTCTGGTAAAATGCATTCTACTTAAAATAACAGTCCACATCAGCAATATATTTAATACTGGTTTGGGGCAGAAGGTTTTGGATGGAGATTGAAATTCAGATTGCTGGCAGACAGCCCATTTTCCATATAGGATTTGCAACATGGTCCTCTAACTGTGGGAGGGATTATTTTACGGGTTGAGGGAAGAAGAACTGGGAAATAGAACAGTCTGTGGTCCCTTTTATTATGCAGTCAATAGGAAAAATAATCTTACCCATATTTAGAGGTGAATGTTCAGTTATTTCAGAACTATAAAAACTATAGTTAACCCTGTAGGAAAAGAATGTAGTACCATTCTTTCACACTACAAAGCATAAGCATAAATTCATACTACAAAGAATGTAGTAGCCAGTAACTGTACTGGCATTAGAGATGCAACACTAAACAAGACACACATTCTAAAACTGTAAAAATATAAAACATAAGTCAAATGTTAATGTTTTATATTATTGTAACGGGTCTAGAAATTTTATTTGCAGCTCATAGACAAGTTGTAATATCTTCCTTTCTGTAAAATGTCTCTGGTCTTCCTTAAGAGTTCAATGTGATAGAAAGCTTGAAAAAAAATAACAGTAACACTGGACTTTATTCCAAACCAGTAAACTTAATCCCATGCCATAACCAAACCATTCGTTATGTATGCATTTCTCTTATGTACACATTTCTCCCTGTATGGCCTTCTGGAATCTACTGAGGCCCACAGTGACCCATCATAGGGAGGAGATTCCAAGTTCCCTGAGCTTTCTTTCTATAGTTTGGGGTTTGGGGTGAGCACATAGGAGGCAATAGGAGTGCAAAAAAAAAAAAGAACTTTGGGACATAGACTCAGAAGACCTTGATGGAATCCCAGGTCTGCCACTTGTAAGCTCTGTAACCTTGGTCAAGTTACTTAAATTTTATGACCCTCTACTCCTTTTCAATTATAAAGTGGAGACAAAGATCCAAGGAGTAAGTATCTATGAAATGAAGGGAAAAGGAGAACAAATATTTTAGTAAGCATCTTCTACACCCTGGTGCTTCTTTCCACCTTCCTGATCTATGAAATAAAATAATTATACCTTTTCCTCTATTTCATGTATGATGATGTTCATTTCTTATAAATGTGAGTCATACCCTGTCCTCAGGGTGATCCAGGTTAATGTGGGAATCAAATGGATTACTAAATAATTTCAATGTGACTTAAAATGTCATGATTCAGACACAGAGAGACACCAAGGAATAAACGTGGAACTGTATCATGAGGACTTAGAAATTGCCTTTTAGAGCAGGAAGCATTAGAGCTTAGCTTTGAAGAATGAGAAATATTTAGCAGATGAAGAGGGAGAAGGTGCTTAAGGCAGAGTGTAGAAGGGATCAAGATGAGTAATGCCCTGGAGATGTTCCATTGCATGGCATGTTCATGGCAGAGTGAGGAATCCCCAGTTGGTAAAGCATGCATCAGTGGAATAGTGAGAGCCTAGATTAGTAAGACTAGATTATTAAAGTATTTAAAAGCCAAATTCAGACTTTATCTCTTAAATAATAGAGTCAACATAGTTTTGTTTTCAGTGTAAGGGAATGTGCAATAAATTTGCATCACACATAGGTGAATGGTAGAGATTTGGGAGCCTGAAGGTTAGAAGTCAGAAGAACATAAATTAAAAAGAACATATTTTGCTGGGTGACCATTGGCAAATGGGTTAAACTACCTAAATTTCTGAGGGCTTTGAAATGAAGTGTAGAATGTTCTTCATAAAGCAAATGGGAATTATTGACTCCACAAGGATTTGGGGGGAATCTCTTAAGTGAAGAGCCTTCTGCTAAGAAATGAATGCAGAGATGTGGAGTAGGGGGTGGGGAGTAGAGAAGTGTTAGAATATTGGCTCTTTAAAGGCTAAGTCATCATATTTTAGACTTGACTTGAGAAAGTCTTTTAGGCATTTTGGGTTGTGGTTTTCCCAATCTGCATAGCTGGGGCAGGTGATTTCTGAGGTCTTTATTGCTTTAACATTCAGTTTCCACCTTTCAGAAGTGTTCCCAAGCCTTTTTTGTAGGTGGCCTATTCAAACTCTAGTCTCTCAACTGTAGCTTAATTCTTACTCTTAACCCTCTTACCTGCCTGAAAATGTTTGCAGTACAATGCGTGTGTCATATCAAGAGGCCAGGGTTAAAAGAGGTCTTTCTCTGTTTTGCAAAAAAAGGATTACTATATACAGGGAGACAGAAACCATAAGCCTTCAGCAGTGGACTACATTTCAGAGTTCTCAATCTGGGCCCCAAAGACAGAAACTATTGGGTTAGCACTAAAAGGAGCTGAAAATGCTGAGGGTCATTGACTTTACTGTATAAGCAGGAAGTCAGTGCCAGGAGGTTGTATGCTCTTAAACTGAGCCATGTAGAGTCAGACATGAATATATCAGAACTGCTAACCACTGCATGACAGAATAGAGATCCAAATCATGAGTCAGAGGGCAGGATCCCAGGCCTGGAATAGATCTTAGAAAAATCTTTTCTTGTCATTTATCATCTCAGTGGTAGGTTTATGGCTGCCATGGGAAAGAGGTAAGAATAAATGAAAAAAACTTGTTTTAGTGGAAACAGCCTTATAGTCAGAAGACTCAGGTTCAAGCTCCAATACAGTCATGTACAAGTTGTATATAGCTTTCAACAACTCAGCTAACATTTCTGAGCCTTGATTTTTTTTCATTTGTATAATGGGCGTTATAGTAACATTTACTTCATGGGAAGGTGGTTATGAATCTTACTTTTCAAAATGTACTCTTTCATTTATTCATTAAATTGATTCGAAAAATACATAGTAAGATTCTGTTATATGTCAATAACTGTACTGGCATTAGAGATGCAACAGTGAACAAGACACACAAATTCTAAAACTAAAAATATAAAACATAGTCAAAGTTAATGTTTTATATTATTGTAGTGGGTCCAGAAATTTTATTTGCAGCTCATAGACAAGTTGTAATATCTTCCTTTCTGTAAAATGTCTCTGGTCTCCCTTAAGAGTTCAGTGTGATAGAAAGCTTGAAAAAAAATAACAGTAACACTGGATTTTATTCCAAGCCAACAAACTTAATCCTATGCCATAAACAAACCATCCTTTATGTATGCATTTCTCTTTATGTAAAATTATCTAGTTTTCAGATTCTGCTTCCCTCCCCTTCTTTCCTCCACCTTCAAAACCAATATCTAGTGGTTACTGACCTCATGGCAAAAAGGGACACTAGAGTTTTGGAACTATGATGTATTCTCTGGAGCCTCCTTGATCTTGACTATTAAATGGCAGGTCTGGGTTGCTCCTCAGAGAGAAGACCACCAAGGTGTACCAGATTTTCTGAGGTCATCTACTGTAGTTAACCTTGACTACTATAACAATTACCATAGACTTGGTGGCTCAAATAGCAAACTTTTTTTTTTCCTTTCTTATAGTCCTGGAGGCTAGAAGCCCAAGATCAAGGTGCTAGCTGATTCAGTTTTTGGTGAGAACCTGCTTCCTGATCTTTCAGGAGGCCACCATCTTGCTGTGTGTTCACATGTTGGAGACAGAGATCATCTCTCTCATGTCTTCTCTTATAAGGGCACTAATACCCTTCATGAGGGTTCTATCTTAATGCCTTGATTTTCTCACAGAAGCTCCACTTCCAAATATTATCACGTTGAGGATCAGAGCTTCAGCATATTAATTTTGAGGGGGACACAAACATTCAGTCCATAGTAGCATCTGCTGATAACGCCTATTTTTGGTGTTCTTTGTGGTCCCTCTTTTTTTTTTCTCTTTTAGTTTATTAGCCTTTGAAGTCCTCTCTGGAGAATGCAGTCTCATATGGTCTTTCCCAGGTAATTTGTCCTACCATGAGGATCTCTCATTAGCAAAGTCCCAGCCAGATTCTCAGTTAACTGCTAAGTCCTCTCATGGGGAAATACAGGAATTCCTAATTCTTGTTCATATCGAACAGGAATCAAGTTGTTGTTGTAGGAGTATTCTAGAGTAAGTCTCTTTTATAAGTCCTAAATTGAAAACAGAACACCCTTGTAGCTGTTTACCTCATACTTTCCTAGATGTTTTCAAAATATCACACCCCAAACAGACATACACACAACTATTAAATTTCACATTGTCAGGAGTCAGGATTTGAACTCAGGTCTCTCTGACTCTAAAATTCATACTTTTAGTCACTATCCTATAGAGTAGTTGCTCCTTTTCCATGGGGTATACATTACAAGACCCCCAATGGATGCCTTAAACCACAGATAGTACCAGACCCTGTATATATTATGTTTTTTCCTATACATACCTATGATAAATTTGAATGTATTAAGTTAGACACAGTAAGAGATTAACAACAAAAATAACAAAATAGAACAATCATAACAATATACTATAATTAGTTATGTGAATGAATAAAGATATGAGATATCTCTCTATGTGTGTGTGTGTGCTTTTTATGTCAAACCTCATGTATATATATACAAACCTATATGTATATATACACAGATATTATATATTTATATATAGCACCCATTAGATATATATATACATACACATATAAATATGTGTGTATGTGTGTGTGTATATATATATATATATATATATATATATCATATTACTCAGCCATCAAAAAGAAAGAAATCTTACCTGTTACATCAACATGGATAGAACTGTAGGGTATTATGCTGAGCAAAATAAGTCAATCAGAGAAAGACAATTATCATATGGTTTCACTAATATATAGAATTTAAGAAACAAAACAGAGGATCACAGGGGAAGGGAGAAAAAAATAAAATCAGATGAGGGACACAAACCATCAGAGACTCTTAACAATAGGAAAAAAACTGAGGGTTGCTGGAGGGGTGGTGGGTGGGAGGATGGGGTAACTGGATGATGGGCATAAAGGAAGGTATGTGATGTAATGAGCACTGGGTGTTATATGCAACTGATAAATTAATGAACTGTACATCTGAAATTAATGATACACTCTATGTTAACTAGTTGAATTTAAATAAGATAAATTTTAAAAAGTTATATGAATGTGGCCTCTCTCTCAAAATGCCTTCTTGTTCAGGTATACATTGGCGATATTGAAGATTTAGTTTCAGACTGCTGTAGTAAAGCAAATATTTGGAATAAAGAGAGCCAAATGAATTTTTTTATTTTCCAGTGCATATTAAAGTTATGTTTACACTACACTGTAATCTGTTAAAGGTGCAATGACATTATGTTTAAAGAAAAACAATGTATATACCTTAATTTAAAAATATTTTATTGATAAAAATGCTAACCATCATCTGAATTTTCAGTGAATCTTTGCTGGTGGAGGATCTTGCCTCCATGTTGATGGCTGCTGATTGATCAGGGTAGTGGTTGCTGAAGACGGGGGTGGTTGTGGCAATTTCTTAAAATAAGACAATAATCAAGTTTGCTGCTTGAAGGAAAGTGACTCTTTCTTTCATGAACTATTTCTCTGTAGTGTGCAATGTGGTTTGATAGCATTTTACCCACAGTAGAACTTCTTTCAAATTTGAAGTTGAAACCCTATCACTGTTTTACCAACTATGTTTATGAGATATTCTGAATCCTTTGTTGTCATTTGAACAGTATTCATAGTATCTTCACCAGAAGTAGATTCCATCTCATGAAACCACTTTCATCCGTAATAAACAACTCGTCTGTTCAAATTTTATCATGAGGTTGCAGCAATTCATTCACATCTTCAGGCTCCACCTCTGGTTCTAGTTCTGTTGGTGTCAGCATTTGAAGCTTTGATACCAAGCATGGACTTCTTCTCTCCAACTATGACAGTGCTAGATGGCATCTTTCAATATAAGGCTGTTTGTCTACAATGAAAATATGTTGTTTAGAATAACCCCCTCATTAATGATTTTGGCTAGATCTTCTGGATAACTTGCTGCAGCTTCTATGTCAGTGCTTGATGCTTCATCTTACCTTTTTATGTCAAACCTCATGAACCAGCCTCTTGTAGCTTCCAACTTTTCTTCTGCAGCTTCATCACCTCTCTCAGCCTTCATAGAATTGAAGAGAATTTGGGCATTGCTCTGGATTAGGCCTTGGTTTGAGGGAATGTTGTAGCCAGTTGATTTTATCAAGACCCCTAAAACTTTCTCCATATCAGCATTAAGATATCCATAATAGCAATAAGGCCATTTTGCTTTCTTATCAAACGTATGTTCACTCAGGTAGCACTTTTAATTTCTTTCAAGAATCTTTCCTTTACATTCACAACTTAGCTAACTGTTTGGTGCAAAAGGCCTAGAATTTGCCCTGTCTTGGCTTTCAACATACTTTCCTTACTAAATGTAATCATTTTTAGCTTTTGATTTAAAGTGAAGGGCTTGCAACTCTTCCTCTCACTTGAACATTAAAGTCCATTGTAGGGTTACTAATTGGCCTAATTTCAATATTGTTGTGTCTCGGGAAGTAGGGAGGTCTGAAGAAAGAGAGATACAGAGGAACCACTGGTCAGTGGATTTGTCAGAATCCACACATTTATCAAGTAAGTTTGTTATCTTATATGTGCACAGTCCAGGGCACACCAAAACAATTACAATAGTAACATCAAAGATCACAGATCGGGATGCCTGGGTGGCTCAGTCAATTACTCATCTGTCTTCTCTTCAGGTCATGATCTCAGGGTCCTGAGATTGAGTCCCACATCTGGCTCCTTGCTCAGCAGGGAGCCTGCTTCTCCCTCTGCCTGCCACTCCCCCAGCTTGTGCTCGCTCTCTTGCTCTCTCTTTCTCTCTCTCCGACAAATAAATAACTAAAATCTTAAAAAAAAATCACAGACCATCATAAAAAATACAATAATGATGAAACATTTGAAACATTTCAAGACTTACCAAAATGTGACAGGGAGACACAGAATGAGCAAATGCTGTTGGAAAAATGGCACCAAAAGACTTGCTTGATACAGGGTTGCCATAAACCTTTAATTTGTAAAAGACATATCTTTGAAGTACAATAAGGTGAAGTATAATAAAATAAGGTATGCCTGTATTGTTCTCACATTCCCTCTTGCAATGTTGTTAGATGATAATATGCATATGTGATGTGATGAAGTACTATGAATGATGTCACTATTGTGACATAGCATTAGGCTACTTTTGACCTGACCATGCATCAGGAGGATTATCTGCTTTCAGACTGCAGTTAACAGCAGGTAACTAAAACCATGGAAAGTGAAACTGCAGATACAGGCAGGGACTACTGAATAGAGAAGTCTCATTTGAAACCATGTGCTAGTATTGTTAGATTCACATTCCGATAGATATTTAGAATGAAAAATATCCTTCATTCCTCATTAGAAAAAAAATAGAAAAGACCCATAGATGAATGACTCACCCAAGTTCACACAGAGTCTGTAGGCTTCTGGGTCTTCCTTCAGTTGGGCATTGGGAAGCTCATACATATAGGAAACTCTCGCTGCCCTTGACCCAGTGCTTTCCCTCCTTGTAAACAGCAATTTGGACTTGAATGTCAACTCTAGCACTTACTAATTAAGACATCTTACTGAAATCTTCTAAGCCTCAGCATCCTCATTTATAACATGGAGAATATAATATCCTAACTTGTAATTATTAGGATGAAAGGAGAAGAACTGTTTGAAATGCCTAGCACAGAATAGGAACTCAATGAATAGTAGTTTCTTTCTCATCTGATTCTTTATTGCTACTTCCTGGAGCTCTCCTAGCTGCTGACTTTGAAATCATGCCTGCTGTGTTGTTTGAGTCCTGCCTACTCTGTGAACATTTCCTGATTCCCTGGACTTGGCCCATTACCAGCTTGGACTTATGATCCCTGGCCCCATTGTGGAGCCTCCAGGACCCCAAGCTGCCTGACATGACCTCTACCCTAGCAGATGTTTTCTTATCCCTTTCTACCAGCTGTTCAGTCTTGCTAGAGCTTTATGCCTCTTGACCCATTGTCAGTCTGAACTTGGTGACCTTGAGTTCTGTGATGCTTATTATGATGTGCCAACCATATTCCCCTTCAAAGAATATGCTTTGCATCTTGGGAGTGTTTTCAGCAGAGAGCTTTCAGCTATAAGCTACAGCCCAAGCCAAAGTTATGCCTCTTCCTGGGGATTTCACATCCAATGACTGATTCATGGAGGCCCAATTTGGGACAACTCTCAAAGACAGTTCTACCTTCATAGCTCCCAAAGGGTATAACTGAGGCTGCCCTTGGGCTTGCATCTCAGCTCACTTTTGCCTCCATCCACTCCTCCTTCCATCCCTGCCCTTCCTTAGGCATTAATCCCAAGCACTCTTTATACATCTTGAGTTCTAATATCCATTTCATTTTCTGCTTCATGGATCCATGAAAAAAGTCCCCTCAAACTATACCAATTTCCCAACATTGTGAATTCTGATTTTGACCAATAGGTCCTGGACTGTTTCTGCTCACACTCTAGACTGTCTGACTGTGTGTGTGTGTGTGTGTGTGTGTGTGTGTGTGTGTGTGTGTGTAAAAGACAGACAGACAGCCTTGCTGGTCTGGTATCCAAGAAGCCAGAGATATAGGGAGTCCTTTTCACAAATTTCTGCTCCTGGATTATGATTTAGTGAAAGTAGCAGTCAGTTGGGCTTTAATCTTGAACAATCTCTTCTTGTGTGTGCCTTACTCTGACAGGTCCTGACACTAGGAACACAGGTTAAATCAGACCTACTTTTGTTCTGAAGATGTCACCATCTAGGGTGAGAAACAGGTATTATATAAATAAATTATAGTAAGGAATGGTAAGTGCAATTAAAGAGATACTTCCTGTCCTGAGGAACTTGTATGATAATGTTTTCCTGGCAGTCATTCTAATGATTAAATGAAGATACATCATACAGTGCCTGGCACAGAGGAAATAGTTATTGAATCAAATCATTTTGTTTTGCAAGTTAGGAGATTAAGGGCCTAAAACATTGAGTGACTTGCTTATGATCCCATAGGTAGGTAATGGCCCAGCTGAGACCACATTCACTCCCCATGACTTTTTGCACCATGCACTTTGCCTCAGAAAAGGTAAAGTGTGCCCCCCACACACACACACACATATGACCTATCTGCTAGTATTGTTTTCATACCTAAACTTCTGGGAAGCTGGCTGCCTCTGTCACAATTTAGGCACACTGTATATGTGGTTCCAGGCTGTATTTTGCAAGCTCCTTTGGTTTTTTTGCTAAAATGAGCCTAGCAGCTGGGCAGTATTTCTGTTCCCACATCGTATTCCCCTTCACGCTTAGTGGGATGGCAGAGAAGCATCAGACCGCAGCAGTGACATTTATATTAAAAGAACCCATTGTGTCCTTTGTAAGGAGTAGCACATAACTCTAAGCCATACTGCTTTCCCATTTGCCTTCCTCTGGGAGGCCCTGGCAAGAGCTTGGCCTGCTGGAGGGAGCTGCCTGAATCCTCACGCCGGAAATTATATTCCATAATTAAAATCAATAGCAAAACAGACACACAGCAGAAAGGTCATAGAACACAACAGAAAACCATTGAATAGCATATTGCCAGGTATCAAAATAGATTTTTGAAGTTTTGTTTAATCTGCAAATGCCAAAAGCCATTCATGGGGGAGAGGCAGTGTGCCACAGCACTTGCTTCACCTAGGGAAGGGTTTAGCTAAAGAAGTCCTGCTTAAATCCTTCAAAGCCCAGCTTCTTCAGTCCAGCAGTGCTCCTTTAAAGTCTCTGACCACCCACATGTTATTAAACCAGTGGACTACTAGCCCTGGAGGTCTGTTCACAGCCTGTGTCCTGAAACCCTCACCTTAGCCTATCCAGTGTTCCATCCCTTACATGCTTCTTGGAATCCATGCTTTCTGACCTATTGCTGTGACCACACCACTCTTTTCCTCTATAATAATTGATGTTACTTTTCTAGCATTTTTCCATTCTTGAGTCATATATATTCTCATATCTCAGCTGCTCCAGCCCTAGTCTAAACCGGCTCAGTCTCTGGGACTTTTTTTTTCACTGCAAGCTTGTGTCTTCCTTGTCTAGACAACCAGGGCTCAGATGTAACTCCCCTCCATATACATCTTCTCCCCTCCATATGCATTCCCTGATGAAAGCTTACTTCTCATTCAGACACAACATATGTATGATGGTCTTCTGTATGTGCCAGGCATGGAGCTTAGGGTATTCACATATTACATTTAATTCTTATAGATTATAGATAGCTGTTCCCATAGCCACTCATTTTACAGATGATCTTAGAATGAAGTAACTTACTCTAACAAGTCAATGAAAGAACCAGAATTCAAATCCATATCTTCTGTTTCCCAGACCCAGCTTGCTCCACCACAACAGAGCTACTTTCTTCTTGCAGAGACAATCACATAACTCCATTACAGCATACGACATGATGACTATTTCAAACAAGTAAAATTATATGTCCATAGAGTCAGGAGGTCCACAGTAAGAATGTGCCTAAACAACAGGCATGAAAGACTTTTCTTCAAGCCTAAAAGAAGTAGACCTAGTTAAATTTTTCCTTAGAGCCAAAGTCTTTCTCATTTTTAAACACTGGACCCTAGGCAAATACCCATTGGCTTTGTGACATTCATGGTGGCCTCCAGAGGGTCCATCCAGGTGCATCAGTAAGTTGAACTTTGGTTTCTTTTAAAACTTTTTATTGAAATATAATATGCAAACAGAAGTGCACATATTGTAAGTATATAGCTTGATGAATTTGTAGTCTGAATATGCCTTTGTAACCAGCATCCTAATCAATAAACAGAACATTACCAGAATTTCAGAAGCCCTCTCTGTGCTCTACTCCCCCAAGGCTAACCATTATCCTGACTTAGTCCCACAATTTATTTATCCATGGTATTGTTGATGGCATTTGGGTACTATTTTTTTATATTACTAACAGTATTTAGAATATTACTGTACATGTATTTGGGTGCACATGTGCATCTATTCTAGTGAGGATATAAGAGTAGAATTCGTCAGGCATTAAGTATACATATTCTATACTTTTCCTGTTGTTTCTGTAACAAATTACCACAAACTTACTGACTTAAAGCAATATAAATTTATTCTCTTACATTTCTCGCAGTAGGAAGTCCACGATGAGTCTTTTGGGGTTAAAATCAAGGTGTTGACAGGGCTAGTTCCTCTGGAGTCTCCAGTGGGAAATCTGTCTCCATGTCTTTTGTTTCTAGCTTTTAGAGCTACGTTTCTTGCATTCTTTGGTTCATGGCTCCCTCCTTTATTATCAATGTCAGCAGAACAACATTTTCAAATCTTCCTTTGCTTCTGTCTTTACATAGCCTTCTCTCTTATAAGAACTCTTCTGATTACATCAGGCCCACCCAGATATTATAGAATAATCTCCCCCTCTCAAGATCCCAACTTAATCACATCTGTAAAGTCTTTTTCCCATAGAAGGTAACATTTAAATATTCTAGGGATTAGGCTGTGGACATCCTTGCAGAGTCAGACATTCTTCAGCCTACCCCACATATGTTCCACTTTATAAATATTGCCGGCACTACCAGGTGGTACTCCTAGCAGCAATATATGAGAATTCTGGTTGTTCTACATCCTCATCAACTCTAGATCTATTCCATCCTTTTCACTTTATCCAGTTTTTTTTCCTGTCTACCTCAAAACTGGAAAGTCAAACTTTCTATATCCACAGTTATGCCCATGCTCTCCCTTTCCCTCTCTAAGCACAGTAATTTTCCTTATTGCTATTTCTGTTAAGAAAGAAGATTTTCAAAAATGAGTTCTACCCTACAGCAAAATGGGATGCCTTATGAGGTGATAAACATTTTGTCACTAAAGGTATTCAAACATATGCTAGATGAACATTTGTAGGAAAACTATAGAGACAAATTCAATATTGAATAAAGGTGCTCTGTTAACAAGCCAGCGATTGGAAGTTGAAGGACTTAGGTTTTGGTTTTGAGTTCTCTATTTACCATGTAGCCACAAGCAACTTACTTAACTTCTGTGAACTTTACTTTCCTTATTTTTACACTCAATATATTGCTACATGCATTGCTATAATGATCAAATGCCAGCTCCTTTAAGTTACTTAGTCACATAACCATTTCTGTAACATGGGGATATATATTTTTAAAAATAGTTACCTATTACTTTTATTATAGCACTGATCACATTGGACTGTAATTACACACTACTTACTGCTTCTTGTATGACTCTTCAAATCTTGCAAAAACAGTTATTGTATGACTTCACCCCAAAACTGCTAGAATTCATACAGGAATTCAGTAAAGTGTCAGGATATAAAATCAATGCACAGAAGCCACTTTGGAAAACAGTGTGGAGATTTCTCAAAAATTAAAAATAGACCTACCCTATGACCCTACAATTGCACTACTGGGTATTTACCCCAAATATACAGATGTAGTGAAAAGAAGGGCCATATGTACCCAAATGTTCATAGCAGCAATGTCCACAGTCACCAAACCATGGAAGGAGCCAATATGCCCTTCAACAGATGAATGGATAAAGAAGATGTAGTCCATATATACAATGAAATATTACTCAGCCATCAGAAAGGATAAATACCCAACTTAAATTTTGTATCAACGTGGATGGGTCTGGAGATTATGCTTAGTGAAATAAGTCAAGCAGAGAAAACCAATTATCATATGGTTTCACTTACTTATGGAACATAAGGAATAAAATGGAGGACTATAGGAGAAGGAAAGGAAAAGTGAACTGGGGTAAATCAAAAGGGGAGAGAAACCATGAGAGACTATGGACTCTGAGAAACAAACTAAGGGTTATGGAGGGGAGAAGTGTGGGGGTATGGGTGAGCCTGGTGGTAGGTATTAAGGAGGGCACGTATTGCATGGAACACTGTGTGTGGTGCGTAAACAATGAATCTTGGATCACTGAAAAAATAAAAAATAAAGACCTTCTTCTGGGAAGAAGAAAAAAAATGAAAAAATAAAATCAATGCGCAGAAATCAGTTGCATTTCTATACACCAACGATAAGACAGAAGAAAGAGAAATTAACGAGTCAATCCCATTTACAACTGCACCCAAAACCATAAATACCTAGGAAAAAATCTAACCAAAGAGGTAAAGGATCTGTACTCAGAAAACTGTAGCATGAATACTCATGAAAGAAATTGAGGAAGACGAAGAAATGGAAAACCATTCCATGCTCCTGGATTGGAAGAACAAATATTGTGAAAATATCTATGCTACCTAGAGGAATCTACACATTTAATGCAATCCACATCAAAATGCCATCAACTTTTTTCAAAGAAATGGAACAAATAATCCTGAAATTTATATGGAACCAGAAAAGATCCTGAATAGCCAGAGGAATGTTGAAAAACAAAACCAAAGCTAGCAGCATCACAATTCCAGACTTCAAACACTATTACAAAGGTGAAATCCTCAAGACAGTATGGTACTGGCACAAAAATAAACACATAGATCAATGGAACAGAATAGAGAGCCCAGAAGTGGACTCTCAATCCTATAGTCAACTAATCCTCACCAAAGCAGGAAAAATGTCCAATGGAAAAGAGAGTCTCTTCAACAAACAGTGTTGGGAAAATTGGACAACCACATGCAGAAGAATGAAACTAGACCATTTCCTTACACCACACACAGAAATAGACTCAAAATGGATGAAAGACCTCAATGCACTAAAGGAATCTATCAAAATCCTTGAGGAGAATACAGGCAGCAACCTCTTCCACGTCAGCTGCAACAACTTCTTCCTAGAAACATCACCAAAGGCAAGGGAAGCAAGGGTAAAAATGAACTATTGGGACTTCATCAAGATTAAAAGCTTTTGCACAGCAAAGAAAAGAGTAAAAAAAAGCAAAGGACAATTGACAGAATGGGAGAAGACATTTGCAAATGACATATCAGATAAAGGACCTGTATCCAAAATATGTAAAGAACTTATGGAACACAACACCCAAAGAACAAATAATCCAGCCAGGAAATGGGCAGAAGACATGAACAGACATTTCTGCAAAGAAGACATCCAAATGGCCAACAGACACATGAAAAAGTGCTCAACATCACTTAGCATCAGGGAAATACAAACCAAAACCACAATGAGATACTACCTCACACCAGTCAGAATGGCTAAAATTAACCAATTAGGAAACAACAGGAGTTGGCAAGGATGTGGAGAAAGCGAAACCCTCCTTTACTGTTGGTGGGAATGCAAACTTGTACAGCCACTCCGGAAAACAGTATGAAGGTTCCTCAAAAAGTTGAAAATAGAGCTACCCTATGACCCAGCAATTGCACTACTGGGTATTTACCCCAATGATACAAATGTAGTGATCCGAAACACTCCAATGTTTATAGCAGCAATTTATACAATTGCCAAGCTATGGAAAGAGCCTAGATGTCCATCAACAGATGAATAGATAAAAAAGGTATGGTGTGTGTGTGTGTGTGTGTATGTATGTATGTATATATATATATATATATATATATGTGATGGACTATTATTCAGCCATCAAAAAATGAAATCTTGCCATTTGCAATGACATGGATGGAACTAGAGGGTATAATGGTAAGGGAAATAAGTCAATCAGAGAGGGACAATTATCATATGATCTCAGTGACTTGAGGAATTTGAGAAACAAGAGAGAACATCATTGGGGAAGGGAGGGAAAAATGTAACAAGATGAAACCAGAGAGGGAGACAAACCTTAAAAGACTATTAATCTCAGGAAACAAACTGAGTGTTGCTAGAGTGGAGTGGGCTGGGAGGGATGGGGTGGTGGGGTGATGGACGTTGGGGAGGGTATGTGCTATGATGAGTGCTGTACCCCTGAAACAAAGAATACATTATATTAATTAAAAAAACAGATATTTTATGGAGTGTGTTTACTAATGTAAATTCTGTGCTAAGCAGAATAAATTGTACATGGTAGATATATAGCAAATGTATGAATCTTATTTCTGTCATAGGACTGGTCTGAGAATCTAGTATAATGTTGGCTAAAAACACTTAGAATTTCAGAACACTTCCAAGATGCATTCTGTTGTTCCTGTCATTAGTACCTTGTTGGTCCAAGCAGTAAGTCTCTGGGTCAGTCACTGAAGCCAATTGGAGCCCCCTCATGAGGGAAGGATTCTGGGAAGGGAGTGACATCTGTTGCATCTGAATTTCTCTTTGAGGAACGTGGGGTGTTTTCTGTAGGACACTATGTCTGCCTCTCTGAAGAGCATCTCTAATTACTGGTGATAATTAGTTGCAACTTAAGGTCCTCTGGGCAATTTGTGGAAGTGCAAATTGCATCTAGTCTCTCCAGGATTTGATGTCCTTTCCCTTGATGTCTTATACCATCTCTCTTACTGTGAAATAAGAGCAGAAGAAGGAAAAGGTGCATGAATTGGGCCAAAATCTGAAGGTCAGCTTTACAAAAGACCTTCTTTGCCGCTCTCCTCTACAGAATAAACCTCAAGTGCCATTCAGGTGACTGCAAACATTTGGGCAGTCAGAGAAGGAGTCATTTACTCCTACGTTCTTTTGACAAATGTTTGAGAGTTTTCTCTGTGCTAAGCTCTGTGCTGAGTGCTGATAATGCAGAGGTCAGCATATGTGGGGCCATGCCCTTAAGTTGCTCACAGTCTAGTGGGGTAGACAGATATGAAAATAGACAATTGCAAGATAATCTGATGATGAGGCCAGAAAGAAAAACAGAATTGATAGCTACAACTACCAATTATTGCCCAGGTAATAGTCTGGATGCCCTATATCTGTTTTCTCTAATCTTTATAGTAGCCTTAATATAGTAAAGTTCCCTTTTTTAAGATGAGTAAAATGAGGCTCAGGGAAGTAATTGGGAAGTTAGAGGCAAATTTGGTGTGGTAACTGAAGTGAAGGAAGGACAAGAAGGCCCTCTGAGCCTGAACTCACAGAATGTTTGGATAAAGAGATGACCAAAGCTACAAGGTGAGCATAGCAAAATCAGCCCAACAAACCTGTTCTAGATTTGCTTCCTAAGTCTTTTTCTCTCCATTTACTGAGTCCCACCCTCAAAACATCATTCTTTATCATATTTCACATCATCTTATACGTTCAGTTACATTGAAAATATCTTATAGAATAGCATAATTGGCAGCTGTCCCTATGGGCCTCCTCTTAATCAAAATCTGGTTTGACATTGAGCTGATCTCTTACCTTCTAAAAGTGGAATAATGATATTACCAGTGATAATACTGTTGCCCCTAAATCCAGCCTCCTTTACTGCTATCTTCCCTCGGGAAAGATTGTGCTAAGCATGGCGGCCCAAGGGAAAAGGTCCTTATCCTTCATGAATTAAAGTTTTCAGGTTTACTATCTCTAGCTCCTAAGCCCCTGCATTGGGTTTTATAGCACATCAAACCTGGGGAGTGGTTTCTCCTCTATTGGAGGCATATTAACAACGAACGAATAACAACAATCTTTTAGCCTTCCTTTCTTTTTCAATGCTAGGACATAGAAATACATTTGTATGATAGGGATCTTTGGTATGACAGGAGCCTTTGTCTGGAGGAATAAAGAATGATAGGTCAGGACCCAGAGTGGAGAAAGCATAGGACTCCTTACTTAGGGCTAGTTTCATGTTCTGGGCCTGAGAGATGAAGGCAAAGCAGTTCTATTGTGGAAAAAGAGCAAGGACATCTGAAAGAAGTCCTATTTAAGAATAAAAATAAACAAATGATACTTTCTATTTCCTGAGAATTTTTTTTATTTGCCCCAGGGGAACAGGTCTGTGAATCATCAGGCTTACATCTTTCATAGCACTCACTGTAGCAAAAACCCTCCCCAATGTCCATAACTCATCCATCCTATCCCTACCCTTCCACCCCCCAGTAACCTCAGTTTGTTTCATGAGATTAAGAGTCTCTTATGCTTTGTCTCCTTCCAAATCCCATCTTGTTTCATTTCTTCCTTCCCTACTCTGCACAACCCCCTGCCCTGCCCCTTAAGTTCCTCATATCAGAGAGGTCATATGATAATTGTCTTTCTCTGATTGACTTATTTCACTTAGCATAATACCCTCTAGTTCCATCCATGTCTTTGCAAATGGAAAGATTTCTTTTGATGGCTGCATACTATTCCATTGTATATATATACCACATCTTCTTTATCCATTCATTTGTTGATGGACACTTAGGTTCTTTACATAGTTTGGCTATTGTGGACATCACTGCTATAAATATTCAGGTGCATGTGCCCCTGAGGATCACTACCTTTGTATCTTTAGGGTAAATACCCAGTAGTGAGATTGCTGGGTCATAGGGTAGCTCTATTTTCAACTTTTTGAAGAAGCCCATACTGTTTTCCAGAGTGGCTGCACCAGCTTGCATTCCCACCAACAGAGTAGGAGGGTTCCTCTTTCTCCGCATCCTCGCTAATATCTGTCATTTCCTGACTTGGTCATTTTAGCCATTCTGACTGGTGTGAGGTAGTATATCAATGTGGTTTTGATTTGTATTTCCCTGATGCCGAGTGATGTTGAGTACTTTCTCATGTGTCTGTTGGCCATTTGGATGTCTTCTTTGCAGAAATGTCTTCTGCCCATTTCCTGGCTGGGTTACTTGTTCTATGGGTGTTGAGTTTGATAAGTTCTTTGTATATTTTGGATACAAGCCCTTTATCTGATATGTCATTTGCAAATATCTTCTCCCATTCTGTCAGTTGTCTTTTGGTTTTGTTGACTGTTTCCTTTGCTGTGCAAAAGCTTTTAATCTTGATGAAGTCCCAATAGTTCATTTTTGCCCTTGCTTCCCTTGCCTTTGGTGAGGTTCCTAGGAAGAAGTTGCTGCGGTTGAGGTCGAAGAGGTTGCTGCCTGTGTTCTCCTCGAGGATTTTGATGGATTCCTTTCTCACATTGAGGTCTTTTATCCATTTTGAGTCTATTTTTGTGTGTGGTGTNCTTGAAGAAGCCCCAATAGTTCATTTTTACCCTTGCATCCCTTGCCTTTGATGACGTTCCTTGGAAGAAGTTGCTGTGGCTGAGGTTGGAGACATTGCTGCCTGTGTTCTCCTCAAGAATTTTGATGGATTCCTGTCTCACATTGAGGTCTTTCATCCATTTTGAGTCTATTTTCATGTGTGGTTTAAGGAAACAGTCCAGTTTCATTTTTCTGCATGTGACTGTCCCGTTTTCCAAACACCATTTGTTGAAGAGACTGTCTTTTTTCCATTGGACATGCTTTCCTGCTTTGTCAAAGATTATTTGACCATAGAATTGAGGGTCCATTTCTGGACTCTATTCTGTTCCATTGATCTATGTGTCTATTTTTGTGCAAGTACCATGCTATATTGATGATGACAGCTTTGTAATAGAGCTTGAAGTCTGGAATTGTGATGCCACCAACTTTGCTTTTTTTTTTCAACATTCCTTTGGCTATTCGGGGTCTTTTCTGGTTCCATATAAATTTTAGAATTATTTGTTCCATTTCTTTGAAGTAAATTGCTGGTATTNCTGACATAAATTGCTGGTATTTTGATGGGGATGGCATTAAATGTGTTGCTTGCTCTAGGTAGCGTAGACATTTTGACAACATTTGTTCTTCCAATCCATGATTATGGAATGTGTTTCCACTTTTTTGTGTCTTCTTCAATCTCTTTCATGAGTACTTTATACTTTTCTGAGTACAGATCCTTTGCCGCTTTGGTTAGGTTTATTCCTAGCTATTTTATGGTTTTGGGTGCAATTGAAAATGGGATGGCTCCATAATTTCTCTTTCTTCTGTTTTGTTGTTGGTATATAGAAATGCAACTGATTTCTGTATATTGATTTTATATCCTGACACTTACTGAATTCCTGTATGAGTTCTAGGAGTTCTGGAGTGCATTCCTTTGGCTTTTCCACATAAAGTATCATATCATCTGCAAAGAGGGAGAGTTTGACTTCTTC